>VWPU01009058.1:0-26532 GCA_013398955.1 Callaeas wilsoni
GCCGGCGGCGGCCGCGGGGGGCGCTGCGGAGCCGGGCCGGCTGTGTGCCGGGCCTGTGCGGGAGTGTCCCACGGTGTCCCACGGTGTCCCACGGTGTCCCACGGTATCCTGGCTGACCGAGGGTAACAGTGACACCCTCCTGGTCTGTGCAGGGGTGTCCCACGGTGTCCCGTCTGTCCGGGGTAACTGTGACCCCCGGGTCTGTGCAGGGGTGTCCCACGGTGTCCCGTCTGTCCGGGGTAACTGTGACCCCCGGGGCTGTGCAGGGGTGTCCCACGGTGTCCCGTCTGACCGTGGTAATCGTGACCCCCGGGTCTGTGCAGGGGGGTCCCACGGTGTCCCGTCTGCCCGGGGCAACCTTTGACCCCCCGCCCGCCGCCGGGGCGTCCCACCGCACCCCGCCTCACCGGGGTAACCGTGACCCCCGGGCCTGTGCAGGGGTGTCCCACGGTGTCCCACGGTGTCCCGACTGACCGGGGTAACCGTGACCCCCGCTCGGGTCTGTGCAGAGCTGTCCCTTCTGACCATGATAATCGTGACCCCCTCCCAGCACCTTCCCCATGAGGCTGCAAAGCAACATCCACAGGCTCGGCAGGTCTCCTGAGCTGTGCTTTCCTGTGAGCAGTAGGGTTTGGATGTTTCTGTTCTTCCTTTGTCCCCCCGGGACAGCTGGGGAGGCCTCAAGGACACCTTGGAGGGGGAGCTGGCTCCTAAGGCAGACCTGGATGATGGTCCTGGAGCTTCACATGGAGAGGGATCTTTGCATGGACGAACACTGCAGTGGATGCTGCTGGCCAGCACCATCTGATGCTTCTTCTCCTCCCCATTCCACCTAAGCACAGATAGTTATTTGTGTTGATGGAGCATTAGTTTTTTTAAGACTAGACCTGTCAATGATATTAATGTCTTAATATAATTTAAGAAACTGTGGTCATTAGCTTTCCATAGGAATGTCCAGTACATGGAACAAACAGTCCTAATGTGCTGCTTTTGTTTTTTATTAAAGGACTTCTAATTTTCCCTGATGTTTCCATTGTAATTTCAGCTGTGTTCTTTCCATTTCCCCACTTTTCTCTGTATCTGTTGCAGGTTGCCTACAGATGGTAGGTAACTGAGGTGTTTAATGTGTAGTTCTTCTGCCTACTGTCTTCTGTGAGCTGGTGATTGCAGGTATGAAAATGTCAGTCTAACTTTCCATCCCTGGCCCCTCATAAACTATTAATGTGATGATTCCTTAAACAAACAATTAGTGTTCATGGTTGGTTTTCCTGTGTCTATGGAAAAATAAAAGTGTAAGGTCAATTAGAGCATTATTTTATGTTTAGAAAAACAAGGCAATGCTGAAAACACAGAACATCTAAATCCAGATAATTATGCACACTTGGTTGAATCAGTAATTCTTTACTTCATTTCACGTGGGCAAACATGTAAATATATATCCAAAATTGCTTTGCAGGCAACAGATAGTGCAGGTAGTGTTGAGTCTACTTGTGGCCAAAACTAGATCCTCTGAGGAAAAGTGCAGAAGGAAAAAAAAGAAGGACCCTCTTAAGTAGATGAATTATACACCCTACTTGAGCCTACTTTTAGTTCTGTGGAGTAAAATATTTTTTGACCTGAAATGCGGTGTGGGCTCCAGTCAAATATAACCTGGTAACATAACTCTGGGAATCATTAGTGTGTTTTTAACTGACCAGCTCCCTGTTTAGAGAAGATTTTATTTTCAAACATAGTGACAGTAAATGCAACTATCCATTCTTTCTATTTTACACTTGCCCCATTTTTAGCTGTGTGTCATGTCAGAGAAATCTGGGCTTGTCAGAGACTGGATGAGGTTGGCTCTGCCCACGTGGAATTTGAGGCATAAGGATCTAATTTTGTATGGGCATTATTTCCCAGTGAAGGACTCCTGGAAATAGCAGATATAAACTGATGGAGATGCAAAGGTCCTTAAATGAAATGCGTCTTTAATAAGTAAGGTTTTCTGCACTGCAGTCAGTCTGTGATTGGTTGAGTGGTTTGGAGAATCCTGCTGTAGGAAAAAAATGAACCAAATCAAAGAAAACTATGGCACAGATGTGACTATAATGCAGTAAAAACTATTTAAGTTATGTTCTAATTAAATGCTGGCTTTCATTAGACAATTATCAATGGGCAAAAGAAAATTGACATATGTGTCACTGGATGAGTTAGTTCTAGATTGTGACTGTACTAACAAATTTTAATTTCAAGTATCAAAAAGCATCAATAGAACTAAAGGTCAGACCCAGACAAGAAAGAATGGATAAGACTGCAGAGTGAAGAAAACAGACAAAGTGTTTTTACCCAGTATGTATTTAATCAGGAATTAAAATGAAATGGTGAGTCAAAAACATGCTGTGGTTTAGGAGACTGTTCCATGGAACACAAGCTGAAGGGAAACTACTGGCACTAATAGCAGCCATGTGGAACGAAGAGATGGCGTGTGAGTTGAAGGGAATTTATTGTAGTCTGTGGAGGATAATAAACGTTAGGACAAATTTTAATAGGCCCCAAAATGAAAGAAAATGAAAGAATGAGCTAGTGAATATACTTGAAGATATAATTTAGTCCCTAATGACTTTCTTGAAGCTATACAAAGCAGTTACGTTTCAAATATCCATTTTATACTACTGGGATTTTTTCAGTCATGAGCCAGGATGGAATTTACCTTGAAAACCTTACAAGAAAACATGTTCTAACTTTAAAAAATCCAAAGCAAAATCAGTTAGTCCCTTGGGACTACACAACTTTATTTAGATGTGCCAAGGACAAAGACCCTGATTTAGAGCAGAGGCCTCTTCATTTATGTATGTGAAGTGTGTACTGACTGGGCAGTGCTAGTGAGTTAGGAAGGAATACAGCTACCAGGTTCCTTGGATGATTTTCTTGTCACTGCTGTACACTTAATGCAGGGTGGATGTCATTGATTACATAGAGGTAGTCACAGACTTACTTCCAATTCTGTAAATGTTCCCTGTGTTTTTAACTCTGTAGGATCAATACCACTTATAAAAGTAGCAAAAATTAGTATAAATTATATAGGATTGCTCCAAGTGTCAGAGATTTGCCTGTGGAGTTTCACAATGGCTTTTAAGTAGGACTGTCCACAATTTAGAAGCAGACAATTTACCACTTTGAGGCTGCTAATTTACAAAAATTTACAAATATATGCAGGGAAAAAAGCCCTGTGTGTTTTTTTTTTCCCTTTCCTTTTACTCCATTAATTTTAGTAAGGTTCTGTCTGAAAAGCTGTATTGCCACATTACATACCCCACCACTTCTCTGTACTAACCAGTTTTGTCAGGAGTGGTAGACTGTTCCTGGAAAACCTGCTCTCCAAAGCAGCAGGTGACAGACGGTGTTTTCCAGGTGGGCTGAGCTCCACATGAGGCAGGGGGAGCACCTGTTCTGTTCTTAGAATATTCATGCATTTTTAGAGGACACATCAACTTGGTCTGCATTGTATTCAGTGCTGAGAGTAAGAACAGGAGAAAACCTCCTGAAAATGGTTCATGTACAGCCAGATGCAGGGTGGTTAGATGAAATAAGCAGGAATCAATAGCTTTTGGTTTGATTAGGATAAATGGACTTTATTTGGGAATAAAAGAGAGAGAGGGTGTCAGTTTCATGAAAGCATTGTCAGATATCAGAGAACACTACTTGAAACTATCTGCTTCCAAGGTGGCAAGTTGCTAAATCGAAAACTAGCATGCAATGTGATTCTACTACAGATAAAGTAAATGCTCTTTCAGGATATATAAATAGAACTGTAATGAGTAGGCAAGCAAGTGGGGTGATTCCTGATCTGTCACTCTGGCAGAGTTAGAGACTTACATTTCAGACCGTAAACTAGCCTAAAACTAGCAACAGGTAAATGAATTTAAAAGACATAATGATAAAAATACAATAAGAAAGAATTTAAGTAAATGTGACCTGAACTTGTTCAGCAGACACAGAAAACAGGAGAGGTGATGTGTCTCCCTACAAATACTGGTAAAAAATTAACCACAATGGAGAGGAAAAAATGGTTGTCATTAGCTAATGTGAACAGAACATGAATCAATGACCCACAACTGAGTCAGAGGTGGTGTGTTGTGTGTTTTCTGTCATTCTGGTTTGTTGGTTTTTTTGCTCTTCCGACAAAACCCACAGCTATGTAATTTCTACAGTTAACCTGCTACAGAGCCTTGGAGTTCATGCTTTTAAACTCCTGTTTTGACTTTGATTCTCCTAGATGTGCCTAAACAGTCAGTGAGAAGGTAGCACTCTGGGAGCTGGTCCGTGATCCCCATCACCACCCAGAAACAGCATTAGAACAGAAGGTGTCGACAGACAATCCTTTTTCAGGCAGGTGTCTTGTAGAATGTCTTCTTTAGGTGTCTGTACCCTCACCTTGAAGGCAATTACATTTTCCATTTCCATAACTGGCACTGTAAAGATGATTTTGCCTCTCGCTGTCGTAGTTATGAGTGACGGTCCTGTAGTGGCCTAGTTGCAAACAGGTTATTAAATCTGTTTCCTCATGTACCTGTGTTGTCTATATGTTTTAAATAGGTCTTTTTTTCCTCCCTAATTCTTAGCTGCTGGATGTATTTATGAACAAAACATATATTCACTTTTCAACTCTTTCTTCTGTGACTGTATTAGGACAGAATTAGACCTTATTTCCACATGAGGCTCAGTTTAACAGTCTGCTTAATAGAACACAAGAGTATTAGTAATAAGTCCTAATTGAATGTGAATTTCATGCGTTTTCTATAACAAATATCATGTATGGTTTTCTAAAGTATTTAAAAGCATTCATCCTGTACCGGGTAAAGAAAAATTGAACTTATAACAAGTTAACAGTTTTCATTTTCGTGAGACCTGAACTTTAGGATGACTACTTTTCTAGCAGTGCATAAAATCTTCCATAATGTAAAAAATCTTCTATTCTTTAAAAAAAAAGAAAAAAAGATGAAGTAGTCTTCCAGACCTTTCTTTGTAAATAAGAGTAATCTGTAAAAAAGAAAAGCACACATTCTTTGCAAAGCATCTTTACGAAAGATGGTGCTTAGGGTGAGCAGCTTCATAAGTAGCAAATTGGAACAACTGGGACTTGTCTGACAAGTTCCTTGGCTGCTTTTAGGAAGTTTACTGACTGCTTCTTCAGGTGTAGGAGCAGAATTTGCTATGATTAATAATTAAAAAAGCAGCCTGAGCTAAGAAAAAGAATAAAACACCTGTGTCACTGGGCATTTTTTCATTTTCATATGACCGGTTTTAGTTTTTGCTGCTGCTAATTAGTGAGCATTATTTAACAGAGCATTAAGCTGGGAAACTTAATTCAGACCAATTTTGGAAGCTGTGAGAAAAGGAACCCAATAAGAACCAGTCATTTTGTGAAGCGAGAGACTGGAGGACTAATGATTGTTAAAAATAGCCAGGCTGTCTCACTAGCTGCTTGTAAGGCTTAGTAAAAGTACATAGAATTAGATTGTAGCTGCAAACTTTCATAGGAGAATGCAAGGAAGTATTTCTAAGCAGTGATGCTAATTAGACACAGGGCTGACTGGCCAGGGTGGTTGTGAAACTGCCTTTTCTGGGAATTAGTCATGGCAAGACTAGACAAGGAGTTGTGTGGAAGCCTCAGCCAAGAACGGCAGACCTTTGCTTGGAATGAACTACACGGCCCAGGACAGCTTTTCCAACTTGTAACGTCTCTGCTCTGACTTTATGTGAAGTGCATTGTACGGGTTGTAAGTTTGGTAAAGGGTTTTAAGGTTTCTCTATGTCACAGTGCTCCTTTCTGTGGTGAATGGGAGAGAAAAAAATGCCTATTGCTGTATCGATAGGGAGCTTTTCCTCTTAACAGGGTGTGGGATGACTTTCCATGGCACAGGAGAGCAATCTCATTGTGTCGCTCCTTATGGGATGTGGGAGTGAGTGCTGATTCACCACCCCCCCCCCATTAACTTAAACTGCGGAATTAGATACAGGGTCTGATATGCACATGTCCATATGTACATATTTGAGAGCAAAATGAACTGTGGCCTTCTTTGGGACACAAGGAAATAAACACAGTCATTAAAGAGTCAGCACCATTACCACATAGTGAACCTTTACTCGCTGTTCCCACCTATTGTTATTTGAAATACCCCATTTCCTGTTTTCCATAACTGTTGCCAATGGTCAGGATTCAGATCTCATTCACATCAGAGTAATTCTGGTAGCTTTGGGACATCAACAGGGAAAAGGAAGTGAAAAGCAAGTGACTAAGATGAAGTAACCCTCAGTTTCCCCTGAAGTGCTCAGAGTTTAGTCCCAGTCAGTGCCAGAGCTCAGCCTGGCGTGAAGGAATTCAGGGAAATTGCTGTTTGCTGTGTAAGCCCCCGTCAATAGACTCACACTGTTGTCATTATTGCTATTGTGCACTAGGATGACAGCAAAAATAAAATAAAGATACTTACTCTGTACATATCTGACATGAATGGGCATATATAACATATAACGCACATAATAGCTAGTTACTCTTACATTCATGGAGGCTCCTTGGGTTCTCATTATGAGACTGTGAAGTCATAAGAAATTTTTAAATGACTGTGTAAAAGGTGTTTTTCCTGAGTTTTTATATTTCAGACTGGTAAGAAAAAAAGAAGCAAAATAAAAAAAAAAAAAAAGAACACCCCCACTCCCCAAAAACCAAACCAAAAAACACCATCCCACCCCCCGCCTTTGTTCAAAGTGTGGGAGAAAGGACTTTTTATCTGAATTCCATGACAAGGAGGCAGAAACACACACATAACTGGAGGATCAGACCCACAAAGATACCTCTCAACTCTCAGTCATTTTTCTCTGCACAGAAATTCATTGGAAATGTAAATGCCAATAAAGCATTGTGAACTCTTGGCTAGTATTATCTCTGTGTCTCAGTTCCCTAACTATACAGAAAGGACACTACTTCCTTTCTTCACTTTATGCCAAATGTAGGTCTGGCACAAAATCACAAAGAGAGGTTATGGCAGAGCCAAGAAATGAAGTCAGATCTTCTGAGACCTAATCCAGGCTTGATATCATAAACTCATCTTTCATTTGCTTTTGAATAACAACCAAAGAGTTAACCTTATTCCTATACATTTGCAACCTGATGGAGTTCTTATCTGTGGTGGTCATTGCATTTCCTGCTGGCAATTTCACAGCCTTTTAAAGCTTTTTCCTCCTGAATACTTTTTTCCTTTCCCCAAAAGATAGGCAACTTCCTTCAGGACTTCTCCAGCAAAGCTTGCCTGTCTTCTTTGGTGGTGTGTGCTGTGTGATCTTCACCTGGTGCAGAAATCATCTATGATTATTTTTTAATTATATGTTGATGTTCTTTGTCTTCCTTACCTGTTATTTGCATCTAATCACTCTCCCTGAAAAATATGTAAACTTTTTTTAGAAGATGTCCTGGAAGTTTTTTGTCAAATAAAAATGTTTTGCTTTAAATGAGCCCTTTTTTGAGTTTAAATGCTCAAGGCAGCTTGCTTTTTTCAAGGGACAAACAATTAAATTAGTAAGCATACACCAAAGCCAAAATCTCTCTTTCTCGATCTTTTCCATTCTCTTGCAGTTTAGGAAATGTATTTGAGGGGGGATTTTTTAAAATCTCATTTGGCATTCATTTGGAAATCATGAATTTCAGAGGCATGATAGAAATAAAAAGTTGTATTCGAAGCAAATACATTGTCTTGTTGTTTTAACTGGAGGGAGGAAATTTTTAACCAGCTGATCTTTTTGGTATCACCTGATTTAGTAGGCAATCGCACTTTTGTTTTATAGAATGCTGATGACACCTTTGACATAATTGTGCATATGTGTTGTAAATTTAAATGTCAATGTTCTAATTTTAATAGAAGTAAGAAGTGCTTTCTCATTCTTCTTAAATGTTGTCATTATGAATGTCTTCAGTACGATAAAACCTTTAAGAGTTTTTCTGATTTTTTGGGTCTTGTCCACTTGAAAACTAATCCATGAAAATGAATGTGGAAATAATTTGATCAAAACATTACACACATGAAAATTATTAGGCACCCATCCTGCACATGTGAGTTGCTAAACATTTATTCAGTGGTAACCCAAACTATGCAATAGTCAAGCAAATTGATATAAGATGCCTACAGAAGCAGTCATGCTAGGAAAAAAACATGAAATTTATACTTTTGAGGTTATTATTTTTCATTGCTTATATTATTATAACACCTAAATGCATCATCAATGCTGAATGCCATTGGGCTACATGTGGAAAGAACAAACAGTAAGCGACAGTCCCCATCCCAAAAAGATTTGTTTAACATGATTTTAATTAGGGCTGATTGGCCCCCTTACAGAGTGTATTTCTGTGACTAACAGTTTCAACATACAACATACTAATTACGACTGAGTTTTTCCCAGTTCCATCAATGGCTGATCTCAGGGATGTGTTTCGAGGGCAGGATGTAACATGGCAGCTTCCCATCTTTCAAGGGGTCCCAGCTGAGCTGTCCTGTGGCAGTGGGAATGGAAAGGACTGGGAAGGCGCTGGTGCCGAAGGGCCTCGGGATCATGGCCCTGCCGCTGGCTGAGCTGGTGATGCTCTGTTGCTGCATTTGAATGCTTGCCTTTTGACCAGAACTGCTGGACTCGTGAGCTGTCTTGGAGGCCCCATAGTGCTAGCCAGGCTGTAAATACATCCGCACAGCCAATCTCTTGACTGACCAGCCTGTTTTTGGAAAAAACCTAACAGACGAAGCAGGGTAAAAGGGAGCTGCACTGTTCCCAATTTGCAGACTACGAGATCTGAAACACTGAAAGTTTGTCTACACAGGGAGATTTGCACTGCTGTGAGATTCTCAGTGGAAACGTTTCCTGCTCACTGACAAGCAGTATCTGTGTCCAGATGAACAGATGGCTTTTGCTTCACTGTGACTCATGGTTGTTGCAGGGTGGGAAAGTCCTCTGAAGTAAGAGCTTTGGGAGTTCCTATCCTTTGCTCCTTTGTGCTGTTGCTGGGCCCAAAGCACTGCGGAATTGCTCTCTAGCTTTTGGCCGATGTTCATAGTGTTATTTTTTTAGTGATATAGGCAGCAACTGTTGAAAAGGCCATGTTTCTTTTAGGGAGGTTGTCTCATCATTTGAAAGGGGATATGCCTCAACATGATCACAGGGGAGAAGTTGTAGAAGGAAAAAGAATAACTAGTCAGAGTGTTGTGGAGAGCAGTGAGGGAGTGAAGTACAAAAATGTTGGACATTCTCCTTGTTCAAATGTGAGTAAAAACTTCTTATCTGAGTGTTTAAAGACACAAGCACACAATGGTGCATGTGTACAGATAATTAAAATACCATCACTTCCCTGCCTCCAAGAACTGTAACTCAGAGCATGTTGTGTCTCAGCACTTTTTTAAAGTATCAGACAATGCTATAGATGCTGCTTCACAAATTAAAATGACACAAAGATCAAAAATTTAAAAAAAAAATAAATTAAATGTAAATAAGGTCTCCTGGAGGTTTTTCTGAAATAGAAACACTGCTTGCTCAAGTAAAATTCCTTTTAATCCAGTAGCTTTCAATCTTCCCAAATCCCTGTGGGATGAAAAGATGAGCCTCATGGCATGCTTGGAAGGTTAATGAATGTGGACTCTGAACACAATCTCAGAGAAGATGTCTTATTGAAAATATGGAAAGTGTTTAAAAAAGGGCACTAGTCTGAGCACTTCTGTGACTTATAACAATAGTTCTACACAGAAAGTAAACATGATTTTTTATTAGCTACTTCCTATGCCATTGAAATACAGTACTGTGAATATCATCCACAAGTAAATAGCTCCTGCAAACACTAAACTCAGCTGGTTTCATGCAGTCCTGCTTTGTCAGAGAGCAGCATTCAGCAGTAGCTCTTAGAGGTGAATAACCGCTGGGATAGCTTCAGGTGGAGGGCCCAGCACCAGGAGCTTCATCTGCACATCGCCAAAGGGCAAGGCACCTGCCACAGCCTCTTCAGCCGGAGTAAGTGGTTGTGCTTGTCTGCCAAGGAAAGAGGCCTTTGCCAGGACTGTTATTTAAACTGCAAGGTGCATCCCAGGGTCCAGCAGTGACTCAAAACACAAACCTCCCATCTCAGACTGTCACCCAAAACAGTCCTTTCCAAGCCATTCAGTTGCTTCCTACAGTGCTTCAGTGTTGCTTTATTTTCTTTCAGTCTTGAGACACGTCCATGTATCCATCATCCATGCTTCAGTCTTGAAATGGCATATGGAACATTCATTTTCATACCAGGAGGCTGAAGTAGGACAGAGATAGATAAATACACAATATGTGTAATTCTTTTATCCATCATAATCTCAGTGGATATACTTTTATTTCAGTACAATTGCAATAGTACAGATGATTTATATGAAATCTCTAGAGCAACAATCACTTCGTCAGATGACTTTTCTTTGAAAATTCAATATAATGGCAACTCTCAGTATGATATTTGATTACTTGTAAAATTCCCTTTTTCCATAGCCCCTCAAAAGTTATATATGTGCCTAACTGCATCTGACACTCAGACATCGCTAAAAATTTTAACCTTTATTTTTAATTCTAAGACCATTTTCCTGGAGACAAGTGAATAGCTGAAAATCTGAATTATAACATGAAAATAAATAGGCCGTCACTGGATTTTTACATTTGAGGAAATCCTGAAGTAGCAATCAACTGGTCAAAACCTGCCCAAATCTGACACTGACACACCTGTGATATAACAAAGTATGAAGTTTTAGACCAGTATCATGAATTTTAAGAAGACTGACAAATAATATTTAGGATTTATTTAATGTTTCTGTTGGATATTGGTTTTAGTATTACAGGAGATCATTTGGATTCTTTTCAGGTTTTAATATTACCTCGATCAGATTAAAAACACAGAATTATGATCCTTCTACTGGCTTCCCAAGAGACATCTCTGGTGTCTAATTTAGATTTCATTAGGCTAACATATATCATTAATTAGGCATTTCACTGATAAAAGAATAGATTTTCTCTTATCAAGAGAAAATCGATAGATTTTTCTCGAGGGAACTCTGACAGATCTAATTTTCCTAGACTTCATGAAAAAATTTGAACTGATGCTGCATGTAGAATTGTTATTAATATTTCCATTCCGTATCTTGGCAGGCACAAGAAGTAGGAATGTAGTGATGAAATATACTGGTGGCACAAAGCTGGGGGATGTTGTCAATACAGAGATGGATTGTACTGTAACACCACAGGAAGAGAAATGGCCTGGAGGGCTGGGGTAGTACCCACTGAAAGGGAAAACCAGTCTAAATTCAGGGTCATGCACTTATATACCAAACCCAAGGATTCATTTTGCACTGTAGGAGATCATCAGTTTGTCTTGACAGAACATTTAATCACTGATCAGGAGATCACCTGGTCGTGAGATCTCATCCAGCGCCAGGAAGGTAAATGAAGTCATTGGGTGCAAAAGGCATTTCCAGAGTTAGATGCTAATGTGCAAAGTCCTAAGTTGCATCATGTCTGGAATCCCATATCTAACAGGAAATACACTGCATGAACAAGTAGCAGAGAAGGGTGACATGTGGCCTATAGAACTTTTGTTGAGAGAGAGAGAAATACAAAATTATGCTCATTTAGGCAAAGAGAGATTTTGTCCTCTGAATGAAGAGAAAGACATATCAGAGAGGAAGAACATTAATAAACATGACAGGCAAAAGAAGAGTTGCATAGATAGTAGTTATGCAAAGGTCTAGACTGGAAACTAGGATGTTTTATATATTTTGTTTAGACTGGGAAATCTTGTAGTAGGGGTAATGGAATGAAAATTTCATTATTAGCACTAAAAGAAGGCAGCTCTACTGGATCAAGTGAGTGGTGTATCGGTTTCAGTATTCTTTCTTCAACCGTGATAAAATTTATGCAGAAATGCCAGAAATTCCCTTCAGAACTTGTGTTAATGAAGGACTAGATTCACATTCTCCCCTTAAAATAACAAGGACAAAAGCCCAGTGGCACTATTTTTAGAGAGGGAGACTTTGTGAGGCTATGTGCTTTCTGCAGTCCGTTCCCTTTGTACTCCCTTAGCATTCAGACCTGCTGGACTAGTGATGTTAGATACTACATCTGTGCCTTAAAAAAATCTGTTCGTAGATCTGCTATCCATGAATTTAATTTCTGTTTGTTTCTTTAGTGTTATTTTATTGAAGGTTGTCTCTTTTAGGGGTTTAGGCTCTACGTGTGGATATGTCCCTTCCACTCTTCTCACATGTTGCAGCTCTGAGCAGCAAAAATATTTACCCTTACTGGGCTCTTGTGATTGCTTGTGTCACCCTTGTGTCATCATGAAAATCATCTGGTATGGGACACTTTTAATATTAAGATATGTTTAGCTTCTTAAGAGCAAAATATTATGTTTCTATAGCATAGAAACTAGCATTCTGACGGCATCACAAGTTCTTTAGTCACTAAGCAATATATGAAATAAATAAACAGGCATTCAATCTTTAAGATACATAGCAGACATATTTCAGCCTTTAAATAGGCTTTTTGCCTTTTGAAATAACCACTCAACTAGAGCTGTTATCTCAGTTCTCACTTTCAAGCTCTATCAAAACACAAGGACCAGTGGTGATTGCCCAGCAGCTGCACAGTACACAACAGGAAAGAAGGGAAGTTTAATGTAGTTTACAGTGCTGTTATTTAAAAGACAGTCGAGATTGTCCTTGCGTGAGTTTCAGATAGCGGAGCTGGAGGCAGATCTGAGCTGGCACTTACTCACCTCCAACACACCTTAGTCTTTCAGTCTCTCATGGGAGTGGATATTCCATTGTCTGGCATCTTCTCTTCAACAGGACTGCGGTTGTCCTCAGGGTGACTGTTCTCCATCATCACTGGCATTTTGCCTGTACCTGCCACGTGCCCTTGGATGTCATGTTTCCCGTACAACTTTACTCTTAGAGCCATGACTCCTATCCTTATTGTTTGTGAGACTCACATAGTCATGAAGAACTCAGGAAATGTCTTTCCGGGAACCCCCAAATATTTTTAGAGGCCTGCTTGTTTGTTTGTTTGTTTTAAACTTTTTTCCTTCATACATTTTTGCTTAGATTTTTCCAAATAAGGTTTGCTTTCCTCTTTTGTCTATAATATGTCATATTTCTCAAATCAAAGCTGGAAATACTTTCATAAATAGGTAGACGTGTTGTCTGCCTTTGCTTCTGTTAGTAGAATATCTCTGTTGCAATAATTTTAACAAGAAGTGCATTGAATTTATTGAACTTATTCAAAAAGTATGTTTATGACCATTATAGTGCTGGCTCTGCAGGCTCTCACTTCAGAGATGGAAACACATTACTGCTGTTAAGAACTGTGTACAATGATTGCTCTTTCCCCATTTTGTGGCTAACAGGAAATATGTTTAAACTGCGGCATGAGAAATAGACAGCTCAGAAGAGGAATTGGAGCAGAAAAGTCTGTTGCATAAATGGTACAATTTTATAGTATTGAGTAAATGTTTATAATCTGCAGTGGTGAGTTTAGAATTCATGACAAAACTGCAAGCATATGATTTTTATTTTTTTCTTCAGGACAAGGATTAATAGTTGAAATCCTATTTGTACTGTCAAGAGATTCATGTTTGCAATTGACATCCAGAGGTTCTGGTAGGTGCTGGACTTGTGGCTCATTGGTTAGACAATATTGAACACAATTCTAACCTTTTCCAGGCATGCACAACCTCAGATCACAATCACATTAAGAACTGAGGAAAGGGATGATTTGATGTCTTTAAAAGTCAGTTCAGTATCCTGAGCTTTAGTTTGTCAATAAATCTCGTGAACTCTGCATGTAAGCTGGGAAGGGCAAAGAATGTTTTTGAGCTTTGAGGTTCAACAGTGCAGCTTAGCTGCATCCCAGCTCTCTGTCAGTATTCCAGTATGCTACTTTGGACCGTGTTTTTGCTAGAGCACGTTGCTGGGTCGTGTTGAGCTGCTCATCCAGCAACACCTCCCAAGTCCTTCTCCTCTGGGCTACTCTCAAGCCATTCATCCCTCAGCCTGTGCTTATCCTTGGGATTGCTCTGGCCCACATGCAGAACCTTCCACAGGACCATGTTGAACTTCAGGAGGCTCCAATGGCCCACCTCTTCAGCCTGTCCGGGTCCCTCTGGGTGGCATCCCTTCCCTCCAGCATGTCTACACCACACAGCTCGGTGTCAAACCTGCTGAGGGTGCACTGATTCCACTGTCCATGTCACCAACAGGGACACTGGACACCACCGGTCCCAGTACTGGCCTCTGAGGAACAACACCCACCACTATTATACAGTGAGATCCTTACAGAAGAGGACAATATTAGGAAAAGCATAATTTTTCTGCATTAGGTCAATATATAATTTCAATATAATACATTTTCTCTATTAATTCCTGGGATTCATAAGAGTTTGTTTTTCTCCCTGACTAATGCTTCTGTGGCCCTGTTATGATCACTTTTAGAATGAGTTAAGCAAATGAAGACCACTTTCTGAAATACTTTTTCTGACTAGAGTTTCTGTGTCTTTAGTTTCAAGGAGAACTTGTCTCCTATGCAGCCCATTTCCTTTTTCGGTTCTACAAAATTTCTGCACGGTTTCTTTATTTCCCTTATTTTATATGATGCAGTACATATTGAAGAGAAAAAATATCAGAATATGATTTAATAGGTCTCTCTGTGTATGTGTGATATTTGTATTCTACCAAAAGCTGGTGTATTTTATAGAGAATTCATTCTGCATGCCCAAAATGAGTTTTCAGAATCTTTCCATTTTAGAACTTGAGACCATTAAAATGCATTACAGCAGCATCCCAAATGTGTTCAACTGAAAAAATATTTTGTCCTTATGAAAATGCAACCTGTATTATCTTCCTAGGTTTACAGATCATGAATATTGTTAGTGAGTACTGTGCCTTACAACAAGTTAAAGTAATATCCTGTCCCAGAAAAAAAAAAAATTAAAAAAAAATAAAAAAAGGTCACTAATCAGAAAAGCTCAGAATGCTTTCTCCATCTCCAGCTCTTGGGTCAGCCTGGCCTGACATGAGGCTGGGAGGTGCACACTGTAACAAGCATGCTACAGTTTATCTGTTCCTGTCAACTGCTGCTCCTGGCTGAGTGTGCTAAATCAGAGCTCTGGAGGCTCTATTTCAGTAAGAAATATAACATCAGGGCTGAAACTTGTCAGTTCCTAGATTAAGGCTTCACATATGAGGGAGGCCCATTAAAACATGAGTACTTTTGAGAACACATGCGGATGGAGGATTTGTAATCATAAAACTGACACGGTGCCAATGGAAGATGGCAATATATTCGTGCCTGTTGAATATAATGCAGAGAAAGCTGACTTCAAGCATTCATATATTAAATGTGAAGTCCCAGAAAAGTACAACACTGGCTTTAAAGTAGTGAAATGTAGATAATAAATAAGTTCCTTTTATTATCCTTCAAGTGTTAAAGCACTGAGGGTTTATGTTTCAAGTCTGTCTGAGCAAATACGAGATATACAAAAAAGTTACATATCTGTGTGTGAGTATTCGGATATAAAATTGTGGTTCCCAGCTGTTTATTCAGACACTTGCAGCAGTGTACTGTGAGACTAGATATGGGATAGGAAGAATTTTGCAGTAGAGCTGAAATTATTTTCATATTGTGTTCTATAGTTATACAGTTGGACAAAAAACCATGGTTTCTCAAATTTAGTTTTGAGTTATGAATAGATAGCGAGGCTTTGTCCAGCACTTCAGGATGTTAGAATCACTTAATTCATAGCAGTGCTTAGGTGGGACAGCTGACTGAAAGCTAAACCGTGATAGCAGTTAAACCCTGGAAGAGTTTGATTGAAATACCTTCCTTAAATAATGTGCCACAGTACTTTGAAAATGTTAGGGTCTGATTGTCGGTATATTTAATAGGTATTACACTGACGTTACTTAAGCTTCTGCAATTTGAAATCACAGAAGCACACCCTGTGGTTTAGTAGTTTTTGGCAGATGGTGGAACAAGGTAGCTATTTTTTACTGCTAGAAGATAAAAATGCTATTTGACAGAGCACAGAAAATCATGTTGCTTTAACAGCAAAATTATGAAATCTTCTGTTTTCATGGGCTGGAATTATAAAATGTTGCTTGTGTCACAAGGAAGATAACAGTGAAATGATATAGGGTATTGAGGCTTTTCAGGATGTATTTCATTTTATGCTCAATTGTAAATTCATATTCACTGCAATGGCTTTTCAAATAAGTTTAATTTTTTACACATTTAAGAAAGTAGTGCGTTTCGATGTCAAAGAAGAATGCTTGAGGCCTCGCTGTGTTCTTGCAGTGCCTGTTGCGGGAAATTGTCCAGAGTTTTATTTTTAATACCTAAAATTAGGCTCTGGGCACAGTGTGGAGGCAATAGATAAACAGTGTTGCTATAGAGCTTTTAAGTTACCCCATGAACTCTTTTTTTGGCTGTTCCCTGCCCAAGATAAAAAGCTGGCATTAGTATTTATATGTTATTTATATGTTTGTATGGGATATTTGAGTCATTCTAATGTGGAGTATAACGCTTCCTTGGCATTTTAAAAATACAAAACTGACAACAGACCAGGAAAATATTCAAAAGATGATGAAATCCTGTTCCAGGAGTGCTGCAGCTGGTGGCATGTTTACTCTGTGTCGTTAGAGGGAGAATTTGAATTTGGCTTGCACAGTTAGTTTCTTTTTGTGCAACCTTTATGCAGTTGTGAACTGTGCTTAAAGGTACTTGAGTTAAAAATGAGTAACAGCAGCGTAGCATTTGAAGGAAAACTGTTTTTTGTCTTTCCACATAGTTGTGTGAACTTCTGTGTAATGCAAAAGATAGACACTATACGTAACAGTGCAGAAATGGAGAAGGAAAGAAACTGTTCTGGACTAGGCTGGGTGCCAGGTATTAAGAGAATTTTTCTTTTACACTGATTTTAGGAGAAGCAGCATAACACCATATGCCATTTATAAGTACTTGATGAAAGATCATGTAATAGGCCGTTACAACAAGGCACATATTTGCTTCAGCTGTAATGCCTGTGTGAAGTAGTTTTACTTTAACTGTAACAGTGACATCAGTCGTTAATTGTCATGGAAAGTTACTGATCCAGACACAAATCTCCTCACTCATCCTCATTCTCATGATGATAATGTGGCTGGTTATACTTTACTCACCCATGTGGGAGAATTCTTGCCTGGGGGGTTGAATTTTGTACAGGCAGCAAATTTTAGAGAGTTAAAAGGCTGAGAGGTTTCCAGATGCCTTGCATTAAAGTGAGTGGTTATTCCTAGCCATAAATGTTTAACTACACTCCCTCAACAAATCACTTTCAAAATAGATATTCATTTTCAAACGAAACCAGTTGCCTTGTGAAACTGTTGGTTGGTTAGGGGGTAAAAAAATGACCTAATGCTTCTGAATAAAATATCTGATCTCCTGTTGCCAAGGCTGAGTCACTTCCTGTTACAATAACAAGACTGTCATCAGCAAACTTCTCTAGCCGCACAGTGGAGCTTGCCAGTGTGTGCATGGCTTTATTTGTCCATGTTGTTAGAAAGTTACCGTTGAAAAACACACTGAACTAAATTTGGAGGCACCAGCTTTGTATTCAAGTGCATTAGTGTCGGATCTCAGTTGCATTTACTCCTGATAGTATAATCTCTTATTTCTTTGTGCAACATAGTAATATCCACCCAGCTGTGTACAGTAATGTTGTAATTCTATCAAGGGATTCTAGACACAACATAATGCATTAATATCATCAGAGCTTTCTCAACTGGAATTTGCAGGATCACAGTCAGCTGTTTCTTATTTACAGGAACGAGATTTGAAAAGTACCTGGAAGTTCATTCCACTTGTCACCTAACAGATAACCTCTAGTGCTTTTGAGACTGTGGTGGGTTTTAAAGACCCGTCTAAGTTATCTTTAAAAATGTTAAGCACACAGTGGTTTCGATCACGTTTGAGCAGGATGGGCACTCTCCTGGTTTGCAGGCAGTGCGGGTCTGCTCCTGCTGCACCGCTGAGTCAGCAGAGCAGGAATTCATTAGGGCTTTTACATCACATCTTGGAGCTCATTTCCTGGGCAAAATCAGTTGGCAAAAGCCCTTTCTGCCGTTAAAGCAGCTAGAAAATAAAAGCTCAATCCAATGTTTAGCTTCAGTACTATCATTACCCACTCCATGCCCTGTGTTTCCAACATTATTTGGGAGCAGTGTCTGGCAGGCTGTATTCTGGATGATCTGTCAGATCTGTATGTGAATCACAGCGACTGACTCATTCTGTGCAACACAAATGACTTTTCTGAGCCTGTTAATAAGGGATGGGGGGGTGCATGTTATCTTACACATTCTTTGGGGCTTTCATCCTGGTTTTCTGTCCAAAAAATCAAGCCTCATATCAAGCCCCCAAACTTAAGGTCCAATGGAAAACCTTCACTTCTTTGTGCCTCAGTTTCCCTCCTTTGGGGAAGAAAAGTTATAAACTTTTAAGTTGATTTGGCACTCATGGACGAGCAGAACTAGACACAAAGAAAACTCTGGTCCTTTCAAGCAAACAAAATAGTCTCCCCAGGTTCTGGTTTTGTTTTACTGTGTTTACTGTGTTTAGTATTTGTCCTGCAGAATCATTTATGCTAGTTTTTTCTGAGAGCCATGTGATGGATAGTCCTACATGGCCTGTGTCTCTTGTGCCAGAGTTCTTCAGCCAAATCCAGAGGACTCCAACTGAATGAACGTACTTGTGAAGTGCTACTCACAAGAGGAAGGTCATCACGCTCATGGGAAATGTGTCAATGAACATCCTTTTCATCCCCCCATTTTTACAATCAAATTGTAATAAACATGGCACAGAACAAGTATCCTGTTAATAGCTAGCCAAGCTTAGTCTGCAGTTTTCTTGCTCTCACATTTTTACAAAAGAAAAGAAATTTCCACCTTTTTTTTTTCCTTCTTTCTCTTTCATTTAAAGAAGAAAACAGAAAATGTAAGTTAATATGTTTTAGTTGACTATGATGAATCTGGGATAAGTTACTATGCTCTGTTCTCTGATAAACAGAGATGTTATTGTGCAGTCCTGGATAAAGTAAATGATTATACTGTTTCGGCCATGAATGCAAAATGTGTTGCAAGGATTTGGATGTCTGTAATTAACCAGTTGTAAATGCTGTGGTTGGTGGCTAAGCAGCTGTTCAGATCACTGTCAGAATTTCACCACTTTAAAGGAATGAGCATGTGTTATTCCATTGTTTCAGGGTGGGAAAGAACAGTTTGTATACGTTTCTTTTTTCCCTAAAACAGAACAAATGTTGGCTTTAAACTGCACTTACAGTATTCCAGACTGTATCAGTGGAAGGGAATTGTATTTGTCTGAGACTGTCTTTGTTTCCAGTGTAACGTATCAGACACCAAAGAGTATCACTGTGACCCAAAGGTTCATTTTTCACGAGGCTTTGCTGCTGCATACCTTGGACATTCATTCTGCTGTGGGTGGCTCTCCCTGTCCATGCACTGACTCACAGCCAGAATACATCTGTGAGTATAACTGAGCCCTAAGTTTGGATATTAAGGATCTCATACTTTTTTTAAGAACACATATCATCCTAATACTCGATACAAGCCTCCTAGGGCTGTCTTAAAATAAACCTTGCAGTTTGACATGGGTAACTCTTTAGTATTGATGTGCAGACAGTAAGAAACTTTGCCACCAGCAGATTATTTCAGGTGCAGCAGGTCAGCCACTGGTTGCCTGAAAATCCTAATACTTGTAGGTGAAACTATGGTGTAAGACCTTTGGCACTCAAACCTCCTGACTATCTAGTTCAGGGAACGGTGAGTTCTCAGTTACAGGGAGTGGAAAGATGATGTCATCGAAAAGCTATTGCTCTGCTTTGATATTAGTAAATGTGTTCAAAGTTCTCTAGGGGCCTCCAAGGACTGCAAACCTCTATCCCTGCTGTGGGATAGAGGTGTTTCTCTCTCTCTCAACATTTCTTTACTGTTTGTTTTTAAACTAGAATGCCAGTGAAAGACTTTTAGGAAAGTAAGTCTGTGTCTATACTGTTTAACAATTGTTTTGAAAATGAGGCTGAACCCATTCTTGTATCATTAATGAAAACAACAATAGGAGCAGAAAAATCCCAGAAGTGTGAGTGTGAGTGGGGAAGAGGGGGAGGGGAAAACAGGATGAAGTCCTTTGCAAAACAAAATAGTAGGTGCCAATGTTGATGTCTTTTAAGGCATGCCTTTCACTAGGCACTATGGATAACTTATTAGCAACCAAAACCTGAGGGGCTGGATTCCTACTTTTTCTTTTCCGCATGCACAGCATAAAAAAGAATAGAGTGAAAGGTCCTGGCAGGCTGCCAGTCGTCCTCCTCGGATAAGGGGGTGAGTGATACAACACCATGACTGTGTTTCCTTCTCCCATCTTGCCTATCACATGGGGAAGTGAGCGATTGCTGAGCTTTTTCATGCCTGTGAGCTGGACTGGGCTTTGTCCTCCTTGTTCTGGTGACAGACAGCTTTACAGCACTTGCGAGTGGGGCCCAACGCAGCCTTGGGGACATCTGAAATTTTAAATATATCTGGATCTGGGTTCTGCAGCTGTCTTATGCCTTTGTAGCAGGACCATCACGTATACGAGAGCCCCAAACCCAGGGTATTGCTAAAATGCCAGCAGCAAGCATAAATCTCTTAAGTTGCCTCAAACTTCTCCCACACAAATTGATGAATTTAGCTTTTTAAGCTGTAGGGTCTATGTACTGTGAATTTTCTTCCCAGCAGTGAAGCCTGGCTTTGGTTTGTTTAATCATGGAATACTGGATTCTCTAATATTTTCCATGCTGCAGTGAGGCTTTAGCAGGACAACAAGTATCACAAGACTCCCGATAAAATCACGGGAGTTAGCAAGGCTAGCACTTGGAGGAGCTTTGTAGATTCAGCCTTTTCTGTAAATAGCATTCCAGTGAAACAGAGATAAACTGAATGTCTGAAACAATCTTGCAGAATATTTTACTTTGTGGGTTTTTTCCTTTGCATAAAGACCCTCTTCTGACCATCTGGATAGGATGCCAGTTGTCACATGCTGGCTCCTGTGTCACTTGGTCAGTGACGTGACTTGGCAGGGACAGGGAGGTGATGGGAGAAAAGGAAGATTTAGCCCTTTTTGCAAAAGTTAGGAAATGCGGTGAGGACTCTCACCGTTACCCAGCAGTACTGTAGTCCAGTTTGTAACATCACTGAATAACGGTGAGGACTCTCACCGTTACCCAGCAGTACTGTAGTCCAGTTTGTAACATCACTGAAACTAATAACTTTCAGCAGCAGCCATCAGCATGCTCGGCGTCACCGGTGACATCACCGGTGAGATGTCGGATACCTGTCCCCTGCTCGGCTGCAGCCGGGGGCGGCAGCCTGGGAACGTGGGAGCTCGGGCTCTGGCAGCATTCCAGGGCGCTGAGTCAAAGGTGAAATGCCAGCACCAGGGAGTGATTGCTGGTTTCGCTGGCTGAAATACCACTCGCATTACACATTTATTATACTTACACGGAGAGAATGCGAAGATAGGGCAAAGGGGTAAACAGCAGGAGGAGTGCTGTGATGGGGAGAGGCAGTGTTCAAACATGATAAAAGTGCAGCTGTGATAAAAAAGCAATAGTGTTGGCTGGCACGTATTGTTGCTGATACAGCATTGGACATTTATAAGGGTATTTTTTTTCCTTAAATGGGGGGAAATGCATGTTTTTCTGTGTGTGTGTTTACCACATCTCCTGTGCAATTCTGAAAACCTGCAGCTGTTCCGATTCATAGCAGCAGAACCAAAGCAGTATTTATGACAGGCATATGGACAGTTCTTGGTGAAATTAAGGTCCCAGGCATGCAGCTAAGCCCATGGACCTGAAACATACACTGAACCTGGTTCTTATATTTAAGAGTCAGGCACGTACTTCAGTGACTGCAACAGAATTACTTTGCTTTGATTGACTTCTCCCACTTCCCAAGACTGAAATGTACGATTAATATTGGCTTATATTCAGATAATTGCTCTTGGAAGTTCGGGAGACTTTGTCACTTGTGACTTTTCTTTTTTAAAAAATATAAACTATATCTGGAAATGGAAAAATATATGTTATCTGTTTTTCATTTTTTAGACTTCTGGTTTTTTGTGTTGTTGTTTCAGTTTTTAGAACTAGCACAGGACAATCTCCACTGGTACACTTCGTCCTCTTTTAATTTGTTTTTAATATCTGTCTTGAAAAGGTACTACAGAAAGAGTGAATTTGGTTGTACTCTAGGAATACTTGTTTTGAAGTTTTGTAATTTTGAGAGAAGAAGCTTTAACACATTTAAAAATAAAACCAGGTACTTTCACAAGGTAATGGTACCAGTAATCAAATAGTTAAGTGATAGAAAAAATGTTACAATTTTTTGCCACAGACCATGATGTAGGAAGAATTTCTGTGCATTAAATTAACTCACCATGATAGTTATTGAGTTCTCATTTTTAATATAAAGATTCAGACTTCCAGAGGAGGATGTAGAGAAGTTTAATGAAGAGAAAAAGCCCAAAAAGTTGAAGTGGAAAAAAGAAAAAAATCTGTTATGGTTTATTATTGATACCAAGATGAATGTAATAGCTGTCTCTTAATGAAATCCGAGAAGTGACAGATGTGGTTATGGGGTGTCCTCCAAGCAGACATACACATATGACCTCTCTTTGAGAACATTCAATATCCCAATTCCATGAGCACTTGGTGCTGGGCTTAGCTTTATGCACGTGAGGAGCCCCTTGATTCAAATTACGCATATGCTTCATGTTTGCAACCTTACTCTTCCAGGACATCTTCCAGCAAATTCAACACTCCTTTCATTTCTTCCAAATGCAAACTCTGCTACATGCTTTCCTCCCTTCCACTCACTTAGAAAAATATGATCTGTTAAGTCAGTGGCAGAACTCCCACTGACTTCTGTAATGCTGGGAGTTAAGCTCTCTGCTTATGACACTTACACATTTCTTTTTAGAAAACTTTGCAACATTGCAAAAGGGTCATTTCAGTCCTGCAGCTCTCCAAAATGCTCAGTGAAAGTCTTACACTTTTTCCTTTTATTAATATAATTTATTACCAGCATTTACTAGACTATTCTTTGTGGTTTTCTAGAGGAGATGCTAAGTATTGATGACATGTCTACTTATCCGAACATTTAAAGCTCTCATGATAATATTTCTAAGAATTTTTGGGCTTTATTTCTCAACCCTGCCCTCCTTTCCAAGATGCTGGATGTCAGATTTTTGCTGCTATCTGCACCAGAATTGTATTCCATCCTCTGATTCAATTTTTGTAAAAGATCTTAGTGAAAGTTCTGTCATTCAGAGACAGTGGCCAAAAGACGGAAGGTGCTGAAGATTTCTATCAAGGTTCGTTTGCGAAGAAATATGGAATGAGTTTATATTTATTCTCAGTCATGCCAAATTTGTTCATATCTTTTTTCTCACCCTTGAAACAGAGGCATGCTGGAAAGATTTTTGTGTTCTTCATGTATCCTCCTCTATCTTTGGCACTGCTAAGAGGTAAAAGAACATGTTTCAGAAGAAAAAAAATGAATCTGTGAAGAACTGTGGAGTTGTTACAAATGGATTTACTATGTTCATTTGCTTCACCACGTTGATTCCAAATCTACTGTCAAATACAGGGCAGAATATGGCCCTTAAAGCAGCAGAGCTGACCACATCTCTAGGTTCAGAGTCAGAGGCTGATGCTACTGGGATCAAACACTGGTTCTGCAGAACACAGATCAATAGGTAAGATGGGTCCTAGCTTTTGGTTCAGATGTAGAGTTGTTGGTATTTTCAATTTCTCTTAAATTAGTCTGAGTTGAAAGTGCTCTGAAGTAGCAGTAAATTGTGAAGAATGAAACTTCCAAACCCTTCTTGAGCACGCTGAAGTAACCCTCTAGCAAAACTACGCACTGTTCACCTCCATATTCCTCATGAAACAAAAGTATTCCCACTTTGAAAGTCAGTCTTTATGGAGATTTTCTGCAAGTGGAGGTCGGACACTAATGAGACAGTTTGGCCAGCCAGTGCCTTGACATGTTTCATTTACGGCTTGATTAGACTCTGATTTAATGAGATACTGTACTACATGGAAGCACATCATCTTCAGTCATTTAACACTGAGTGGAGTCTGAATGTTTCATTTTGGCAGTTTCTCTGCACTTTTGAAACAAAAAAAAAAAAAAAAAAAAAAAAAAATTCCCACAGAATAAAGTATAATTTAAGTAGAATGTTTCATTCCAACTGCAGCAGGCAATTACAGAGAAAACAATTCTGACTCTGCCCACTTCTTTGCTTCCCTTTTCAGTCTTATAGACTATACATTAGTCCTTCTGAGGTTCTATTGTAATGTATAGAATGTGTTCTGAATTTAAGATTTGTAAGGGGAAAGCAGACAAAAGGCCAATCTCATGTTTCCATTCACGTTCCCTCTGTGTTATTCCAGGGACCCAAAAGGTTGATACATTGTCTAGATTTCATTACTGGTGAATTTCTTTGTTACAGTGTGTTTTAAGATGACACAGAAATGTTTGACGTTCTCTTTCCCACAGAGGGGCAGCTCCAGAGTTCTGCAGCACTCCAGAGGATTTTCTCTGTTGGATGACATCTAAGCATCCAAAGGCTTCACTAAATTATACTGTAGAATGAACAGTCCTGGGGTTGTACAAGATCTGAAGTGCTGCTACTGTGTTTTAGACTCACCTCCCTTTGCAGTGGTTTTGGACCAAATGGATTTCAGTTGAACCCAGTGACACAAAAATTGCCAAGATAACCTCACTCTGAGGGGTGGACTTGTGAATATATAGCACTCATATACATCATCCCATGGGAACAAGGCATGGTGCCATGTGGAATGGCTCACATCTATTTCTTGGCTCTGTGTTAACTGTGTTAACTGACACAGGAGTCTTCAGAAAAAAAAAAAAAGAGTATTTATTAAGAATACATTATGTCAGGCTGAGATGAGGTTAATTATTTAACATCTGGCAAAAGCAGATGGATTCTCAGTTAACACAGTGAAATCCTTTCAGTCAGCACCTTGATAAGCACCACGTCTCTTTCACTGTCTCAGATGCCTTCCTGGAGAACCTGTGTATGTGCTTTCCAGTTGCTCTGAAGACCGGCTGGGCAGCACATCAGGACGATTTTAAACCATTGTCTGCCATTCCCTGCAAGGCTTTGATAATTTGCAAGTGTGAGTGAGATGGCGGGCAGACAGCTTCTTACTGCCTGGCCCCCTTGCCCAGCAATTTGATGCTTTACTGAGCAGGTTTGGTGCTGTACATCAATATCCTGGGATGGATGTTCTCGAAGGTATATTTAATTGAGATGTGGCCACTGCATTCTGCTGGTGCCTATTAAAGCGTTGTATTGGAGTTATTTAGGAGAATATGATTCAGCACAGAGGCCACACACAATGTTCTTGGTGGCCTCACACAGGAAAGACAGTTTAAGATTTGCTGGCATGGGATGTGGTCTTCCATGAAGGAATGCCCAATAAGTTGTCTCTATGTTACAACAGAGTTTAAATATATTTAATTCATCATGAGACATTTTTGACTCAGTGTTGACCATCTTGATCTTCTTTCAAGAGGAATGCCCTGTGGTCTCTTGTAAAGGTAATGCTCAAAGAAGCATCTTCAAATGATAATGATTAATTATTCATATTTGTGTGCTCCCTCTGGATCCCAGGCAGAAAATATGTGCAGGACTGCCTTCAGTTTTTCAGCAGCTTTTTATCAGATGTCATTTGACTGGGTAAGAAGCTTGTGAGACTATTCTGTATTAGCAGAAAAAGCTTCAGCCCTGCTCTACTTTACATTCATACAAGAAAAAAAAAAAGCCACAGAGATCAGAATTCCAGGTCTATTAAAACTTTCTGTGAGCAAAGAATCAAGAAAAAATATACTTGAATGAGAAAAAAGTCGGTGGGAACTTTATTTTTATACCTCTCCCTTCAGATCCTGCACACCCTTACACCTTCCTGGAAGTGCAAGGCTGGAGTCAGTGCTGTCATGTCATGTACATGGATCCAAATGTGGGAGAAATGCTTTTTCTAGTACCTCATATTTGAAATCCCATGGATTAAAGTCCCTGGTATTGCTGTTTCAAAGTGCTGGTGTTCCACAGCACCTGGAGAGGCAGAGATACTGAACACCTTCTTTGCCTCAGTTTTCAACAAAAAGGCAGGTTGCCCTCAGGACAGCTGTCCTCCTGGGCTGGTAGATGGTGTCAGGGAGCAGAATAGCCCCCCTGTTATCCAGGAGGAAACAGTCAGAGACCTGCTGAGCCACTTGGATGCTCACAAATCTATGGGACCAGATAGGATCTATCCTAGGGTGATGAGGAAGCTGGCTGAAGAGCTTGCAAAGACACTCTCCATCATTTGCCATCAGCCCTGGCTCACTGGGGAGGTCC
>VWPU01009073.1:84-11824 GCA_013398955.1 Callaeas wilsoni
CCCCGCCGGGCGGAGAGACCCAGCTCTGTGCTCCGGCCCGTGCCCCCGCCAGGCAGAGTCTCCGCTCGGTGCTCCCGTCCGTGCCCCCGCCAGCGGAGAGGCCCCGCTCTGTGCTCCGGCCCGTGCCCCCGCCGGGCAGAGTCTCCGCTCGGTGCTCCCGTCCGTGCCCCCGCAAGCGGAGAGGCCCAGCTCTGTGCTCCGGCCCGTGCCCCCGCCAGGCAGAGTCTCCGCTCGGTGCCCCCGCCCCCGTTCCGCCCCGACGGCGGTCGGAAAGCTCCCGCTCCGCCCCGGGGTCCGTGCCCCCGTTCCGCCCCGGCGGCGGGCAGTCGGGCCGGACGGGGCGGGCCGAGACCCGCGAGCGTTCTTCGCCGCGGAAGGACAAGGTCGGCTGCGGGGGACGTCGGGCGGAGTCGCCGGGAGCGGCTGCCCGCCGGATTCGTGTTGGAGCACTGGCGCCGCCGCCACTCCCGTCCCCGGCCCGGCCTGCCGCTTTCCGGGGGGCCCTGGGCGCGCAGCCCACCGCCCCGGGATGCCGCCGCTCCCTCCCGAGCCGCTCTTGGCCGTGGGCGCAGAACGGCCCTGGGCCCAGGGGCGATGTCGTGTCCCCGGGGCTGCACCCCGGGCCTCGAGTGTCCGTGCGCCGCACCGAGGGCTCAGCCCCGCTCCCTCCAGAGCCACCGCAGTCTCGCTGGAGAGGGAAATCACATCCCCACCCGTGGCTTGGCCCAGCTCGCCCAGCACCGCTCCTTCTGTGGACTTTGGTGGGAGCCAGATGGTGTCTATAGCTGGACAATGGCAAACATGGAAATAATCTCAGCTTAAGTATTCTGACAGTAAAAACAGTGAGTTGCTTGGAATGGTAAGGTCGGATAGCAGCTGCAGAGTTCTGCTGGCCCGTGGTGTGCATGTGGGAAGGTGGCCCAGCCCCTATTTCTAACCTGAGATGTGCTCTGGGGCTGCCAACCTGCCCCACAGCTCCCACTGCCCAGCACGGGGCTGGGAGCGCTGGTGGGAGCGTGGCCCTGGGCTGCGGCCAGCACTGTCAGGTCACCTGTGTCACAAAGGGTTGCAGTCCCCAGCCGAGAAGGAAGCCTCTCTCAATCAGACCAGTAAAAAGTGTGTTTTATAAAACATATTTTTACTTTCAGTCTTGAGGTTTTGGTCATCTTGGGGGAAGCAAGGAAAGGCATTATTTAAATAGTTGTAGCTGCTGGGGATTATTTTCTAAATTAACAATAGTAATTGTGCCTGCCAAATCCAAAGTTGAGGGGATTCATTTATTTCAACTCTCCAGACAATAGCACAATTTTGGGTTTCATATTGCAAGCTCTGAAAACCAAATAGTGGGACTGATGTTTAAAAAAAAATAATTCAAACAACATCAATTCATCAGACTTAAATCCAGCTCTTTCCACTGTGTCAGTTTAACTTGCACTGAGAAAAGTTGCTGCTCAGCAAAAAAAAGAAAAAAAATTCCTTTTTAACAAAATGAATGCATCATACATAAAACATCACGGACCATACAATTAGTAAGCAAATGTAAGAGTTCAGCTCAGTTCATAATTATTCAGCAAACCTATTCAGAATGATTTTTTCTCCCTGCAGCAATCTACTGTGTGGGCTCATTACCACTGAAAATCTAACGAAGAAACCACCACAGAAACTGCACAAAATAAGCCCATATGCTCGAGACACTTTAGCTCAGCCAGCCCTTAGCAAAAGCCTCTTAAACCCTGACATGGAGGGAACCCAAGCTCACTTCTCTGCGCTGTTTGCACTCCCAGCTCTCCAAAGGTGCGCTGTCATTAGTGCAGCTTCAGGTACTTCAGCTGTAGCCACTCCCTGCCCTCCGTGGTGCCACCAGCGCCTGCTCCGTGTCACACAGCAGCCCCGAGATGGGCCCTGTCCCTGGAAAAGAGGCTCCCAACAGCCACTTTGCCAAAGAGCTGATGGCTTTCTCTTGGCAGGGATTTCTCTTCCTAGCAGGGATATTCGGTGAAAGGAATTGCAATATTTTGAAAGACAGGTCTCCAAATCTGGCAGCTGACATTTTCAAGAAAGTTTTCAGCATTTCTGCCTAGAACAGTTTAGGGAAACTATTCTATCTCCTGTCTCTCAAACTACAGCGAACGTGGTGGTGGAACGGACGCAGGAGGCAAATGTGTAAAATCATTAGACGAGCTCGTGAGTGCAGGGAGCGCAGAGCCAGCTCCCGAGGGAAGGTGTCGCTCCGCAGGGGATAGTGTCTGTCTGTGTGCGTCTGCTTGAGCTCCCCTGAGCAGAAGGATTTTTGGGTATGGAAGGGCCCAGTTCTGGGCAGGTCCCAGAGCCTGGCATGGTTCAGGCTGTGCCCAGAGCAGGCAGAGCTGCTGTGGGCAGAAGGCTGTGGCACAGGGTGCCTCACAGGCTCCCAGGGATTTGCTGCCAGCTGGGAGGCACCAGCTAAAAAGCAGAATGTAGGGACTTCCAACCTCTGTCACTCCTTGTCCTTCCCTGCTCGAGTGTCTGGAGGTAGCATGGTTTGTAATTGAGATTAAAGACGATTTCATCTGCAAAACCTGATCTGCATTCAGTTTCTGGGAAGTTCACCTTGCCGGTGTAAATATTTCATGCTTAGTTTTACCAACAATGTGGTTTCTGGAAAGATTGAACCGAATTCCTTCAGACGCTTTACTGCTTCCCATTTTCACAAATGCATAGCTGAATAAACAGAGTTAAGGGACTAAAACCACCTCAGTCATTTCCCATAGGGATCAATGGCAATTTCAGAACTTAGCCCTTCACAGGGATTTTCCCATTTTGTTCTTCTGCAAGGTTGGTTTAGTTCCTTTACATGACTGCACCCTTAAGCTGTGTATTTTTCCTGTTTGGGTTTACAGGTCCCTCAGTATGGATCATGATATTTTCACAAAATCAGTAGAGTTATCCATTGCTGCAAACAGCTCTTTTTTTTGGCACTTTAGTATATTGGGTCCCATTTATGCCACTTGGGTGAAAACATTTGCGGCACATGGGCCATTTTGGCGTACATATAATGAGCACCAAAAATATATTTTGGTTGAACATATAATTTGATGCCTAAAAAACAGGATAGTGCTAAAATCATACAATACTGAGAGTGTACATTAGTAAAAACATAGGAAACTCTAAAGCAATGTTTCCTGTCCATTATAACTGCATTGTACAGTCCACTGCCTGGGCTTTTATTTTTCCCCTTCAAATTCCCATCTCTAAAAAACACATGTAGGATAAACATTTCATTGGGGAGGGGAAAATAAAAAACCAGAAATTTTCATATATATGTATATGTATAAGATATATACAGCACAACAGAAATAGACAGAAGGAGTGAATTAGTTTGGCTGCAGGAACAGTAAAAGTTTTATGTTTCCTAAAATAGCTCAGTGAAACATAAATAACAAAATAGCACCTCTCTGTATGGCTAATCGGTGCTTAGCTCTCCTCAGTGTTTTATGGTGGAGTTTGTGTGACCAACTTTGTTCTGCTGTTTTCCTAAACTTGAACCAGGTGGGAATTTATGTAAGCGTGGTGGAGCAGGAACAATCTTTGAGCATCTGGAAAGTCTGGCTCACTGTGGGTGATGCCAGAAAACCACCAAAGTTAATTCATTTTTCATCATCTTATAAATTGAATTACTGTGAAAGGAGAGAGCCAGAGGGTGTTTTATAAAGTCCTGATGACTTAATTTCCCCTAAGTATTAGCTACACGAGAGCACTCGCCTTGGTGCTTCCTCTCCTCATCCTGCCATCCCCTGGGATGCCAGACGCCGCGGTCCCATCCTCCCCTCGCCTCCCTGCCAGGACAGCGCTGGGCGCAGCGGGGCCGCTGCGTGCGGGTTTGGAAGCCACTGGTTCACAGGAAGCCACCCACTGGGGACCAGGTTGGCTTCTCCTGGAGAACCTCCCCCAGGGCTGCGTGTCTGAGCATCCCCCGCGTTCCACTGTCGCCTGCTGACCGCTGCCATCGGAATGGGATCGGGGGACACGCTGGCTCCTGGGGCTCCCTGCCCACCCCCTGACCTCCTGGCTCTGCTGGGGAGCACACTGCACATCCTGGCGTGACAGGGATGCTCGACACCGTGGGGCCCAGAACTCGAAGCCACCAGGCAAATAAAGATGCTCCTGTGTTTATTATTTATCGTGTTACTTCGTAAGGTTTAACAGCACGACGTGCGTTCCTGAGCCACTGGTGAACCTTGGCTCACAGTCCTGACTTTTCCGATTTAAATCAAGTGCCCCTGCCCGCACACTGCAGTGAAGAGGCATCCCAAGGCAGCGAGCACCCGGTCCAGCAGCATGAATTCACCTGCCCCACTTAAGGAATTATTTGCTTTCCACCAGGAATTCGGCTGCTCCACAGGGCTGCCCCTGCCCCTCGCCGACAGCCTCCGCCAAACCTCCCGTCTCCTCGCCAGAGGCATAAAGGGTTAACGATCTCCTGCTGCCCAGAACCATCGCTCCTCCACCATCACGGCCCCTCAGCATCTGTACAAAGAGCCTGATTTAATCCGGGTTGCAGACGACTCACATTGTACTCGCAGCCTCGGAGTGATGTCGGGTGATCAGGTTTCCAACTAATATCCAAGGCACAGCCCGAGCACTGAGCGGGAACAAAGGCATCTTTGTTACTGAAGAAAAAAAAATCCCCTGAAGATATTAGCAGTGCAGTAGAGTTCAAACTGTTAAATGATTCAAATATTATTTAATGAATACATTTGAAATGAGGTCTCACAACCCAGAACACTTTTTAGATCATCATTTACAAAGAGCCGCCTCTTCGTTTACTTCTTTATGAAGTTGCTGCTTTCAAATTTCAATTATGGTCATTTTGCTTCCAGCCCTTTTCAGGGACTTCCCATGTTGGTGCAGCTCAGTTCTTTTTACGGTACAGTTTAGCCAGTGACTACTGGGTTTTTCAGGAGTCCTGATAATCACATTCCCTTAATTTACCTTGGACCGTGTCTCTGTGTGAGAAACAAGGGAGACAGAGCCTTTTGCAAAAGGAGCAACAGCATTAGGTGTTGTTCTAGAGGGTGCTAAAGCCAAGCTTATAAAACAGAAATTTGGTAAATTAGCTGGGATGGGAGCAGCTCTATAAAGTTCAGATTCAACAAATACCTCGAATTTCTTGTGTGTCTTGGATATGCAATTCTAAACCAGAAAGCCCTGCAATTTTAGAGAGAAAAATTAAAGAATAAAGGTAGATGGCGTTCAGGAAAGAAACATGTCTCCAACCTGAGGAAAAAAGTTTTGAAATTAAATTAGGGCTTACTGTGCTTAAAGCAATGAGAAAGCCAAGGCTGCTCTGAAGCACGGACGGCAGTATTGTCCCTAAGGGGTAACAGCAGCACATCTTGGGCTGTGCTGGTGCCTGCTGAGAGGTTTTGAAGAAAAACTTGCAAAAATGGAGAAAGAGCACCAGAAGAGTGACCACAAGTATCACAACAAGTACCAGCAAAAAAAGGCACAGGGCAGTGGCAGAAATACCTCCAAACTCTCTCATCAGGTGTGCAAAGCAAACCACATCCCCTCACACCAGGCACCCTCCCAGCTCTACTGCCAGGGGCTGGGACCTCAAATAGCCACTGCTGAGGAGACAGGGACAACAACACAGGATTCCACTGAAGTCACATTAAGGGTCCTCATGCAGGTGATGCCTCAGGTGGAAGCAGTTGAAAATCTGCCTCCAAAACCTGGGCTTGACACATTATCATTATAATCTTTAAAACTTATGTGTGTGCCAGAACTTTCTTTGTGGTAGGGCTTGCACACTGAATTCTGCCCACAGCAGGCAATAAGGAGAAGAGGAGGCTCCCAGGAATAAAATGTCTGCAGCCATCACTCCGGATAATCTCTGCTTCCCAACAATTATATGCTGTTGATTAAAATTCATTTTCCATATCAATTCAAGCAAGTAGAAAGTCTTACATTAAAAGTTACAAAACTTCAAAGCAAATCTTTTCCTAATGACTCTATCGAGACACAATTCAACAGAAAAGACTCTCAAATTGTATAAACTGAATAAAAACCACAGCAATAGCCCCATGCTTCAGATTTTGCCATAAAACCATGGCACCACACTTTCAAGGACGTGAGGTAGCTCCTAAACATGGCTGAATCGACTGAGGCTTGGAAATGCAGAGTAAGTTGTCTTACAGGACATTTTCAGATTGCTCAGAGAGCATTTAGAAAGGCCTGAAGATGGAAAATCCCAAAAGACCCAAAATTTCAGCAGATTTTTTTCCTGACGTTTCTCAGTCTACACGTAAAGGCAAAAGACAGAAATCATTCCCCTTTCTCTTCAGTGACTAAAAATCCTCCAGAAAAAAAGCAAATTCCTTACAAGTCCCCTTTAGATCACACTTGTGTGCAGTCAAGTGATGGATTTCAAAGGTTACTGCTGGAATATGGTTCACAGCAGTCTATTGCAGTGAATAACTATCACGTTTACATATCCATTATATCAAAACTACGTTACACTTCCACTGCTTCCTGTTGGTTTGCCATCTGGAAGCTAAACAAGCTGGTAGTAAAGACAGAGTTCAGTTCTGCATTTACCAAAGGAGCTGTACAAGTCTCCATTTGCAGCAGGTGATGGCACAACCTGAGCAGGCAGAACCCTGCCCCAGAACCAGCACCGGGCCTGCCCCAGGAATGGGACCAGCCAGGGGGGCACACCCAGGTGTTCCTCAGCACCCCTGATGGCCCGTGGGAGGCATCTCCCACCTGCAGCCCCCTGCTCCTGCCCGGTCCCACCTCTGCCAGCCCAGCAGCTCAGTGGGCAGCCACAGCACAGAGCCCTCCCCGCTCAGGAGCACCAAGGTTCCAGGTGCACGCGCTGCTCAGCCTGAAATCCCAAACCAAACCCAGCCCCGGCTGAGAGCGGCCTTTGGGACCCCGAACACCAGCTCAGGAGCAAATGTGAGTGCCTGAGATAAGAGACAGAGCTTTTTATGATCAAATTTATTTAATTAAATTTCATTGCCTGCTTTACTGTCAGTCACACCAGAGACTGCCAAAGGAAACTAAACATTGTACATTCACTACAAGATTCTCTCAAGTTTTCACAACTAGTCCAAATCCATGGAAGTCACAGGGCCCCTTTCCCTCCGCACTGCAACGCATTAACAATGGCAGGACACGAACTCCAGCGCTGAGGAGACCTGAGCCCCTGGGTTCCAGGTGTACTTCAATGACCTCTGTGTGTGTGCCACGTCCCTGCAGGCACCAACCCAACCTCCTGGTGGTACAGGACAAATAACCACTTAACTAACCCAAAAAGGAAACAAACCACATTGCTGTGGGGCCGGAGGGTGGGCGGGTGCAATGCACGGGTGAGGCACCAGCGCTGGGCAGGTGTGGCAGTGCCAGCGTGCACACACCAGGACAAGGTGCATGGCACACCTGGCCCACGCTGCCAGTGCAGGAATGGCTTGTCACCGATGGTAACAGAAATCAAATCCCTCCTGGGAAGTCAGGCAAGGCTTGCCCTGCCAAGGGTGCTGGGAGGAAACCAGGCATTAATAGATCTTTATCTAACTAGTGCTTTTAAAATACTTTTTCTTTGATGTAACAGGCATTAGGATAATATCCCCCTGTTATGTGCTCTGAATAGTTCCTTAAACATGCTGAAGACCTTTTTCCCTATGGAGTTTCCTACAGGAGGCATTTGTTATCCCAGGGGCTCTCGCATATCAGCCCCTCACAGACAGCAGGGAAACATGTCAGGGGCTACAGCTGAAACTGTCATCATACCTCAAAGTCTACATCTCCCAAAGTGTATTTCCAGCATGAAAACAGCTAAATCACTATTATATTCCATTGCTGTGTGTGAAATCCAGAACGCTTGCATGAGTTCCAAAGGGAAGCTCTGGAAAACAGCCACTGCACTGGCAGGAGCATTCCTGGAGGGAAGGGCTGTCCCTGTCCTCACTGCCCGGCCTAAGATACACTGGAAAATGCTCTACAGGTACTGCCAGCGTACTTGTCTAAAAAGCAGCTTCTGGAAAATTTCAAGTTGCAAATTACTTTATAAATCACAAGCCATTTTTCCTTAATCTTGCCAATTTTAATGAAGAAAACCGTTAGCATTTCAATGTACAAAAGTCCAATAAAACATAAGATTTTTTTCCTTTTAAATCAGTGAGTGGGTAAAGTTTCGGTTAAACTTATTCAACAGTAAAAGTCTTCCAATTTCCACTAATAGAAATTTTTTTTCTGATTTGACTAGAGGATAATGACAATCCAGAAATAAATAGCTATAAATACATTCATTGTTCCTATTCCAAAAACTCATCGCATAGGGAAGACATAAAACTGAAATTAACTTGTTTGACTGTTCCTTTACAATGAGAGATGGGCAAGTTAGAGCAGAGTGACTTGGACAGGAGAGAAAACAAGTAGGGCAGAAATTGGTCCAGTATTGACATTCATGAACATACCAGTTAGCAAAATTCATCCTTTAAATGACACTACTCAGTTGATTTTTTATTTGCTTGGGGTATACATAATGAAAGCAGTTTCCTTGGAATCTTTGCTAGGACAGGTATAGCACCCGGAGACACTGTAACCACCCCTTCTGTCTGCATGTGTGTGTGTAGTTATATACAGAGTCATGCACCCACACACACATCCGAGATCCGGCATCGGCGTCCGTCCGTTGTCACTCGTCATTGGCAGCACTCGTTCCTCTCACCTGGCCTTGGTTACGCAGCTGTGGAGAGAGGAAGCACAATTTCTGCATTAGCAGCTTCTTCAGACACAGTTCCAAACAGGCAGGGAAATTATCTCCAGGGAAAACCAGGACAGGGCCTCAGAACACCACCAGGACTGAAAGTCACACCAAAGCAATGCCGGCTCCTGAGGGAATCTCAGAGGGAGCTGTCCTTGGGTAGGACCTGCCCCCAGGGGTGGGAGCAGCTCCCTTCACTGGGGAGCCCACACAGGTCAGTGGGACGTGGCACCCTTGGGCTGGGATGTTACAACAGTCGCTGTGAGCAACAGCAGCACCCAAGTGCTGGGCACAAGCACCAAGAGCCTGGGACTCCTGGAGAACCTGCTCCCGCACTAACGGCTCTAACACGGTTTCGTGTCCATAAAGACCGGGTGGAACTGCATTTCAAGAACTGAGCGTGCTTGGAAGGTGAAGCTCCACAGTTTCCTCAAGTGCCATGGACCAAGTCCACAGATCACTTTGCTACTGCGCGTGCAGCGAAGCGATGCTGGCGTGTGTGACTGGTGCCCAGAAGGGGCGGGCGCGAGGGCTCAGCGCCATCGCCGCGACAGCAGCGCGTCCCACGCCTCGGCTGTCTGCGCTGGTGACAGCGTCAGGCACCAGGGCAGGTGGCCAACGCTGCAGGAATTCTGCCCCCAGCCCAAGTGCCTGCATCAGTGCCCATCTGGTGTGTCCTGGGCACCGTGGGCCGGTCCCACCTGCTGATCACCACACCACTACCGAGCAGGAGGAGGGTAAGGCCCACATGGGTTATGTGGACATTAAGATGATTTCCGCTAGCAATTCCCATCCAAAAGAACATTAATCCCTCTTCTCCTTTTCCATCCAGCAGTTGACTTACACAGCTCGCTTTGCCTCAGAACCTACAGAGAACTCCTCTAGACGTCCGCAGCCAAAGTGCCTCGAACGGAACCCTTCTTACGCATCTGAAGTGAAATAAAACGTGAGCTCCACACACAGAACCTGGCGCGCCGTGGTTAGTATGAGAGAAGGAATGACCTGCAGGGCCAGCAACTGCTTCTCCCTGGCCAGGGCCAGGACCAGCTACAGCTCAGGGGGTTTGGACATGGTATGGTATTTCTTTTTGGCAAGGAGACCTGGGAACTGGAGAGCAGCTGTAAACAATGCTGCTTGAATTTTTACCAAGCCCATGATGCTCCAGCATGGAATCACTGCTCGGGATACCCAGTGTGGCACCTCTACCCTCACACAGGCATGAGAGAGGTTGGTCACAGGGCTTTGGCTGGACCAGATGCTTTCCTACTCTGCACTGATGAGCTGATGCATGTTTCATGGAGCAGAGGTGCTTCTCATCTCCAGCAGCCAGAGACAGAATCCACCAAGTGAAACATAAACAGTGAGAAAAAGATGGACTGGGATAGAGGAACTCTGGAAGAACACTGATGAGGATTCAGAGAGTAACAGAAAGTAACAAAAGCAGAGATCCCGACTATAAAAATCGACTGAAGATGAAGCACAGGAGCAACAAAAGAACTGGAATGTGCACAGAATCCAGAGAAAGGTCAGCTCGGAGCAGAAGGAGTGTTCATGAGAAGGGGAAGAGCACCGGGACGCTGTGTGGGAAAGAACATGCACTGCCAGCCCTGCTTTGTGCCTGCTCTGGCTCAGCACTCTTACACTGCCTAGGGCAGCCCTGTCCTTTCCTGACCACACATATCTGTGTCACACTGAGCACCTCATCCCTGAGCACTCGCTTCCCAGAGGTCCTGGCCATAAAACACACTTTGTGGTGTACTGGGGATGCAATGGCAGTTACTGGTGAGCACAATGGATGGAGCAGTTGAATATGAAACAAGATGACAAATTATTTAAGATAAAACTAGAATTCGTATTATTTGGCAGTGACATTTTTGCCCTTAGGTTGTCCAATAACGCACTGCACCACAAACCCATTGTAATTACCTAATTTTTAGGTGTTGGTAGATACCCCTCCTGCAACAATTGAAAAAACCCCAAGACAGTAGGTTCCCCCCTCCTCTCACATTTCACAATATCCATAGAAATCTGGGTTAGTGTAACATCATACATTTATCTTGTTGAAAAAAAAAACCAAAACAATGCAACTTTTTCAACAATACACAAATTCCTGACACTAACATCTTACACAACAAGCTATGTGCAAAAAACAATTTGCCTTTGCAAAATGGGAAAATGTTAAGTAAATACGTTTGATGTTTAAGAATGAGGATAAATGTTACACCCAGAGACGTGAGCTGGGTTTGGCTTAAGGTAAGAACTAAAATAGCAGTAAATATTTGGGAAAAAAAATATTGAAAAAGAGCTACTTACCAGTGAGAAATGTGAAACAAAACATCCACAGTCCACAGAGACACAAAGGAACAATTTCATCAGGCACACAAGTGTGTCAGGTTCTGCTGCCTCTCTCCAGCACACCTCTGGTGTGCACTCCTCACTGCCACTACCCTTGCTCAGGGAAACTGCATAAAGCCTGTTTCAGTCCAAATGAAGAACTATGGATGTGCAAAAGGGAACCCTTCTGGCAAAAATCAGTTTAGAGAGGGCAGCTGTTACGCTTCCTCCTTCACAGACACCTGGGAACAGGTGGCTCTAGGAACAGGATCAGGCATAAATTAGAATTCAAGAAGAAACGCCTGTGATTGGAGAGAACAACTGCCAAAAATACCCAAATGCCCATGAGAGAGCACAAGGTCTGCAAGAGTGAGCGAACACCAACCTTGTCCAAAGGGTATTCTGGGGCTGCTGAGCCAAACCCTTCAGCTTATGGGAAAAGAGCATTTGGTGCTACCAGCTCAGCACAGGACTGTGCAGAAACACTTCCTGCACACCCAGCAAACATCCCTACACAACACAGGCTGTTCCACACTGTTTGGAAAGTCCCTGGAGAGCACGAGTGGGGAGGGAGGAGCTGCAGGTGCTTTGGTATCAACAGCAAAGATGCACCAGGCACAGACCACAGAATGTGTCACAGGGCCCCTGCCCACA
>VWPU01009077.1:0-12917 GCA_013398955.1 Callaeas wilsoni
CGTCCCTGCCAAGCCGCAATGCCCCGGGAGCTCGAGCAGCACCGTTTCTGCCACCGCCCTTTCGTTTGAGGGTTCCTTAGCTCTGCTGCAAGCACTGGGAGTATTTCTACTGGCTTTGAATGTTTTTCAGATATTCAAATATTACAGATTTTCTAATGTGGAAAAGCCTTTCTGAACTTGCCTTTGTGAGTGTGATTTTATTTGGCACTCGGACAATTCAGACTCAAGATGGGAGTGAAGATCAACATCTGGAGATGGGAGCTGAGACTTGAACCTCATTTTTCCAGTGTCCCGATGTTCCCAGCCCCAGTCTGTCACATAAGCAGAAACAAAACAAGATCTTCCGTGAAATTGTCAGAACTGCCCGTAGATCATTCTTTATTTCTGATAAGACATAGGATTAAGAAAACCCCAAACCCTAAAGAATTTCTGTAGGTGCTGGGGAAAGAGCTGGTGCAGAAAGAGGGATGTCAGTGTTGTAACTGTACAGTTGACCTTTTTTATAGAGATATAACACTTGAAATTTCCTGTTTGCAAACAAAGATTAAAGTACATGAGGCTTAAACTACTGCAATGCTCATCTATGTAAAGATGATGGAATAAAACTGACGAGAGAATCAGAAAATTAAATGTTTTAAACAAGCCTGTGTGGTTACAGTACTGCAAATAAGTAAAACCCACAGAACAGCAAATCTGTTGCTTTCAGTTAGAACTGATTCAGCCTGAGGTGGGAATATATATAAAATCATGTATCTGATACAAAAAATTCAGGTTTGTTGACACGCTCATTTGTGTTTGTATTTCCCCAGGTGTGCAAGTTCTGCTTTCTTCAACACTTCCATGGTCTCTGATGCCAACCACTACAAACCCCGTGGTAGGACAGTGCTCAGAACTCTTTTCCATAATGGCAGAATGTGTATCCATTACAGAGTTACAGACCCTCCTCCCTTCTAAATTTTTGTTAATGGCACCTATTTCATACCTCAGTTATAAATGCTTTTGGATATGCATAGGGAGACAGGGGGACGTTTTAGCCACTATGGGAAGACGGGACCACAAAGGATATTCATTGTTAAATAAAATATTTACTATATTAAAAAAGGGAAAAAAGTAGCAACTTCTGAAGTATTACTATTGACTTTGAAAATGTAGGAGGCTAAAAACCATTTTGATAATTTTTCCTTTTGTTTCCTTTAAAATTAGAAAAAATTTCCCACCACAATAAGAAAATTGGTTTCCATCTGTTTAGTAGAAGTGTAATGAAAAAAATGAAAACTGATTTTTCATACGGAGAACACAACAATTGCCTGTTGCAGTGTATTCTCACGTTCCTGCCCTCTGCTGTGTCAAAGTTCTATTGGTTTTTTTCCTTTCTTCTATTAGTTCTCGTTCACAGAAACTCATGGCAGATAGACCTGAATTGCAAATGAAAAAATTAACAAAAATCTTCCTTCCTTCTTTCCCTTCTTTCCCTGCTTTCCCTTCCCTTCCTTTCCCCCCCGCCTTTTCCCCGCTCTCCAGCTCCCCACCAACGCCTACCACCCCATCATCAGCGAGCTGAGCCAGGGGCGAGGCAGCTCCCACTCCCCCAGCACGCTGCTGGGCTACCTGGAGAACGTGTCCTTCAGCTTGCCCAACAAGTCCTTGTCGGAACACACTGCCCTGAGCCTGACTGAGGTAAGTGTGGGGCCCAGGTGGCACTGATGTTTCTCCAGAGGCTGGAATATCGAATGCAGCTTTGAAAGCTTTTGCCCTTTGCAGAAAATCCCCATGAAAAAAGCAGTGGCTGCTTTAGGGAGTAGCAGAAGTTGAGCAGTAACCAGAGAGCATGGCTGAAAGGTCCCACCAGTCCTTGGAGATATTATTTAATGCCTTTGAACCCCTCAGTACAAAGAAGACATTGAGGGGCTGGATCTCTTCTCCCAAATAACAAGGACAAGAAGAAATGGCCTCAAGTGGTGCCAGGGAAGACTTAAGTTGGACTTGGGAAAAATTCTTCGCAGAAAGTGTTGTCAAGCACTGGAACAGCCTGCCCAGGGAAGTGGTGGAGTCACTATCCCTGGGAATATTTGAGGGATGTGTAGATGTGGCACCTGGAGACATGGTTTAGTGGTGGCCTTGGCAGTGCTGGGCTAATGGTTGGATTCGGTGGTCTTAAAGGTCTTTTCCAACCTCAACAATTCTGTGATTTTATAGACAATAACTACCTCGAACCACGACCACACATCAAAAATAATCATTAAGCTGAGCAGGAAAGAGAGGGGAAGGAAATAATTTGATGATTTTTTTCAACTTCAACAGTATCAAACGGCAAATATGTAGTTATGGAAAAAACCAAATCTGCGTATTTTTGCAATGGCCCTGCTGATCCAAAAGTCAGCAGAGTTGCAGAGTTGTCTCTGAGGTGCAGGCCATAAAGACGCTGTAATCAGGGCAGGGAAGCAGCAGGATGGGTGTCTGCACGAGCCGGTGGCAAGCAGGGATGCAGGGAGCCCTCTGAGAGTGGCTGTGTCCATCAGGCCCCAGGTGGCTGCCCCCAGGGTGACTTCGGATCTCTGAGATTCACACCTGCGCTGGAGGCTCACAGAGTTAATAACTGCTGCTGCCTGCTGCAGTAAGCAGGGACAAGCCTTGCCTCTGCTCTGACCGCTCTGGTTCTTCCCTCCGTACCCAAAGGCAGCCCCTGCTCTGCCCCTCTGCGCTGGACTCCCCCCTGCCCGCAGATCACCAATCTCCCCTGAAGTGGGTTCCAGGAGTTTATTTTGTTCAAGCTAATCCACAGCGGGGAAAAAGCAAGAAGGTGATTTCTGCAGTCTGAGCTGAGAACAAGGGGCCGAGTCCTGCCAGCATAAAGTTAGCCTGCTGTAAAGTGACGGGCATCTAATTCCCTGATTTCAGCAGGCTGGGAAGCCGTTATTGCAGTAATCAGCTCTGGCCTCGCTGGCGATTGTTCCCTTAAGCCTGAGGGTAATTCCAGAGTGACACGGGCGCTTTACTCAGAGAAAAAGTACAAATAAACGCTTCTGAAAACGACAGGGACAGCAATTGAGAGTTTGTGTTAAAAGCTTAGTATTTGCAAACTCTAAAGCTTGGATTTCACGGATCACAGTTTAATATGTAGCAAAAGCCCTTCTAAAAAGCTTTAATACATTGTTTCCTTTGTTTTCCTGAAATATTTGTGTGGGCTCTACATTGAAAATGGAACATCATCCTGTCAGACACCATACCTGTTTCCCACATCGTTCCAGTTGCTGTTTGGGTGCTCATTCATGCTGTCTGATGCTGCTTTGTGTGCCATGAAAGTGATTTGCAGACAGAAATGTGGGACATGATTATCTTTAGCAGAGCTATTTTGGGACGTAAATACAAGAGAGTCCTGATCTCACACACCGACTCTGTCATTTGTCTGATTGATGGGGAGGCTTTGTATTGTCTGCAGCTAATTCCCTGAAAGACAGGCACTGAGCATGCATGTGATTTGCTGTAAAGTTATCTCTGCCTGATTGTCGTATGCCTCACAGCACAAGGAAATTTGATTTAAGTGATATGCAATAAGCTTTCTGATTACTGACACACGTTTGTAATGAATCGCTTCTGACAAATCTGACTTGGGTTTTGTTATGTGGTTCCTTCCACATTTCAGTGTGGAACTTTGCTATATTCATTCTCTGAAGGCATTTTAATAGGCAAGTTTAAGCAGGAAACGTGGGGTTTTTTTCTTTTAATTTTCAGTGCAGTTTTCCGTGCTCCCTTTTCTCCTTCTGTGTGCATGTGAGCAGGACTCCCCACACCGGGGCTGTGTCGTGCTGAGCGCTTGGACAGTGCTCGTCCCAACCCTGCAGCGCTCAAGGCCAGGCTGAGCAGGGCGTGGAGCAGCCTGGGATAGTGGAAGGTGTTCCCTGCCCACAGAGGGGGGCTGGAACGAGATGATTTTTGAGGTCCCTTCCAACCCAACTCCCCTATGATTCTGCTGATGTCGTATGAGTTTAGATAAAGTAGGAGGATGAGCTCACTTTAGACTTGGTGCCGGTGTTAGCTCAGCTCTGGTGTGATGACTGCACCTCGGGACTCACACGGTGATGGGACCTTTAATAGAATATCTGTTATTTGAAAAGTCACCATGCAGAACATGGTGAGAATGCTGGCAGGTAGAGGTGAATCCATGTCTTGAATGGAAGTGGACTTGTCATCTTAACATAAACCTGAGCAAAATCCTAGCAGCAATCTGCCTTCGATCCTTGCCAGGGGATGTATCTGATTAATAAATAATCAAGTTTTATTTGTCTTTTAGGCATTTTTAAAAGCTATTGAAGACTTTATGTTACTGTCCAACTGGATTGACGGACCAGAGGTAAGACAAGTGGGCTTAGATCTGGGATTTTCTTCAGCTGCATAAATTCACACAGATGATAATGGAACTGGTTGTCTCTATTATTTTGCTTGCGGGGAGTTTTTGGCACTATAATTTCTTTTATCGTCTATCACTGATGAAATACCTGCAGGGTGAATCCAGAAATTTCATGAGTTTTTTACTTGAATCTTAAGAAAGCACAGATTTCAGAAGAGAGAGCTTTTAAACTGAGAGAAGGACAAGCACAGGGAGGTCTTACTGAAGCCTAAAATGCTTTTAAGACAAAACAATGTCTAATTGATTTAAGTTCTTAGCATAAAATCCTTGATCATCTCTGGTGTAAATGGATTTCAGATAAAATGGATTTCCTTTTCACTGAAACATGCATTAACTCTGAGATTTTGTGAATCAAGTTTCAACCTGGAGGGTTAAAGTAGCTTTTATACTGAGGAGCATTTGGATAAAGATGAAAGAAAGGCCAAACTGTAGTTTTGTCGCAGCTTGTGTTCCAGTAAAGATCTGACACCACCCTTTATATATTGTCAAAAAAGTTCTGCACGGCTCTTGGCCTCGCTCTGCTGAGTCTGGGCTGTAGCTGACTGTCAGGTGCTGATGGGAGCAGCAGTCATTTGGAGCCATTCCATACAGCACAGTGTTTTGGAAAGCTGCGCTCTGCGTGGCATCGGTTGGTGCAGCGTTTTACCCACTGAGCGTGGGAACGGCCCCGCCTGACTGGGCAGGGCATTATCGGGGCACCTTGCACGGTGCTGTGGGCAGCTTCTGACCCCTCTGCCTCTCCCTCGCCAGAGCCCCGTGGTGTTCAGCAGTTTGATCCACACCATCGACACGGTGATGGCTCACATGTCCCACAACCTGGACAAGAACTCGCTGCCTCTGACTGTCGAGGGCTCCTCGTCTGTGGCAGGTGGGACTGGGCAGAGCTGCTCCCTGTGCGCCGGCTGGGTGTCCTAAACACGGCTGTGCTCGCAGCCCCTCCTTCGCCTCCACGGAGGAGGACAGAAAAACTCATCATTTCCCTCCTTGGAATGCAAAACTGAGTTTTATTTGTAGGAAGATGACCGTGCAGTCAGGCTGGAGGCAATCGGCTCTGACTGTGCTTGAGCTTCCCAGAGGTTATTTGGGGAGGAATTCAGAATAAGAATTACGTGTGACGAACCAAGTACTACTGCTGTGCTAATAGAGTTAAAGGGCCTACAGCTCACATGCAGCACGAGAAAGTTTGGGTGCTACAAAACCTTAATCTTTGCAAGGGTTTTGCAAGAGACTGAAAGTGATAGGAATAGTTTTGACCTTTTTGGAGAATTTTATTTTACTGCTGTTTAGCATCCTAGCACCCTAATTTCATCTGCATCTTTGGATGCTGCAGGTACCAAAGGTATTTGATGTGTTCTGGCTGCCTGCTGTGCCTTGCCAAGACCCCTCGTGAGGGGGGATTACCCGAGCAGTCCCCAGGACTGTTCATCACCGCGTGTATCCCTTGGGCACTGGGATTCTCAGACGCAGGGCTGGAATAATGCCTGCAAATGTCAGTGCCAGAGTGCTGCTGCTCTGTTGTGCCTGCCCTGGTGAGCTCAGTCTCCGAGCCTGGGTGAACTGATCCGTGGGATAACAGCAGTGCATAAACCACCTTCTCTGCCATAAAGGAGTCAGATATAAAAGGCAATTTTGGACTTGGGGGATTTACCACATTTTCTGCAACCCTCTGGGGTTTTAAATCCAAGAGCTGCAGTAGCTATTAGGGAAGTCGAGTTAAACAGCCAGGTTGGTGTAGAGGCTATTGATTTGATGATATTTTCGTTTGGGTTATCACACAGATTATGCTGTGGTCAAAATGCATCCTCAGACCCTGAATGTGTCCCACTATCGATTTCCATCTCGAGGGCAGAGTTTCATTTCCATTCCCACCGAAGCTTTCCATGGAAAAGGTAAGGAAAAGATTAGAGAGAAGTGGACTGGTGTGCACAGGGTATCCTAAAATGATTTTGCTTTAGAACAGGTTTTGGTTCACCTTATTTTTCCAAGTAACTGATTTGATTCCTGTGGATTGTACTGAGTCCGAGGAAGCAGCAGTGGTCCTGTCATACTAAGGAGCAATTAATGTGGTAGAGTTTTCCTATTAGTTAAATTGATATTGAATAGTAGAGCTGAGCAGCAGAGACTGAAGCCATTTAATTCTGACGTATTTTTACATCAGAGAAGGCATAATTTCATAATTATTTTTTAAAATTATCTGAACTTGTTATTTTTAAGAAATTCCAGGATGCTAGATCAAGTATTACCTATCCCTTCATGCAAAATTGGTCTTTTGTATAAAATTAAACTCTAAAATGACAGGTTTAAGCAATAGCAGCTTCAGGAACAGAATGAAGATACAGACTACGCTCATGGCAAAAAGACAGAACTCAGAAATCCATACCTATGCTAAAATTTTAAAAATCTCAAAAAGAAATATGACTAAAATCCGCACCGTTAGTCAAGACTCTAAAATAACGATGTTTGGAGTTAATTATCTATGCTTTGCTCAGAGATTGAAGGAACCCATTTACAAAAGCATCTACCTCCATCCTCAAATCTTTGAAAATCTGACTTATGTGCCCTAAATTCCATCCCCCAGGTTTTACTCACCCAGAGGCCTTTCTGCAGTCACCTCTGCTGAGGGATGGTAGGTCCCTTTTTCATAAAGTGCAAAGTTAGCTGAAAATAACCTGCAGTGAGAAATTCTCTGATAGTTACTGAACTGTGTGCCTGATCTGTGGTGGCAGCTTTGTTTCTTTGCTCTGGCAGGGGCTCTGGCTGGAGCCTGCGAGTCCTCCCAGGTTTGAATAACTATAATTGCAAACCAACTTGTAGTGCCAAAAATAGCATGTGAGAGGACTTTTTTCCTTTCCCACTTATACAGTTCCTCACCATGCAGATTTTCTTTTTTTCTCTTCAGAACATTGTCATGCTTTGTATCCTGAAATGATCCAGTGCATTGAATGTTTTACTCTTTTCCAGCTAAAGCTCACTTCTGAGCAATTTCAGTCTTCAGGCCACACTCCTACACTGTTCAGATGAGCTAACCTAAAAAATCTGTTATTTCACCTTAAACAGCTGACACTATAAATACTTGGAACCCAACAAAAGGGACAATAAAAGACATCTGTGTGGCTCACTCTTAGAAAATACACATCTGTCTCTTTACTCAGATGCTGGAGAGCCCAGAATTACTCGGAATGTGGGCAGCAAACACAACATTGGAACTGATTGCCTGGCTTGAGTTCGCCAGCTGCCAGTTGGTGGAGGTGGCCTTGAGACCCTCGCAGCTCCCAGGGAGGCACTGCTGTGTCCTGCCACCCTCTCTGGTGCTGGGGTGTGTGTTAGAATTGACAATCAAGGACTTTAACAGCAGATTTTGGAGGTACAGGTGGGCAGGGCAGGCACCCTTCTATTTCACTTTTGGTGTCTGTGCTGTACAAAACCGTCCCACTTTTTCACTTAACGGAACAATCAGAGCTCTGCTGAAGCAAAGATGTGCAGGTCTGTGTAAGTCAGGGCTCTTAATCAATGTGGAGTTCCAGGCCTAGGAGAGAAGCTCTCTTGCTTAGGACCGTTGCTCTGAGGAGTAACCCCTGTTCTCTCTCCGCAGCCTGGATTACCATTGTGGGCCTGCTTTACCATAACATGCATTATTTCTTTCATAACATCAACCCCATGGACACCAAGTAAGTATCTCAGAGCTCCCAGCAGGTAACAGCTTGTTTATTACCTTGGTGATATACCTTTAAACAATCATGTCATTACCAGCTGTAAACAAATGACAAGCCATAATCCTGCTTCTGCAATGTTGAGGGCGTGCAGTCATTAACTAGAGAGAGATTAAAGTTTACATTGCGTGTTTTATTTTAGGTTGCAATAAAATAGATTCCCGTAGCGACATGTTTGTCTTTCTTTCTCTTCTCCTTCCATTCATCAGCTCTGGCACTAGAATTTCATAATTTAATCTGTCTCGTAAAAGGAAATGGCATCCTTTTCTCTTAGCACATATAAAGATAAAGCTTGCACTTACACGAAACAAGGAAGAAAACATAACATCCCTCTTTAGACAAAATCTGAATCCTAATCCTAGAAACCCACAAGTTGATTTTATAACAGGGGACCAGGCAATGCTTTAAAGACCTTTTGCTTTATGTACTACATCAGTGAAATCATTAGCAGATAAGACACAGTAAATGCAGAGCTGTACAACCCTCTGCAGTACAGCTCCCAGGGGATTTTTGCAAGGCTGTTCATGCAAAGCATTACAGGGTCCTTCTAAGCCAGCTTGGCCACGCTTCCTTTGATTTCACTGGGCTGTGTGGATCACCTTACACCAGCAATCTTTTCCTCTCGGAGTTTTTGCGGGCTGCTCCTGGCAGCAGGAGAGATGCAGCACCTCGGCTCCTCTGGGTGCCAGGGGCTGCCTCTCTTCCCTTCCCTTCCCTGGGAGGTCACCGGGACTCCCTCGTGAACTCCAGGCTGAGGAACCCCTGCTTGACTGATCCAGATTGGATCACAATCCAGATTGATCACGCTGGGATAATCACACAGCGATTCCTAAATGACATTTCTAAATCAGTAGCCAGCTGTGCTGTTGTTTGCCCTGCTCTCTCTCGAAAAGGACACTTAGCAGGTGGCTGTAAGGGAGCTGTGCCATCAGTGCAAGATTTCCTACTGACATGAAAAATGGAGGCAATGACTTAGGAGAGCTTGTGTTTTTCCAAGAGGAAGATCAATGCAATTTATTAAGGTAATAAGATGTAATCTCAATTTTTCAAAGGGAGGAAGAGGATTAAAATGATCCTGACTGAGGTCAAAGTTTAGCAAACCCAGTCAGATTAAAGATGCTGCATGTCAAAGCACTGTATTCTAATGCATTGTCACAGATCCTGGGGCTCTGATACAGCAAATGAAACAGATATGACATCTTTGAGTACATTCCCTGAAATTTGTGGGGTAGGACAGCCTGGAAATCCATTCCTGTTCCCCTGAGCTGTGTGTGTTTTCAGCACTCATTTTGAGAAGGAAGGCTCTGCCCTGTCACAATGTTAAAGAGAAACACAAAGACACAGGAGAAGAAATGTTTCCTAGATTTCTAGAATTAATTCAAACTGCTTGAAATGTTTGCAGTATGTAATGCACTACCAAATCATGTCTGTAAGACTGTAGCTGCAGGTCTGCCCAAGCCAGCATCCAAAAAGGTAATAATACAGGGAATGCTGGGAATGCTGCCTTAGTGATTTTCTGCTGTGAATCAAACCCCAGGTACGCAGAGATGTTTTAAAATTAAGTATGCACTTCTGTTCTGCTTGCTTTTCTTCTTTGTGCTCTACTATTACAACTTTTTTGCTTACATTTCTGTAGAATAACAACTTTTTCTCAGAGTAGTTTGTTTTAAAGAATTTCTTTTATGTTCCTTCTGCCACTGGGCTGCTTAAACACCTGTAATTTGAAACCTGTCCTTTTCCTTTTTTTGTGGTAGAAAACCAAAACCAAAACTCTTGGAGCTTTTGTGCTGTACAGACAGATGACTTCTATTTTCAGACTACATAAATATCAGTTTCTAAAGGGAGCAACTTTTGATTCTTCACCCAAAAAAAAGGAAACAGAAAAATGTTTTGAGCCCAGTCCTGCTCCTGCTCACACGCAGTTTGTGTAAGTGTGGATCTGGCACCTGGGCCAAGGTGAAGAAAGGCTTGTGCAGGCACAGAAATGCCATTCCCTGCTTGTGATGAAGATTTTTCACACTTCAAAATTCACCAAGGTTTCTAAAGATAAAACAAGCAGATAAAGGGTGTGGAAAAAAGGTCCATGCTCTTATTCTGCGCAGGAGAAATCTCAAAATGTCGGATAATGATTTTAACTTTACGAGTCCTTATCTAAACTTAAATTTTTCATATCAGAGTAGCAAATTCTGCCTTCAGATGATCAAGTTCCATTCACATGCTGGTTTCTGGGAGCAGAAGTAATCTCTGATATTATGGGTGTTTTAGGGTCAGAGCTCAGGGGTTGTGCTAAATGAGTTCTGTTCCATGCAACCCTGCCAAGGAGCTGAGTGAAGTTATTTGAATGTCTGACAAGAGTTTTTAGTTTGTTTGTTTGTTTTAAATAAAAATAAGAAACCACTACAAACGGGTGGTGGATGTAAACAAGGTGGTTTTTCATTTGGTTTCAAGCTGCCCCTTTCCAGTGGTGCTCTGTTTGGAAACCCAAGCTGGTGGTTAATGCACCAGGGCTCAGACTTCTGGAGGTCAACCCCATTCATCCACCTGCTCAAGAGACAGACGATAGCAGCCATTTAACCCTGCACAGGTTGTTACTGATAGCGCAAAAAATTCTACACTGAAGCCAAATGGATCTCAGTTACTCCTAAATGTGTGAAAATGCCAAACTCATACATTTTCCCTTAAAATAAAGGTTCTTATTTACTGCAAGGTACTGCAAAATTACTTCCCACTAGAATAAATGCATTTCTAGGACTAATCAGGCTATTTAGTCAAGCTCAGCTGTTTGCATTGTGACCTGTCTTTCCCTCTAACAAATCTAACTGAACATAATCTATTTTTCAAGGTAAGCTATAAATTACTTCTAAATACATTCCTATGCCTATGTTTATGTGCATTTTGTCTGTCTTACACACTGATATATCTGTGTGTTTGATCAGCCAGCCTGAAACCCCCTGAAAGTTTCCTCCTCACTTTGCTCAGGGTGTTTTTTAGATCCCTTCACAGGATTCTCTCTAATTACCTCAAACACTTTCAGCAAGGCTTGCAAGCCTTTGTAAAGAGGAACAGAGTGAAGGAGGACCTTTGATATAAAGTCTCCAGGTGTCCAGGGCTGTTCCTACACTTTAGAGCTCTGGCTTCTAGTCCTGTAGGATCTTTTGGGGCCAGACCTTGCTGCCCTAGAGAGATTAATTGGCTTGAACAGAAAAAGGAGGGCCCGTGTTCCCTTGTTGTGGGTGCCATGTACGAACTAAAAACCAGTTGTTATTCTTCTTCCTTGACACATTTACTTCTTCCCAAGGATCGCTGAAGCCGCTGCCTACAAAGGCTACATGATCTCAGCAAGCAGTTATCTGATCTCCATCAAAGTGGAACCTCTGCCCCAGCTGTCCTACAACCTGTCAGGATCTCCTGTCATCACCATCCAGCTCACCCACACTCTGGTAAGTGAAACGAGAGCTGCTGGTTTGGGCGCGAGAACTTCGGTGCCTGTGACGATTTCCTTGGACTTCTCTCGTGATTTTGGTGGGCGTTTTTAGTAGCAATTCCGATGCCATTTGTGGCTACAATATGATGCTCTTCCCACCGTTACGACTTCTTCTTTCATCACTGCAAAAGGCTGATTAGTGCTCGTGCTGGAGAAGAAGGTGAGGTGACCAGTGCAGCTTGAGGCCTTCGTTTCTGTGTGCCATGGGTGTTTGTGCAGTCTGCAGCAGACTGGGATGAAATGCTGCTTTCTCCTTGCAGTGGTCAAAAACAAGAATTCACTTGTGGTTTTTGCTTTTTGATCTTAGTCCCCACTGAGATAACTGAGGGGTTTTGATGGTTCAACTCCCTGTTGTAGTCTGAAATGCCCTTTCTGGAGAGCAGAGGATTCTGAATCTGAGAAATAAGAGCCAAAAAATACAATAATCTGAGAAAACTCAGAGAAAAGTTTGAATAAAACTGATGAATTTTGGTAAAGTGTTTCAATTTCACCAAATCAAAATATGCCAGCAAGAAACTGGAAAAGTAGCTGGTTTTATTTGCTCTTGGAGAAAGAGGACTCTCTTTGTCTTGTCAGTGGAATGGAGAAGCGTTCAGACTCTGAGGTGCTGGGAAGCGGCGTTGCAGCATCTCTGACCCACTTACAGCCTTGAATGGGAACGGCAAGGAAAGATTTAAATTCTTAAACATTTCCTGGAATACATCTCTTAGATGTTCTTCTGAATATTTTATCATGTTTTTCTTTTAAAGCTGCTTTCAAGCCAGTTTATCTTCTTTCTGTTGGGCTTTTGATAAAGCTGGAGTGAGCTACAGAAAACACGAAGAATCCCTGAGGCCCAGGAGTGAAGGGTGTTGTTTTGCTGACAGTTTTTCAAACTAAGGACTCCTAAATGTCCCGAGAGGCCTCTTAGAGGGGGGCACTTGTGAAGTGAAGAGTGAATTTTGCATAGATCATTTGCAAAATGCACTTTGCTTTATTTACCCAGGTTCCTCCTCCTGCTGTAGTTACGATGATTTACTAGGATGCTCTTAAACAAACCTGTGCTTTTCTCCCTTTTCTGGGATACAGATAGAAATGTTACACTTATCAGGCATCTTTCTTTGCCTTAGCCAGCAGAATCCCTGAGGAAGCGCTGTGAGCAGGGCTGACTGCAGCCTGCAGAGCAGATCCAGGTGCGCTGGGCATTCCAGCCCCTCCTGGGCCGGGCTGTGCTTCACCTTCTGCCTTACAGGAGCGGCCGCTTTGTCTCACAGAGCTCTTCTGCTCCTCAGCAGTGCTAGCTCAGGCAGCTTTTACCTACCCTGGCATTCCCGCA
>VWPU01009079.1:0-108673 GCA_013398955.1 Callaeas wilsoni
GGCGGCCCGGGCGGCGGAGGGGCAGCTCCGCTCGGCCACGGCCGGAGCGCCCCGGGCTCAGCCTGATGAACACCGGGCAGCTCGAAACAGCGGGTCCGGGCCGTCCCGCCGCTGCTGTTCGTTCGTCCAGAGCGCCAGGTTGATGGTGATTTCTGCCGTCATCCTAAATCGGTTGGGAAAGGACAAAAGTGTGATTTTTAACACAAACAAACAAACAAACAAACCCGAACTCTCATAAAGAATGTTTATCGCGATGGGGTCACTGTCACCGTCATTGTAAGGGACCTGAACTTGGGATCCTGAAAATACAGGAGAGGGGAATCCCAAACCATACAGCTAAGAAAAAGGTTTTGGGTCGTTTTGCTTAAGTTGCAATTTGCTTTGTTCACAGTTGTGAGTCTCTAGGCAGAGGTGATTGAAATTTGCCCCCAGTCTGATTCCTTTTCTTGTGTCACACATGTCATTCACAACTGGAGAAATAGCGTATAGAGAGGATTGCCATTGTGTGCAGTACACTGCGGGGTAATGACCCTGTTGCTAAGCGGTGCTGTGGTGAACTGCGCTCCACCACCAAGGCTGGTCTGTCCTTTGTTACTCGGGACGTGAGGGTGTTTTTAGTCCCAAATTGCAACAACTGGTTCGTCAGCCCAGCCCACGGTGAATGGAAACCACAGGTCTGATGTGGCCTTTGGGTGTACCACTAACACGGATGTGCAAGATGCTGCACCAGACCACAGCTTCCCCTCGTGCTGTTGTTACACTGGTAGAACTCCTTTTGACCTAAACCTCACCCGTAGCTGAGCTGTGCCTGGTAGAGGAGTTGGTTGTAACGACCGCAGAAATGTGGTGTTGAGATTTCCACGTGTGCTGTTTTCTGCCTTTTGTGACTCGTGCAAAGAGTGAATGAGAACCCTGCAGGGCTAGTGCTGGTTTGCCTCAGAGCCACTGGCAACGACAGCAGATTTCAAACATTTAAACAGTCAGATATGTTGGTTCGTTACTTAATTAAACAGAAAGGAGCACGAATGCACCCCCTTGAGCTCAGTGACACGAGCTGCCCCGTAGGCCTGGAAAGTGTGTTCTTTGGGGCTCTTTGTGCATCCACAGCTGAGCGACCGCTTCAGTGCTGTTTGGTGAGAGCTGTGACATGCATGTGGCAGCTCGAAACCGGCTCAGCTGATCGGACCAGCTGCGTTTGAGTTTCCAGAGCTAGTGAAATGCAATCCGTCTGCTATGTTTGGGTTTGTCTGTTTGTTTGTTATTAAACATATACCATCAAAACAAAGTTTTCATTAACATATTTAGGAATCTTGTATTTATGCAATAATTCAGATATGGCTCTTTTTTGTGTCTCAGTCTTCTAATATTCCTGTTTCTGATTCCTACACCTGTAAAATTGTTTTTGACATTATTCAAGAGGTGGATTTGTGCTGAGGTGCTGAATTTTTAGCTTGCATATCCACAAGTGCTGGAGTGTGCTGCTAGTTAAGGGATGAGTCATTTGCATGGGTAACAGGTAGGCTTTGCTGTCCATTCACCCCATCAGTGTTGTAATCAAACATCAGCTTGATGCTTAATCTTAGTAGCAGAGGGATATGAAGTTATCTGAGGGATGTGGGAAATGAATCTGTATGTTTTGTTGTCAGAACAATTTGGAGGCACTTCTGTGAGGAAAGCTGCAGTAAGAGCTATGCAGAATGGGCTAAGTGCATACATGGTCATTCACTGGAAAGCCTCCAGACACTGGGAGGGTTTGGCTCAGAGATGGGTCTTGCCCGTCGGAACATTTTAATTTTGCCCTGTGTTTGGGTTCCAGTGAGAACGAGCCCTGAAATGCAATGGTCTTATGAAAGATGGGAAATCATGAGTGTTCTGATCCCTCCAGACTTGGTTCGGGACCATTGGTAATAACAATAAAGATTTGATTGATCCAATATGACTTTTTGTGGAAAAGGAATGATATTGCCATTACTTGTCCTTAGAGGGCTGAAGTCTTGGATTGTAATGCTGAGAATAGGCTGCACAGTCAAAACAGTTGTTGATCTGCTCAGTCTTAGCATTGCCAGATCTTTGTATCACTCAGATTAACATTTACAGATTGTGCTGTTGGGCTGTCGTGACCTTGAACTCTCAATCCTGTGTGAAGCCATGCCTTTGACTCCTTTTACTCAATTCACAGAATGGCAGTTTTCTCTTAAGTCCTTTATCCACAATGCCTGTTTCTTAAAATATTTGTATTTTCTGGTTTAGAGATACTCCTTTGAACATCTCTGTGAGAAACTTACTGCTCTTGAATGATTAATTAGTTTTAGGGTTTGTGGCGCTATTTTCACCATCCACACTTCTTTCAATAATGCATCTGAGTTTTATACACATAAGGTTTCTTTGAAACATTGCAAAATACCAGGTCTGCAACACTGACAATGTTTTTTAGCAATACATTTATGCAGGAGCAGGCATGCTGGGTAGTTCATAAGCTTTTAGTGAAATGCTGGCAGATATTAGGGTTTTATGGGCTGGAAAACAGCGCAAATCAAAGAGCTTTGCTTACTGTTTGTAGCATTTTTCCTCTGAATCTAACAATATTTATCTCACTTTTTCCATCTTGCATTTCGCTCTTCACATATTTACTTTCCCTTTCACGGATGTATTTATAGCCAACGAACTATTTTGTATGAAATATACTTAGAGTTACAATACTCCTGTCACCATGGGTGTCCAGTCACCAGGATAAAGCCTGAGATGACTTATTTCACATCTGTCTTTGTCTTCAGTCTGCCTTTATCCTAAAGAGGGTACACATATCTTGCATCTTTAGCCAGTATTTCTGGACATCATTAATTGTGGCTTTCCTGAGGCCGTGCAAATGATCCCCAAGGGCTGCTGTGCTTTCTGACTGCCTGCTGGCTAATACCTGCTCTTGTCACACTTTCAGTAGCAAAGCTCTTCTCAGAGCTTATTTTTTAACATACTCTATCAGTATGTTATTCTAGTTCTATCTGCTAAAATAGTCAAAATACTTGATGGTATTATAGTATCCTAGTACTACTAGGAGATAAAAATACATGTCTGAGAGAAGCAGATGATTTCTAAGTAAACAAAAGAACTTGTTTTTAAGAGAAGCTACAAATGGAAAATATAACATTTTTTCTCCTCAATTCTACTACACCTTGTTAAATCCAGAATGATTGCAATATTTCCCCGTACACGGAAAATATGGTTGGTTTGAATGGATATGAGACTTGTGTATGCCCCCTCAAATTAAATTATAGGAATATATTTTGTACTCTTCAGAATGATATTTTATGTTCCAGTTAGCCCAATGTGGTTTGCTCACATCACAGTATCAGCACTATTTTTTAAAGCTTTGTCTTCTCCTGAGGACACAGAACACCTTCTTCAAGCTTGTTGGAAAGTTTTCATTGACACCGATAGACTGCAGCTCAAGCTGTTTCTTTACGGTGCAGCTGTATTTTACTGGAAATGTAACAGTATCAGTATTTCAAAATGAGCTTTTAATGTCTAATTTACTTTGTATGACCTAGCATTAGATATTCTCTATTTGTACTTTCATCCAAATTCTGCTGGGTGTTAATTGCTCTCTTCAGCTTGGGTGTACAAGTGTAGATGGACTGTAACTTTTGTCTCAGCTCCTGTGGGAAAGAGCTCAGAGATCCCAGCCTGCAAACAGCAGCAGAAACTTTGCAGAAGAGGAAATAGGGGAACTTTCAGAGAGCCACTTTCTTTAGACTTAGTTTCATCTAAGTTTCATCTTTTTGTGCCTAGCTGCCAGAAGAAAGTTTCATGACATAATCTACCCAAAATAAACATGGCCTGCGCTACCAACGAGGCTGACAACCTCGTTTGCTCTGTCTGATGCACCACGTTCTCTTTCTCTTTGCTTTTCTCCTCTGCTTGTACTGTAAACTCTTTGGCAGGGATTTCTACTGTTCCTGCTGATTGGTTTCTGCTTACTACTACTGGTGACTGTTTCTGCTGATTTTCTACTGAGCCTGTGCAGTGTCTTGCTCACTTGGACATGGTCTGAGTTGGTCCTTAAGGTGTCAATAAGCACAGTTAACAACACTTTTGGAGCACTCCTGAAGTTTTTGTCTTATCAGGAATCTTTATGATTAGTGGTTTTTTGAACATGTACATTTTCAAGTGTATAAAAAGATCCTTTGCTTCTGACAGCGTGAATCCGTGCGCTGTATGTGCAATTTGCCCTGGTAATTACTTATGTATGGTGATAACCATAGCAACATCCCAGGTAGATAATGTCATGCAAATTACTGCAGCTCCAGGGATGGGAGATGTTAATACAAGTATGTACTTGCACCCCTGGTCTTCAACATTTTGCAGTGACTTTCCCTTTCCCTCCCCCAAAACATGTTGGTTTAAAATTTCCTTTCCTCACCATGATCGGGAAGCGAAAGAAAGCCTCTTGCTATGTTTCTCATTGGTGTTCACAGAGGGAGGGGGGAGGATGGTCCTTCAATGTTTCTGTCATGAATAATTTTGTATGCACAGTAGAAATTCCAGAGTGTATGTAGGGCATAAAAGTCTAGAGACTTGGATACACTGCTGGGCCGTGTTGTGCTTAAACCCAAGTTCTTGCATTTGCAAACACGGAGGATGAGCATGTGGGGGTGGAATTGTAGCCACAGATGTTTGGACTGAGGTGTAAATGTCCTCAAATCAGTTGCAGAAGATACAGGAGAGCAGCTTTGTTGCTTGAAGCAGACACTGCTGTAGCTGAATACTTATCAGGACTGAAATGATGAAACAGCAGAGAAGGAGCTGGTAACAGTTATCCCTTGTTTGGACATAAGCAAGAGCAAGAACAAAAAATCTATAGGAGAGCTGAGCTGCATATACAGTAGTCCTTGTGTAACCTTAGAACCCTGGAGGTATGAAAATAAGGTATGCCTCTAACCTGTAACTAGAGTCTTTTGTTAAAGGCATTAAAAAAAGCAGACAAGGAAATTGGCTAAGAAAAGATTTTGCTTTTTTTTGGTGAAGAACGAAATTGTTGCTGAATTTGTTTTGCTCTGGAGTTAAATAGCGAGAATGCAGTTTTAGTTCTGCAATCTGTGCTGAAGTTGCTGATTACTGAAAACTGTGCTGTCTCAGCCTTTAAATGAGGAAGTATCCCAATAAAAGAGAGTGGAGATTCGTGGAGAATCACAGAAAGACTGGTGCAGGCAGCCACAGCCAGATCACAGTTTGTAAGGTACACGTTCCCAAAGCAGGTTGCACTGTTCAACAGGCCAGCACTGAATAGTCTTCATCATAAAAACATGATCGCTCTCAAACAGAACCATTGGGGGGAGTGCAAACAAAATTATTGAAGTCACTGAGAAATTTCATTTGTGCTAGAGGTAGTAGACATGGAGAGTATTAATTAACTGGAGATTAAAATACTGCTAATCTGTATCCCTTGATATCTGTACAGGAGGGTTTGCCACTCTTACAGGTCTGCCTGCAAATCCCAGATTGTAAGGTTTAGTCTTTTCCCCTCTAATTTCTCTGTGAACTCAAAGAACTTCAGTGCTTTGCCCCACTGAAGCACTGTGCAGCTGTGCCAGCCTCCCAAGCATAGCTGTTGATGGCAGTGGAATTTGAAAGGTACCCGTGTCCAGGTAATCCAGTTTGTTATTAAAGCTTGCAACAGCACCTGAAGTTAGGGACACTCCTGATTTACACTGGAGTATTTCTTTCAGAGAAAACCACCTGTTAGGATGCCTACCTAAGAAAAACAAACTGCACCAGAAAGAAATACATAAGGTCAGGCTTTTTAATCATCTGACAGAAACTATTGAACCTAATTATCTGCAGGAGATCTTGCCTGTCTCCCTACTTAGCATTTAATGGATATTTCTTTGTCATTTCTATCTCCATCATGTGATTGTCTGAGAATGGCCTCTCCTTAAAACCCAAATCCATCAAAGAAAACAATAGGTGCCTTGGAATTACAGGGATAGCCTAACTGAGGCCCTGGCAAGTTAAATACACACTTCTTCAAAATAAAATTTGTAATAGCTGCACTGCTAGACCTACTGAAACCCCGTTCATAGGCCAGTTTCATTGACTGACCAGTACCAGAGTCAGAGAAAACACTTGGCTGCAGTTATCCAGTCCTCTGCTTTCCATGGCTAGGATGTCTTCTTCAGGACTGAACTGACCTCTTCCCAAGTAAGTCTAGGGGATGGTGGGGATCAACACAGGCATAGTTCTTGTTTCCTGGTGGTTTTGTTGTGAAAGCTTATCTCTCTATGGTTTTGATTTATTGCTGCTATTCACGGGGCGAGGTATGATTAACAATGTTTAAAAATGAAAAGGCTGCAAGCAACCTAGGAATGCCCGAGCAATGATGTCAGCTGTTAATGAAACTTGTAGCAACTGAAGATCTTAAAAGTTCATCCAGAATCTGCTGACACTGCAAAGCTTCCCTCAGAGCTGCAATATCATTGCAACACAGAGGAAAAAGCATGCATGAGAAAAGATTTAATTTAGGTTAATGCCACGTGTAGGGCTAGTGTTAGATTTAGTGACTCTGGCTCCCTGCTCTAGTGAGGGTGCTGCCTTCCTCCATGTGCTGCACAGCCTCCACATTTTTTGGTTTGCTTCTAGCTAACCACACTAAGGGAACCTGCCAGCATGGGAAAACCCTGCTATATTAGCCAGCTGGGCAGTTTGTATTTAACAAGTGGGTATGGGTTATCAACAATAAAGGAAACAATAACATCAAATTCATATGTCAAAAAGGCAGGTGTTTAACAAGTATTATTTGATGTACATGATTTTATTTACATTCTTTTCACTTTTTCTGCCTCAGCATTTGCTCACCTTTGCTGCTTTATGACATGAAGTTCAAGGATACATTGCATTATCACAGACATCAGTGGAGAGAAATTGGCTTGTCACTAATAAAAATTGTAACACCAACCCTACAATAAACCCTGCTTTTGGCCATGACCTCTGCCTCCTGAATGCAGCAGTGAAACACAGCCCACAGCTCTCACTGAACATTTTTAACCCAGGGTTAAAATCTCCACGTGCAAAGGTCGGGTGTAGACAGCACTCATCACAGGGCTGAGAGATGTGTAAGTGCTGTAGCTGCAGAGCAGCCTGGAATGGAGATATCCAGGGGAACAGAGGAACTCGGCATTCTTTCCTGGCTCCTTCACAGGGCAAAAGGGGTCTGTCTGTTCAATGGCCACTGAAATCAGCTGAAAGCATCTTGGTAACTTTCTTTTGTCAACAATGCAAAGCAAAGCCGCGCAGCTTTTAGGGCAGGAAGTGCAGTATGCTGGAAGCAATGTGAATTCCTTTTGCTCCTTTTTGCATCACTAATTTTTATTTATCACACAAAATCATAAACTGCACATAAACTTAAATGCAGACATAATGTACATTACTATCATAATAGAGAAGCTGTGCTCCTTTAAGCAGACAGATGAAATAGAAATAGACATATTGAATGAGTTCTCCTCAGTGGAATGTTCAAATTCCTTATTTTTCCCAAAGCTTTAAATTCTTAACATGTCTGTTAAGGATAAAAAAGTATAATTACACTAAAATGTGCTCTCAAAGGACAACACATCAACTAAATTTCTTCAGACAACAGCATATGAATGTCCAAAGACTTGGTTGAAAGCCTTTCATACAAGGCCTTGCACTCAATATCTTTTCCAAGTTTTGTTGTGGATTGGCTATTTGGAATTTACAAACCGTTCAAGCAGAATACACAACAACTGCAGTTTTGAATGTGTATAAATAGCACTCTTGTAAGTTAGGTTAGCTGCTTAAAAATATTAATTAAGGGAAGTCTACATTTCCAGTTATTGTTTTGTTTTGTAGCCATCAAGGTCGCAGCACACCAGGGCTTAACCAATGACCAGTACAGCCAAAGCAGATAGGCAAAGCCAAAACACCTGTGGAAAAACATATTAATTAGTGCCAGAATTGTGAAGTGGAGACTTAGATAAACTGAGTTATGAACTGAAACTGGCTACAGTACAGTTGCAAATGTCAGTGAACCAAACAAGCTCATTCTTTGCCTGTGAAGTAGCGTTGGAACACATCCTATATGCAGTCTACATTAAAATGTAAATATGGGATTACCTTTTAGGTTGTGATGCAGAATCATACAGGCAACAAACATTACATCTTAGGTCTTCTGTGAGTGAAAACTGTTGTGTCAAATATGGTTAGTTTAGTAGGGTTGATGGGCTTTATTCAAGGTTCCAAGAATTTATCTGCCAAGCATAAATAATTATTTAACAACTAATAGGGCGAGGCCAGAAATATAATAGCTTTTATGTTGAAATTAACATCAAGTGATCTGTAGACATCTGCTAAGCAAGCCAAATGTGGTCTATGTGCTGTATGTTTTGCCTCACTGCCTCAAAATAACAAGCAATGCTTACATTTGGAGGGGCAGTTTTCCTTGTTGAAGTGGAAAAAAAAAAATGTTCTGATAGAAAATCACTTGCACTGTTAGGATCAAATGTGTGATGAACATTAAATAGCCCTACAAATTTAAATAATGCTCAATGTTGAGATTTCAGCCTTGCAAATGCTCATTTCCTGCTGTGGGCTTACTGTGGTTTGGAGGGAAATGAAAGTTCTTTCTTGTTAGAAAGAAAACTAACTATCACCCAGTATATTCCTGCTCTTAGCTGTTTCAGCTTCCTGGGGCCCAGTAAGTGCGGGAGCCTGGGCTCCAGTGATTTTATTTTTTCCGTAATGACCAGAATGGTGAGGGAATCCTAAGAAAAGCCACAGCATTAAGAGAGCCTGAAAAAGTTCCAAGTAGCAAAGAGCCTTTCCAAGCAGATACTGGCTGTTGCCTTGCAGGGCCCTGCATTGTGTGTGTAAGTGTTTGGGTGCTGTGGATGCCAGAACAGAAACTGTGCTTCCTTTCCTTGAGAGCACCACTGTTGGCATGGCCTCTCTGCTTTGCTGGCTGTTGCAGTTTGTCTGCTTTCAGGGCCAACCATTCAATCTTTGGCATCTTCTCGAGAGGTCTTGGCCTTTCCTCTGTTTTAAAAGTATTAGAAGGAGGTTGAATTGCTGAGTGGGGAGTGTAATCTTTGTGAGGCCAAGTCTAAAGATGTTAGTAAGCTGAAAGGGCTGCACTGGCAATTTACCGTGTACTATGCAGGAATGAATGAGAGACTCATATTCATTGTGCTTATGTATGCTCAAGTTCTTTATGTCCATATTTAGATCTATTAACACGATAAGATTAAGCCAACTTGAATTTCTCGAATGAACAAAGCAGTAAATGGCAGAGCCTCAACAACAGACCCCATAAATGTGTACTACCACCAGCAGCATGACTAACACTGGACCCGAGATCCTGTGGGGTTTGGCAGTGACACAGAAGACGCTGTTCTGAACAAGCTGGATTCCCTTTTGTACAGGAGCCTTGGCACCAACCTCCCTGTAAGCTGGCTCGGGCTTTTATGGGGGCACTGAAGGCTGGGCTCTGTGCTGGACTCTGTGTCTCTGCCCCAGGCTTTCCTGAATATGGGAGTGCAGCCTCAGGCTGCTCTGGTTCACCCTGCCAGGAGTCCCTGGGAATTTGTCTGCCAGTTGGGTTAGCCAGAACACACAGTGCTCCAGCCAAAGTCAACTTCCCCCTGTGAGGGTGACCTCAGTGAGGAAATGTCAGATGCTGCCTGGGCCAGTTTTCAAACCACACGTCACCCTTCCCAGCAGGGATTTCCCCAGAAGGTAAGTGGCCGAAATTTCTGTCCTGTGCTGGCAACTCCAGAGGACAGAGTTAGAGAAATAGGACAAAACATCTGGAGGAAGAGAGCTGTTGCATTGGCAAATCATGGAGCAATAGAAGCATAGAGTGGTTTGAGTTGAAAGGGACCTCTAGGGAATCATCTAGCTCCAAACCCCTGCCATGGGCAGGGACACCTTCCACTAGACCAGAAACCAGGTTTAGACTGTGACATTTTTCTCTGCTGCTTCAAGGTACAAATGATGAGAAGGAAGAAATTCTGTTTGCAAAGGAGTGTCCTGAGGTGGGAATGCTTCAGGAATTTTGTTCACAGATGAGGCTCCTTGTCCAGCACAGGTAGAGCAAACAATATCCAGGATAGAGTGGACAGCCAGTTCTTTTGTTTGGATATGGTGGCCCTGACTGCTGCAGGGGCTAAGCATGGACTTCATTCTAGGTGGTATAGTTGGGCTTCATTGCAGGCATTCACCTGATGTGAGTGAGGAAGTTTCTCTGTGCCCTTTGGTCTTGGCTTTCTGTGGGAAATGTGAATTGCCGATTCCAAATAACAACATGTAAGAGCTCCTGTGATGAAGGTGTGTAAGAGCCCATTCAGCTTTACTTTGATGATTAGGTTACTGCTTTTAGTACAAAATACATAGCAAAGCAGTCATTTCTATGCATGTTCTAGGGTGGTGCATTATTGCATTTTAACACTTGACATGAGCGTAATTTACACACAGTCACTGCTTTGTCTTCCATGAAAAACAAACCCTCTACCAGCAGATGCAAGAAGTCTACTAAAGATTTCATGTTATTAATGTTTACAGCATTTGTTGTAGTGCTGCCTGTTAATTACCACATTTAGGAGTGTGCCCTTCTGCTGTGAGGGGTAGGCGTCTATTTGGAATGATGCTTCTGGAAAGAATGTCGACACTAATTCAGCATTGCTGCATCTGGAAAGATGCTGCTCTCAAGCAAAGTGCAAACTGGGACTAAGTCTGCTGTGAAAAGTGACACTAACCTGGTGTAAAAATGGCTGTGGGGGAGAAGTAGACCCCCTGGTTTCAGAGGCTTCTTGCAGTCCTAGTGCAATACAAGCACTTCAGTGAGAAAAAAGGCCATGTGTTGGAGGGAGCACATTTGCTAAGGCTGTGACAAAGACACTGGTCAAAGGAGGATGTATGCAAATCTGAAACTCTTTCTCTCACACTTACCATCCTCCAGGAAGCAACTTCTTCCTCCTCGCCCAGAGGAGTGCCTCTACTGTAGCCAGGCATTTTACTGGGAGTGAAAAAATTGCTGGGTAAAGAGCAGTGCTTTCTTCTGTCTGTTTTCCTTCTGAAAGTGACTCTAACTGTTTATTTCTTCTCTTGGCTGTCCTTCATGCTTCTGTCTGACCACTTCTTCCTGCGTGAGTGGAAATCTCCACTGTGTCTCCAAGTTCAGACACTCACTGGTCTTTGGGGAGTTGTGCATGGGCCTGCACAGGGGCATCACACAGGTGGTGGAAAGGTGAGGAAAGGTGGCATCATTCAGTGAAAAGAAAAAAAGCCAAGGAGTCTCTAACTTGGCATCATGCCCTCTAACTGTTCTTGTTCCCTGCATCCCCTTGCTGTCCTGTGGCTGGCAGGCAGGGACCCTGAGCCTGGTGAGGTGCTGTGCACTTGTTAAGAAGCAGCTGTAACTACCTTAGTGGTGTCTGAGACGTGGCCAGCCCCACTCTTGTATATTTTGATTCTGTGTGCTGCTCTTCAAAGAGGTGAATTATTTGTTTCTCTGGAAAAATTACAGTTTGGCCTGTCTTTATGCATCTGTCTCTCACTGTGATCAGGGACTCTTTTTTGGTTTGGGTCTGTCTTTATCTCCATAGGTCTACCCAACAGAATGAAGGTGTGATTGTAGCATGTTGGCCTGTCTTAATTTAACCATCAGAGGTAATAGCAGCAGTGAGGATGCAGCAGCACTGGCCAGCAACCAAGTTTCAAAGTCTCCAGAGACTTGTGTGTATATCTCAAGGTATGTTGACACTGCAGCAACTGCTGCTTGCAGAGATACCCTGAGATAGCTGTTAATAATTTCACAATGAGTGAATCGTTACTTAGCAATGAGCGAGTTCGGTAATTGTCACAGAGTTTATTCTGTGCCTTGGGTGAGTTTTGCAGCCTGTCCTGAGTACCATGCTGCTGTGGATGGGATGCACTCGTTTTAGCTAGCAGGAAACAGGGATAGCGTTTTGCATGAGCAATATCCAGCCACATCCTCAGCGCATATGGAACCAATGCTAAGAGACTAAAGATGGAAAATGAGGCAAACAAAGAGAAGACTGGCTCTGTCTAGAGCAACTTTATGTCATGGGAGGGGTGGGGACAAAGCAGCGTTTCCACTCCAGTGCTGGAAGTATGAGCCCATGCCAGAAAAATGATGACCAGAACTGTTGAAACCCTCCCATGGTGCCTGATTCTGGAAGATACAAAGTGCTGGCAGAGACTGTGTCATGCTGCAGAACAACCTGCCAGTGCCTCAGAAGTGGTAGAAATAGAGCATGAAAAGTGGGCCTCAAAGGCCGGCTGACGATGCGTGGCTGTTACCTGCCACAGACGCTCCCCGGGGCTCTCCTGGTTTACCCTGTGGCGTGCCTTATGTAAGCTGTCAGGCTGATGAGGGCCCGCGGAGCCGAGCGGAGCGCCCGGGCGCTGCGCTGCAGCCAGTGCTTCTCACTCAGCTCCTCCTGCCTGCTGAAGTCCAGAGCTTGCTTCTGTCGTCCCTGCGGGTGGGTCCGGGATGCTAAACCAGGCACCACCTTTCTGTGCCCATTCTCTTTCCTGAAAAAGGGCTCAGCTTCCCGTTCAGTCCAGCATAACTGGACCTCTGGGCTTGAAAACAATCTCAAGATTTTTCCTCAGGACTTTTTCTACTGCTGTCTACTTTGAGCATCACTTTTACATGCTCCTAAATTTGATAGGGCGATGGGAATGACCTGCACATGGAGATGGCCCTTGTATTAAAAATATCTGGCTTTGGTCTACAATGTGTTCTAAATGAGACGCACTGAAGTTTTTCAGGAGTCGTTCAAGTGTGCTCCCCATAGGTGTAGAACTGATTGTGTATCACTAGCCAGTGAAGCTTTGCCACAAGAGATGTGATCCAGATTCAGGACAAGTGTGTTGTTGTGGTGAATGAACCAACCAGGGCGCCACAGAGCCCAGAAAAAGAAGTTTGGTGGGCTGGTACCAAAGAGTAAAAACCCCTTTCTGTGAAGATGGCTTCTGCCTTTGAATTCCTAGGATTCCTGAGGAATCCTGCAGTTCGGTCTACAGCTGACAGACACCCGTTGTATCCCCTAAGGGAAGATAGCCAGACCTGTCCCACCTTTCTCCTCTTCCTACAGGTCCCTGCTATGCCCCCTCGCCCCCTTCCCTGTATCCCGTAAAAAAGTCCCTCCGTCTCCTATCCTGTTCTCTTCATCTCCGGTCCCCTTCGAGGGAGCTTCTACAATAAGCCCTTGGAACATTGGTCGAAAGGCCACCTCTGCTCAGTTGTTTCTGGCCACGCCTGGGCTATCTACAAGCCCCAGGCACGCTGGGCTTCGTGCCCTCCACCGCCCGGGCTGGGAGGCGGGCAAGCGAGGCACCGAGGTGCCACGGGGTGTTCTCCTTTTGTGTTGGACACACCTGGACAAGCTGCTGCCATCTCAGCCCGGCCAGCGCGCCGGCGTATTAATATAGTGCGTGGCCTGGATCTTTCTGAATCAGTGTTTTAGTCACACACAGGAAAGCACTCGGGACTTTGGCTAAAGCTTGCCGAGGCCAACAGGAGCGATGAAATTAATGATATGAAAGCCGGGGCCGTCGGTTTCCTGCAGGCGAGTTTGGAGTGGCAGAGCCTCCCTCTTCTCTCCCTCTCTCCCTGCGAGAGATAGTTGCAGCAGCCCCACCTGCTGTCGGACGGGCAGGACGCGGCTCCCTCCTTCCCTGCCGGCTGCCTCCGCCGTGGAAGTGGCTCACTTCACATCCCTTATCGCCCTCGTGCTCCCTTTCGCGCTCCGCTCTTTGCGGTCCCTGTGTTTGTCATCTCTCATGTTGACTCTAAGGATATCTTATCTCTGCTTGTAAAGCGCTGAGTAAATTTACACACAGCGTGATAATGATAACAACACTGATCTTTTGCATTTACTAGCGTTTGATTTCAAGAGCTCTCAGTGAAGAAAAAGTTGTAAAGGCAAAGGTATAACTAAGGTTCCTGAGATGGTTTTATTCTAAACTGAGGAGGGTGACTTCATGTGTTTTGAAGTTTCTAGAAATGACAGCACGGCGTACAAGTCTGCCCAGAATAAGAAAGAAAATAAAAGAGACTTTGTAATTGACACTACTTGTAAAAAGGACAGGGTGATAAACAATGTATTAAGGTACTTTTTCTAAATTATGCTGCTGCTTTTATGAGTTTGAGATGAGCCCAGTGATCAGGAGTGAGGCTTATTTACACCACAGCATTACTGAGATGAGGGTGCTTTTGGAGCAGGAAAAGATTTTTATGTCTAAAATGTCTAAAGGCTTTTAAAAATTTATTTATATAATTTATATATATTTACGGACAAATTCTGCAATATCCTTCACCTCATGCCTGTTTTCAACAACAGTTTTGTTTTAGTCAATGTGGATGTCGCTGAATCAGGATCTAGAGCATCAACTTTTTTTCCCCTAGGAAAAAACCCTACAGTTACAATGATCACTGTCTCCCCAAGCAACTTATTTTAGGAGAGTTTGTTAGCCTACAGTGTGACATATTGCATTGCGTTTGGGAGTAGGGAGAGAGTCAAACCAGAAAAACTTGCCTCTGGAATGAGATTCCAAGCACTTTGTTTATGAGGATTCTTTAGATTCGTGCATTAGAAATGTGAAATTGAGAGTGCGTGCATGTATGTGTTGTTATTCCTTCTTGGAGGATATGGTATGCACAGCTAGAAGTAGAGTGAAAAAGTGGTGTTATTTAGTTTGGGAGAGTGTGGGGATGATTGATATAATTTGTTTCCAAAGCAAGTAGAATTAAAGTTCAGGCATTATGTGAGATGGACGAAGCTTCCTCCAAGATACCTACTCTGCAAAAAGCCAGCAAAGCAGCCTCCAGCAGACATTGTGAAACCCTTTGTATTTGTGACATAGCATGTGTTTTACACCTGGGCTTATAAAATTTTTATAAAAAATCTGTTATTAAGCCTCCATATGTCATTTTGATAGGCTGATAGGACAGTTAATAGACAGTGTTGAGCATCTGCTCATTTCCTGCACATTGAGAGCCGGATTCATCAGTGAAGCAAGATTTAAAAACATTATAAAACAAAAAATGCTTAACCACACATTCTGAACACATAACAAAGGTATTTCTTTTATTCAGGAACATAATACACTTCCTCTCAAAAAGATAGTTTAGACCTTAATTTTTAAAAAGGATGTTTGGATTTCTTAGATGAGTAAATGTTTTTGCCTGTGTCTCTGCCTGATCTGCTTTGTGCCTGTGTAACCCAGCAGGGAGAGCACAGCGCTTTTTGATATTCTCAGACAGGGTGAATGTACCTTGCTTTGAAGATGAGGGAGGCACTGTACAGTTCATGTGCCATGTGCAGGTTCTCCACAGAGGTTACACTTTACCCTGCAAGGACTTAAAATGTCACAACTGCCACAAAGTGCAGCGAGTCCAGAAACTCAGTGCAGGATGTATAAAATAAAGAGAAGGAACAATGTAGCAGCTGCTTTTCTTGATGTCTTTTAAAATATGACCATAGGTCATATCTACACATTAGAAATGACCTATGATAGACCCATACAGATATATATGATGCTTCACTTAGTACTAAGTAGCTGGAGTTTGAATTGTTTTCTAACTATAAAGCATCTTCGTAGGTACCTCTGATACCAGAGTCATCACAGTGGAGTGTAACAAGTAAGAATGTGCCCTGGCTTTACGTTACAGGCAGGACAGTCCTTCACTTTCTAGGAATATTAGATTCATTTATCCTGGAATCCAGCAGCACCCAGGCTGAGACATCTGGTAGCAACAGCTGTGTGGCAACTCAGTGTTTTGGTGTCTGTAATATTCCAGTGTGAGTGCAAAGCAGATTCAGATGTTTGGAAAATTACAAAAGGGATGAAAAAAGTATATTTTTGTGAGGAATTCAGTAGGCAAGCGGGTCATCCTTTACTATACTGCTGTTTCCAAGTAATGTAGTAAAGGCTGGTGAACAGGAATCTGGACCTCTGAAGGATGAAGCATCATGACAGTCTTTGTGGAAAGCCTTGTTTCTGTTACTAGGCACAGCTCATAACCAAATAGAGGACTCTGAAGTGATTGATTAATCTCTTCTTCAAATGCTTGTAAATAAGTTGGAGACTTTTTATAAACATGGCAGTTAAACAAATGTATGATCATGTCTATGCACGGGCTCCTGTCAGTCTGCTCACTCAAGGATGTGGCAAAGAAACTGTATTGAGTGGCATTTCGTTGTTTACCCAGGGTTTTAGCTAAGCAGGTTAGAAAAGTCTCAGTTAGCCAACAATCTATCCCTAGATTACATGGCTGAGGTAAGATTTGTAAGAGGAAGTTTTTAGTTTATTAAATCTACAGCTAGAGTTGGGAAAAAAATACACAGCGTTCTGGGCATATGAACCATCCTTCGGGCACTTGAGAGGGATTGATGGCAGCATTTGCTACGTTGAAAGCTCAGTGGATGTGAACTTATGTCTGTTTGGCTCAATTACTGTGCTCTGAGCAGTGTAATTTAAATATTGTGTGTTTCCGGAAGGTTAACGTTGCTGGTACACTTCATGCTCTTCACTGTAAAAAGCAAGCACTTTAAAAACAAGTGACAATCTCCCATTTGCCACTATGCAATCAGTGAAACTGTTCTGTTAAGATCGAAATTTTCAAGTTTAAAGTCAATTTTGGGGGGGGAGGTTGTTCTTAAATTTGTTAGTCCAGGGGAAACAAGCGTAGAAATGACGCTGTAACGCTGGTGATAAGGGGCAGGCAGCACACCAGCCAAGCTGGGGGCTTAACTTATTTCTGTAAACAACACTTCCAGGGGAAAGGCTGTGCCCTGGGGGCAGAATTGCCCACCCTTGCACGGTTTAGATACTTGTCGAAGATCTGCTATCGCTGAGGCAGACGCTTGCTGAGTGGTGTCACACAGATGTGTATTCTGCAGCTTCCCTGGGAGCTTAGTGCTGCCATTTTCCTGGTAGCAATAGCCTGTGTTCAACCCAGAGCAAGGCATGGGGTTAGAGTAGCTCCCTGTACGTGCCCTGAGGTCAATGACTGTCGATGTGATCATGAGGATTATCCCTCCTCCAGGCACCCTTGCACACTGCTGTGCAGCAGGGAAAGGTATGCAGTTAGTACACATTTATCTATGCATTTATATATATTTATAGAGCAGCACTAGCAGAATTTCAGTGAGGGAGAGCAGAGCACAGACAGGTTGCTGTGCAGCTGGTCATGGCACAGTGAATTCACCGAAGCTATTGCAATAATTTGTTCCTATAGCTGTGTTCCAGGATACAATCCCGGCCTTAAATGTCATCAGAATTTAAAGTAAAGCTGTTTCTGCGGTTTTTAATTTTAGATATTATTACTAGCTTCTTAGCAAAGTTTTGGAAGTCCAGCTGCAAATAGCAGCCTTCACAGAATGGCTGTCTATAGATATATTTAGGTTATCTTCTTGACTTCCAATCACTTCAATTAAGTGGCCCATGATTTTTATGTTATAGGGCATAGCAAAAGATGCACCTGCCAGTTTTATTTCTGTTTTTATATTGTTGGAAGAGGTTTGGAAGTTTGATCTAAGTATATTCCCAAAAGTTGAGATGCTCCTCTGAGTCTTTCCAATTTGCTGGAGGAATATTGTGATGGGGTTTTTTTGCTGGAGGGCAGCCCAGGGTCTTAAAGGTCCATTTGAGACCTACAACCTCTGATTCTTGGAATTGAAATGTAGAGCCCAAATTATGAGCACCTATATGGGGGTTTCTAGTGAACTCAATGAAAATCATGTATGAAATATGTGCTGTCACATGCTGTGTTGTCTTCTGGGCAGATCAAAAATATCAACATTTCTCGTGGACTATCTCTATTTTTGACTCAGTAGCAAATGAGCAGGAGTTGGACATGACAGAATGGAAAAGAAAATGAAATACGAACAAGAAGAAATCTTTCTTTAGCCATTTACAAAGCAGGCATTTGTCAGCATCTGGTAAGTACATATCTATTTTAAGGAGTAGAAGAACATTTGAAATGTGCCACTCACATGTGATTTGAGTCCTAAAAGTACCTTACGGTTATGAGCCTGTCTTTAGCATATTGCAGTGTCCTGCCCCAAAGCCTTTTGGTCACGTAAACTTATCTCAGAGTTAATTTTCTTTCAGTTATAGTATTAGTTCGGGGGTTGTTACAGTTTGTTTGCTTTAAAAATATCTGTGTGATTTTTCTTTGCATTTTGCAAACCTCATCATTCTGGAATCCTAAATGAACTGTTAAAAGAACTATTTATTATAACCCTATTATATAGATATATTGTGACAAAGAATGTGCATGAGCTTGATGGTGCATCAAAGCAAAAAAACCAAAATAGGCTTTGACTTTAAGGAAAAGACTTGAACCACTGTCAAGATCAAAATATATTTCATGTACTGGAGTCCTGATTCAGCAAAGCATGTAAGAAAGGATTTCAGACACAGAGAGCTTTGGTGGCAGCCAGTGAACATGATTGCATTTACTGCTGGGATTCTTGCTTCTCAAAAATCCCAACCAAACAAAACAGTTGCCAACAATGAAGCCATCAAAAATATTGTAATCTTTCTTCATTTTTGCATCCTTGCACAGCATTCCTTACACAGTTTGCATTATTCATAATGAATTGCTTTAATCAGAAGGACTTAAAGTTTTTAAAGTTCCTGCATTTGCAGATCTGTTTCTCTTGGTAAATGTGGTTGGGTGACAGGAAATAGCTTGTGTGCTTTTCCATATCCTAGTAATCTTATAATCAAATAGTAATGCTTCATGCAGTAGACTTACTGCTCTTCCTCCTTCTCCATCACCAGGAGTCTTAGAATATGTATGCTGACACCAAATAAATGAAAGCAGTACCTTTTTTCTTAATGGAAAATGCCTGCTAAGACCCTCTCCCTACCTCCCTCTTTGTTTTTCAAGCAGACCAGTGAGGGCTTTCAGCCTGACAAATGTTTTATGGCAATAGTGCTTTATGTTTTCGTAACACCCTTCTTCTAAGAGTCTAAAATGCTTTACAACACTAATAAATTAAGCCTTACCACATCCTATGTGGTAGGTAACTATTATGCCACTTTTATGGGGGCCAGACTTTGTGGAATAAGCTGCATTCACCGTGCCAGCACACTGTGAGCAACCATTCGGGGTTTCATCCCAGAATCATCATGTGAATGCTGTCTACAATGGAGTCTATAAAAGAGGTACCTACAAGGCAAAGCACGAGGACTTTTAGAAGCAGTGTTTGTCTTTGGACCTTGTGCAGAGAGCTTTAACAAAAATTGTGAAGAAAACTGTGATTAGACACCAAGAAAAGTCTCAGAAATAATTTGAGGCGAAAAACTCTAATAAATGACAAAATGGAGGTTCATCAGTGTGGAAAGAATGATATTGTGGAGCATGGTCTGGGGAATCAGAGGAAAGGTTTTAGAGTGGAGGAACCATGACTAGATTTTCTTGGCTGCAATTCAAAATGTACAGGAGCATCTGGTCACCCCATAATACTTCAGCTGAGATAAAAAAAGTCATGACATTGTTAACCATGCTCATTCCCAGCCTGAAACCTAAATAACTCTAGGCAGCTGCACTAACTCAGCTTTTAAATCACCACGACTGAGCTACAGCTCTGGGTGATCAAATGAACAGCTGAAAGACTTCATGTGTTTTGGTCTGAAATCTGATGGGTGGCACCCCACAAACCTGTACAGGTGTGCTAAACATCTCACCACCTCATTTGCTCATATCCCTTTGGAGTCTGCAGGGACAATGACCACTTAGGTTTGAGGAAACACCACATCATGGAAGAAACTGTGACACCAAACACATAAATCCTCAGGAACAGAAAAATCTAAATTACTTTCAAAGTTAAGCTCAGTCATTGTATGGACAGGCATGTGGGATGTGATGGTCTGGATTAGCTGGGCTCAAGACATTGATCAGGGAGGGACCCCTCCCAAGATAAATTAACATCATGTGATAAACTCAGTGCTTCATGGCATGCTTTTTGTTAAGGTGTTAAAAAAAATTGTATCATACAGGGATAAGCTCATTATTCTGTTAAGATGAAGCACGGAATACAGGCAGCAAGAAATATCTTCTGGTCTGAAATATTCATAAGTTTTTTTGTTTTCTTTTACTACTGACACAAACAGTCAAAAAGCAGCCTGGAGGAAATGTCCTTCTCTTTTGGAAAATGAGTTGGTAATTTATTCATATAAGGCCATGTAGTCATTTTGAATTAGCACATTGTGGAATCTACTAATAAAATGAAGTCAGTTTACATTTTAAACAACCTTTAATATTTGTAAAAGTAAATATCCCTTAATTTCTCAGCAATTTAGATGTAATGGAAATTGTCAGAAATTTTAATTTCTCCCCGTTTAGCTCACTCACAATGGCTGTCAAACAGTCAAGTGATATGACGTAAAGTACTGCTAATCGTTTCAGCACAAGACAGTACTTCAAAGGTAAGGCAAAGGATGTGCAGACACTAATGAAATTTTATTATCAGAACATAGAATTAGAATTGTGACAAGAGACAATGGTTGCAGTGACATGCAGCTAGAATATTAAGCTTCTGAAATCTCCAGGCTGAGTCTCGCAGACAAAAATAGCTAAAGCTACAGACTTCTTAATAGTCTTAAATGGAAATTGAATGGGCTCAATTAATCAAACGAACAAACTGTAGGAGATACAAAAAGGGCTCATTCTGTATTTTCAGGCTATTAACCTGCATGGCCACCATGTCCTGTTTATAATGGTGAGGTTTGAAATCCATGTGTTGCTTCTCTGAGAGTACATGTTTTTGTAATTCATAGGAAAACATGGAAAACTCGTAAGACAGCATGGCATGAGGAGTTTTGTAAGCACCTGCTTTGGCGGACCCCACCTAAAAGGAGTCTTACTTCACATGATTAAGCCAATTCTGTCTGTGAAACAGGACTGCATATTTCTAAATATGTGAGCATGAGGAGTTTGCTTCAGAGCAGATCACTGGTGCCCCCCAGCTTATCCAAGGCAAAACGATGAATTTAAATGACTGATGGGCATCCCTTACTATTTCGGTGTTCACTAAAAGAGTATCTACTTTACAGAAGCCTGTGAGGATCTCTCAGGTGTTAAAGAAGAGACAGGTTTGATGTCAGTGGGTTGACTGGAATTGAGTCCTAAAGCATTTGTAAAGTAACTGTCATTCTCCTCTCCTCTCCTCTCCTCTCCTCTCCTCTCCTCTCCTCTCCTCTCCTCTCCTCTCCTCTCCTCTCCTCTCCTCTCCTCTCCTCTCCTCTCCTCTCCTCTCCTCTCCTCTCCTCTCCTCTCCTCTCCTCTCCTCTCCTCTCCTCTCCTCTCCTCTCCTCTCCTCTCCTCTCCTCTCCTCTCCTCTCCTCTCCTCTCCTCTCCTCTCCTCTCCTCTCCTCTCCTCTCCTCTCCTCTCCTCTCCTCTCCTCTCCTCTCCTCTCCTCTCCTCTCCTCTCCTCTCCTCTCCTCTCCTCTCCTCTCCTCTCCTCTCCTCTCCTCTCCTCTCCTCTCCTCTCCTCTCCTCTCCTCTCCTCTCCTCTCCTCTCCTCTCCTCTCCTCTCCTCTCCTCTCCTCTCCTCTCCTCTCCTCTCCTCTCCTCTCCTCTCCTCTCCTCTCCTCTCCTCTCCTCTCCTCTCCTCTCCTCTCCTCTCCTCTCCTCTCCTCTCCTCTCCTCATTCTTCTAATTCTCTGAACTGTGCTATGTGTCTTGCTGCCTTGTGAACCTCGGCAGCTGCAAGGGGAAATAAAAAATGCCACATAGAGTTTATTAGGTTTGCTTCCTTTTGAATGTGAGTTAAACTTGGGTAAGAGGGATCAAAGCCTGGAAAAATTCTCTCTCCTTTGGAGGGGACCTGTCCACTGATATTAGGAACTTGGTCTGTGGTTCTCAGATTAGTCCCATTTACAATGCCATCAGTTTGAAAAGGGTTGGAAACAAAAGATACCCATCATTATATTCTGTAGGTGTGTTTTGGGCCCTTTTAGAGAATGTCTGTTTCCTTGGAGTTCTGTGCAAATATAAGGGCTTTATGAAAACTCACAGCCAGCATGGATGTGATAGTAAGGAGCTCTGCTGCACCTTGCACAGGACACAACCCAGCAGGAAGTCTGAAATGTCAGGCACTGGCTTTCCTTCCTCTACCTGCAGAGTAGCTGTTGCCATTGGGGAAGGACACAGAAGTGTTTTGAGTGTAGAACTGAGACCGGAACATTGTTAGTAAACTCCTCTAGTTGCACTGGTGTCCTTATAGGACAATTTCTAGCTTCATTTTAAACCGGGGTGGAAGGTGTATTGTTCTGTTTAGGAGATAATCCTGCACTCTGACAGATCTCTTGGCAGGAAGGGAGACTTTGCATGAGAAAAAGGTCACAAAAATCATGGAATTTATTAGCCCTACCACAGAATTCCATGAAACTGGCAGTAGCACTGCTTTCTAAATAAACAAGCAGGGCCACAGTGTATATCTCTAAGATGTTGGTTTGGCCTGGCAGGAAAGTCCAGATTTTGAGTCCTAGTCAAGACTGCCTGTACCTGGTGCTTTCTGCTCAGAGCTGCTGCATTTTTGTTCCAGGGAATGTGGCTATATCCCACTGTCCCTTTCCCTGTTCTCTTCCCATGGTGGCTGCATTTTATTTTTCCCATTTTCTCTTAAAATCTTCCATTTTTTCCCCTCTCTCTGATTTTCTATCGCGGTAGTTTTTATTCTTGCGAAGGCCATCTCCAGAGTCTGAAAATAGATAATTCACGTTCCCTTGTGCTATTTCCTGTGCCACACTGCCACTCCCCTGCCAGTGTGGAGTGTAAACATGTAAGGATTCAAGCTATGCTAGTACAGATGCTTGCCAAGGGCAAACTGTAACCCAGAGTGCTTGATCATTAGCTGAAAGCAAACTGCACATCGTGCATGCACATATGTTGTCTGTTTACAGTTTTGATTCCATTGCTAAGTTATGCAAGTCTACCAGTCAGGGAACAAAACCAATACCACATATGTTTGGTGACTAACCAAAAACGTGATTTGTCCTCACAATAAAAAATAAAGGGGGGGGTAGGGGGAAGAGTCATGTATTCCACTTAGTAATGCAACTTGGAACAGAGGTGACACGTGGTTTGAAAATATTTTGGTTGTTGTGTTAATAGTAAAAGCAGAGCAAATTCTGAATGGGCAATCCTCAGCTGTGTTGCTGCAGGGAGAGCAAACATTGCCACATGGCTCGTGCAGTGCAGCCAGCGCTGTGCCTGCCGTGAATATCTGCACCAAAGGGCTCCACAGACCTAAGGAACAGCTCCCACTAAGTTTCAGAGTCTCACAATGAGTTCAAATGCAGCAGAATGCTTTGGAAAATTGGGCAGAAAAGGAATCCTTATGACTTGTTTGTTCAGGAAAGACGTTCTCTCTTCCCTTCTTCTGGCCCTAACCTGGAGCTGAAGGTTCTGGGCCATGGTGACGTGGCCCCTGTCTCTCAGCTCCAGTGTCCTGGGGTGGCAGCTCTCTCCTCGCTAATGAGGGTGTTGAAGGATTAATGAATTGGAGACTTTAATATGCTGGTGGGGTCACAAAGGTGTTTAACATGGATGGATCCATAGTATCCACAGCCAGCTCCTCCGATACCTTCAAGCCCCCATCAGTGATGGCAGGGAAGCTTTCTGGGAATGTGGAGTCTCACCACAAGGGCTAAGGAGTGTGTGACTGCCTGGTAGAAAGCTTCTTATCTTCCTATGGTATTCTTGAACAATAAGCTTCCCTTGATCTGCAAAACCTCTGTCATGTAAAATTCACATATATCTTGGAAGGACTGCTAATTAGACTAAAAGGGATGCAAGAAAATTCAGATTAAAAATCTGTTCTTACTGGGAGCAAGAAATTGTTGTCCTGGCAACAACAAGCATCTGTGTTTTTCTCTCTCTTCTTTTTTTTAATCTTTCTTTTTCCTCCTTTTTTCCTCCTTTTTCCTCTTTTTTCTCTTGTTTTGTCTCTTTTTCTCTTTTTTCTCTTCCTTTTTCTTTTCTTCCCCCCTCTTTTTCTTCCCTCTCTTTTTTTCTGTATTTTTCATTTTATTGGGAGAGGGACCTTGCCTTGTATTTGCAGTACCCTGCAAGAGGACTTTCAGGTTTTAGCTGTTCCTGTGAGTTATAATGGTCAGGTTAGTCCTTAGAGCAGAATTTCATGCAGCATTCTGCAGGGGAGGTCTTGATCCTGATTTTTTGTCTCATGAGACTCAGACTGGTGGCCTTGCAGAATCAAGTTAATTCTTGGATGAGAAGGTCTGTCTTAGACAATGAGCTGCTACCCAGATTTTAGTTTAAATGCACTTCCTGGAAACAACAGTTCTTGGAAATGAAAAGCTTTATATGCAGAGGGAAATTATATGGAACTTGTTTATCTTCAAATTAATGTGGCTCTTGGCAGATGAATAGAAAACTGCAGCGCTAAGAGGCTTATCTTAGTGCACTGATACTAGTATTGTGTATTGGACTGGGATAAACTATTAATTATTAATCCACACCTTTCCTAACAGAGTTGAAAAGGCACAGACAATATTTTGGTAAGAGGAAAAACCTTGAAATTGTCATAAACCTCCTCTCTTCACCTTTAATACAACCTCTTGGTTTTTAATTACTCCTGTAAAGTGGAGCAATCACAGGATCCTCCTGTGACATTTTCAAGTTTTCTGTCTGCTCCACTTACGAGAAACAAATGGGTCTGCTCAGCTCCATCTAGATTGAGTTTTTCATGAAGTCATTACTTCTGTCACAGGGACTATTTTCAAATTGAAAAATCTGAAACAATAAATGATGGTGAAGCAGTTAATAACTGTTAAGAAATCACATTTGGAAAATTGCATTTAAGCAATAACCTTTCTCCCTGTAATTAAATGACAGAAAGGTCCTGGTTTTAATTAAGTCAGCAATTTATAGTTATGAAGCTATACTTCACTATGCAGATTAGAAGATGATAGGTCACAGAACACCCTGAGTGCATTTTTAGCGGAGCTGATCTGGTAATTACTCCACTGTTCAGTGGTGACCACAGTGAACCGTATCTCTAGATTAAACAATTTTCTTTTCCCTGCTCCATGATGTATAACCAGGATGAGTAAATGTACCACTAGGACTGCATCGAACATCTTTAAATTAAAATGGATTTTAAATGAGGGGGCATGAGCGAAGAAAGTAATGTTTGAAGAACAGCGGTAAAAATGAATGGGCCACTAGGCAAGTCTTGCAAGCAGAGAATATATCATTGTTTTACAGGGCTTTCTATCTTGTGCCTGAATGTTTGGTGCAGATTTATGAGGAAGTAAAATGCTAATGTTAGTGTATTTATAAACATATGATGGGGGTTTCATCTATAATTTATTCCCAAGCCCTGCATTATGCAGCCTATGAAAGAAAATGAAATGCTGTGTTGGACAGCAAAAGGGTTCATTAATACAGCTTTCACATTTTATTTAACTAACCCCTAGCTCATATTACACATTGATTATTACATTGTGAGATGGTTTTGAACGCTTATTGTGTTCTGCTCCTCAGGCCTTTTGCTAGCTACTTCAGTAAGATTTCAGCAGCATTCAACTGTCTTATTTCAAGTAGCACTAAGTATATTCACTTGCCCTTCGGGCATATGAACAATGTATGTCTATTTATGGATTTTATTTTTTTTTCTTAAAGATTTGGGGGAAAAGAGGTAGAGTACAGTGCTACAGTTTATTAGTAAAATGTGTTGTTTTAGTTAGATATTCACAAATAAGCTGTACTCAAGTTGCACCACAGAACCAGTTCCAATCAAATGTAACCACTGTAAGCTTTGCTGAACCAGAGTTTGTAAATAAGGAATATTCAAATAGAACTTTAGTTCACAGTTACTACTTCCTTTTGCTTGTAAACAAACTAATTCATTGACCAGAATAACTGCTTTAATGGTCAAATTAGCTCTCAGTGTAAATTGCCAGCACTGTGTGGAAATCTCTTAAGATTTGCCAATACAGTCTGGAATTTACTTACCAAGCTCAATTTTCCCATGTATTACAACTGAGTGCTTGTCGAGGGGGAGGGGTGGCATGTGTGGAGAGGGATGAGAAGCCAGTCACTAGATGATATTTATGAAAGTGGACATCAGTAACTATTGACATTAAGTGAAGACAGCAGATGATGATTTTCAAGTTTACTGATACAAATACTTGCTTGCAATTCCTTTTTACCCTATTTGCTGGGTGATTGTTTTATTTTTATTCCCAGGTTTTTTTCAAACCTTATTCTGATTCTCTCTGACTTTAACAAAAGGGGCTTCAGCAAGCAGTAGGCAGTGGCAGGGTTATATCAAGGTTGAATTTGTCTAAAGAGGGCGAGGAAAAGAAAGGCAAAAGTAGCATCTCTCCAAGCACAGTTACTTTCTTCCAGTTTTTGAGAGGAGTTTTTTTGGAGTGGTGGGTTTTTTCCATACAGTCGTAACTTTAGATTTGCTGAGAGCATCAAGGAATAATATACAGCACTGAATGCTGGGTTTCTAAAATATACAGTTGTTAAACTAAATGAAAAATGGTTTGAATAATGATAAGCCTGAAAAAGTCTCATAGAATCATATGTCTTAGGAAGCTTCTTCTTTTAAAAGAGGGTAAATCTCCACTATAGAAATTCTGGAATTCTGAGAGAATATGAAAAAGAATGGGAAAACTTCTTATTTCTTTTTCCTTTTTCTTTCCTTTTTTTTCTGTTGATGGGATTGACATTTGCTTTAATTGATGAATTGTGCTTTCCCCATCACCACACACACATGCACATATTCCCTTCCACCATGTTTATGCTGTATGGAAAGAAATGAACTTAGCACCTCCTTTGTACATTTACCTGCATATAACTTTATTCTGAGGCACCTACATGTTTACAATGAAGTTTAGAGGTGATGGCTGTTGGTTTGGTTTAAATGTGGGAGCAAAGCAAGGGGGCAGCTCTTTGGCTACTCAGTGGGAATCCAGTGCACAGGATGTATTTTGTACACTCTACACAGTCCTGGGCAAGCTGGGCAAACAAAGTAAGCAACAGTTATTTAACAGAGGCATGCCTTGGGTTCAATGACCTTGACATACTTTCACACCACTGAGTTGTGAACTCTTATCAGAAGCCCACAATATATCAGGTTAAGAACACCTTTCCTCATTACAGTTGGCTTGTCTTACTTCCCTTTACATCCTTCTCTCTTTTTTGTTCAATATTTTTATGGTACTTCTTTTCTTTTTTTGTCCTTATCTCTACTGCTGTTTACAATCTTCAGTGGGTACCCCAGCACACCAGGGTGAAGATATTTCAGAAGGCTGCTGTCTAGAAGGAATCCAGTGCTGCAGACTGAATTTTAGCTGTTTTTAAAGATTTTCTCTAGCAATGTGTGACATTTGGAGTTAAAAGGGTAGGGATGCAGAGCTGCAGAGCCATAATCCCTGAAGATGTAGCACAAATAGTGCTTTCTGCATAACACTGGGGACAGAGTCAGAATAACCAAAAAATCCACACACATCCAAACTCCAGGGTCTGCAGTCTGTTAGAAGTCTATGAAACTTGAAGCACAGAGATAAACATCTACTCGGTCACACCTACTTCTTGTTATCAACAGAGCTTCTTATCAGCTCACTGGAAGTTGTTAAAGGCAAATGGAAATATGTGAGATTTCAACTGGGTTCCATGGAAATGTGAAGTTGTTCTCAACTCCTGTGTTAAGACAATTATCTAAATCAGGATTTGTTTTATTGCTTCTGAAGAGCATGAATTTGCCATTTTGCTTTCTCCTGAAACAGCTGGAATTACTTACACTTGAAGGTATAGATTTCCTGTCACTCCTTGCAGAGTCTAAGGAAGTTCATGGCAATATTCCCTGTAGACAAGGCCTTTAAAATGGCTGTCATGAGGCATGGAGATGTAAAGTAAATTGATGACAGAAGAATTATGTGTAGGACTTACCCTTCAGTGATCATGTACACCTGCCTTACAAGGACATCCAGGGGAAGTCTCCCTTCGAGACAGCCCATTCTTCCTATGGTACATCCAGAAAAGAGACACACAATTAAGGTGGGCAGGAAAGCATTTGAATTATGGAGAGGTACGTACTTCCTGATGTGTTTGACAGCAGAAATCAGATAAGGAAAGCTGATGAAATCTTTTACTCCTCTGGGGAAAAAGTGAATTTGAATCAATGTGACAAAAAATTGTCAAGTAGCATGCTTTGGAAAAAAGCAGTAAAATCCTCCCCCCTTTGCTTTCACTATGGAGTTCTTGAAGAACACCTTTTCAAGTTCACTTTGGGCATGTTCACTTTGCAGAGAAGCCTTCTGGAAAATGCTGAAGTACTTTTACCATGCCATGAATCAGAATATTATCCTCTCTCTCAGCACTTTACCTACAGGCAAGGATGGTGATACTCACACTGACTTTCCAGCAATCTTTGCTGCTGCTCAGTTTCTGATCTGAAATTCTGCATCTAATGTTGAAACAATTACACTAATCAGTTTTAATTATGCCATTGGCTCACTGTGGTGTTAAGAAGAAGCAGAGTGCACGATTAGCGTGATGGGTATTAGCGCTTACTCATTCCCTCCTTTGGCCAGTGCCTCTCTTTAATGACATGCAGGTTACATATTTACTGTTTCAGATAGGAAAGTCCTTGTGGAAGGGCCTGTACGAGCAGAACAGAAAGCTATCCCTGCTCTGCCTGCCCCAAAGTGCAGGAATATCGAACATGAAAGGGGCAGCAACCACAACTGTTAATAAGGAGTAGAGTCCTGGGTTGGAATGGGGAATGAAAGCTGTTATTAGCTAATAACTTTTCCCTGTGTGTGTTGTGGGCTCATACGTAATCATCTCCATATTTAAATGCTGTTGGGAGCTCGAAGCCTTAATGACATTTTATTTCCAGGATTGCAATGTCACCACCATGGACATTTTGTTACTGTCAGTGTTAATAAATTGGGATTTGAAAGTAAAATGTGAAACATTTAGAGTCTACATAAACTAGATTATGCATTGTGGCGAGATTCTGTCTAAAACATGAAGCTCAACTTTGAAAAGCAAGTATTCAATCAACTCTCTTCAGGAGGGTCAGTCAGGACACGAACCTCTCTATGGCAATCTGAGCCTTGGTTCCTATAGCCTCTTTGGGTCAGTGTGTTTTGGGGTGTAAATTAGAATAAGTTTGCAGAAACTTCAACAGATGCCAAGGATCAAAATGGAAAGCCACAAACATCAGGTCCCTGTGCACTCCCTTCTGTCCTGTAGTGCACATAATGCTGTCAGCCTGGACTGCTAGGTTTGCACAGCGAAGTATTGGATTTCTTCCTCTTAGTTCTGATGGGAAAAACATGAGGTTTGTTAAGCTGAACCCTCCCAAAATTTTAATTTTTTCTTCTGTCAAAGAGAGTCAGTTTTCCTTGCAAGTACGAAAGTGTTCAGCCTTCTGTTCAGCCTCCTCATAGGAGGATCCTCAGACTCATATTTTTTGGTCTCTGCTTATAGGCTGGAGAGCTGACATCCAGTATTAAAATATTGTGGTTTTGCTGAGCAGCCTGACAGTGTCACCAATAGATCCCTTAAATCCTTTCAGATTTTTGAAATCTCTCTTGGAGTATTTTACTGAATTTTCTGCTATTGCACTTGAAGAAAAAGTGCTTAAAGAAGCCATGACACAATGCACTTTTCTAATGTACTGTTGAAAATTGCCGAAACAGGTCACTTATACATCAAAATCCATCTATTCTTCTATTTTTAACTGTGTTCATTTGAATAAACAGCAGATAGCAGTATCATACTGATATTATAAGTCATAATAAGATAATATGTACAATTTTAGAAACAGTCCATTAGTGAGAAATTGTTGCTCCTTGTTCATCCAGAGGGGTCTCTGCCAACATTTTTCCAAGGGCAGTCAGTAGTCTCATGTTGTGTAAGTGGTCTCTGTTACACTGTGCTCCCTGTATGAGCTGCAGACTTCACAGCAGGATACTTTATCTTTGATTGCATCACTCATGTCTGGCAAGAGCAGGACATCTCAAATGCTGTTTTTACACTTTGCAACACCCAAATGGGAGCTGCAGATTATGTTTGCTATGTCTCACCTCAGGTGTGGTACTAGAGTGCAGTTGTCCTTGTGCAGAGTCCCATGCTTAGCTGCAGTTTTGCCTGGCTTAGGGTGGAAGTTATGTGGCCTTTTTTATGTGGCCACCCATTTAAAATCTCATCTAAAATGGCAGCACATATTCTCAACTGAGCTTTTTTAATTTTGAGTTTTCTGTCTGTACTGTGAATGTATAAAGAAGCTATTTAAAGCAATTCTTCTGCAAAGAAATACCTGATGTGGGTAAAGACTGAGTGTTAAATACATTATATAAGGGATGATATTCACCTTTGTTTGTCCCAGCACCTTGCTGTGTCTCCCCATCGCCTCCCTGGGACCTGGTGAAGGTCACAATCTGTGCCTGAGTCACCTCTTGAAAAGTAAGCACAGCAGCACACTGGGGGCATAGCAAAGCTGGTTGGCATTGGGGTGTCAAAAGGATTTTAATTGTTAAAGGGAAGGGGTGCCGTGGCAGCAGCTGAGGAAGTGACTTGGGGGCAGTATTTTTGTATGGTATCTTCAGGAAAGGGTTGCCTGAAGTCTACAGGGTGAAAAATGTTCTCTGCAACGCTGCTGGCAGCAATTTGCAGTCATTTCTGGTACAAATGGACACAGCTCCGTTCTATTTATGGAAGGTGCCTGTAATGTGCTCAGGCCTCCCACTGACTTCAGTGAAGCTGCTCCCACTTACAAGGCTGGTGAACCTGGCCCATGAACTCTGCCAGTCACTCATCAGGTCTGAGATACAAAGCCAGCCTGAAAGCTGACAATATTTATGTAATTCTGCCTGAAGATTGCTATCTTGGGGTGAACCCAGCAAGGAAGAGAAATTTTGCGTGCTCAGACCAAAAATCAAGCGCTTAATTTTTTTTGTGGGAGATTTGTCTATTAACTTTAATGAAGCTTTTTTTAGGCTTACAAGTCTGAAGAGAGCTATTAAACAAAAGGGAGAGAGTTTGCTTGCCGGGCATTTTCTCTGCTCCCTCGGTTCTGTTTCTTTATAGCCAGAGAAACACTTTCAGCCATATATCTTTAGAGCAATGCTAACACTTAGTGACCAGTTAAGTAAATCCCACTTGTTAAATTCTTGTGGCTGCATTATGCTGGGAGCCTTACTCTAAGGGCCCTGTTCTGTCACTGCTTGTTTTTTTCCACTTTAAATGAAGTGACTTGGATGGGATGCACAGATTGGTGATGCAGGAGAAATCCTCTTCTGCAACTGCAAGGTGGCACGGTGACGGCACTAGAACTGATATTTGCGCTTTCTGTCAAAGGTAAGCCAAGAAACTTTTTGATTTCCTGGACTTCAGGCTAACGGTGCAATGCCTGGATGCAAGCCAGGCTGTAGATGGGCGTCTTTACTTCTGACTCCTACTCCTGGATTAGGAGTCAAAGGATTTGTGTGGGATTTGCTATCTTGGGTCTCTTCAGTGTGTCCTTGGACAAGTGGAATTAGAAAACTAAATGGCAGTGAACCGCTTTAGAAGCAGTCTCACCTCTGTGACACTTGCAGTGCCCCTTTCCCTTCACAGCGGTGAACGTAAATGTCCTGAAAAATCCTACACGTTCACGTTTGGAATTCCAGAGCTTCCTCGGGACAAAACCTGCACCTGCTGATGTCTTTCTCCCAGACCAAAGAGACAAATGACGTCTCGGACCATTTGCCTGCCTCCTCTGCAGGGAGTGTGTCCCTCCCGTAGCCCTTGCACTTACCAGCCCCTGACTGCCTTCACAAACGCCGAGGTTCCGCATTTATCTTTCCCGCCTCGGTGTGATTGAGGCCCGCGGATTCCGGATGTGCTCCGGTTTAAGGTGAGCACCTTACGTGTACAGGTATCATCGCTGCTATAATCTTGCAAAAAAAAGGTCCAAGCTTTCTTGGTGTAGCGGGTCTCTTATTTCAATTACAAAATACTATTTAGAAGTCGTAGCTCAGGAGTTCTGGCCTAATTTCTCTTACAAATTGCTTATATGGATTTCTCTTGCTAGAAAATTAATTGACCATACAATAAACTATTTTCCCTTGAGCAGGGACTATTCTGTTTCCTATGACGTTACAGTAAGCTGTCTTTGGGCCAAATATTTAAAGGTATTTAGGTGCTTAAAGATGCAGGTAATGTGAATTTTCCGAAATACCTAGCTGCCTAATACACAGTGATTTCAGTGGGAGTTGCCATCAAAGAGCTTCTAAAAATCCCACTGTGCACCCATCTGCTCCTTAAAGCACCTGAATTCCGTTAAAAAACAGGTCCTTCCCTCCATCAGCGGAGACAAATTTTATTTTTCTTAATGTAAATGGAGCTTCTTAATATATTTTCTCGGATATTGCCTGCCACCTTTAGCTTATTTTCATTGTTTTGATTATGATGTCAAATCTAGTTGATGATCATGTTTATGCAGTTCCAAGCAGAGCGTGGGCACACAGCATCTATCCTTTATGACACGAACTTGGCACAGCAGCTCATGTTAATAAATCAGGGCTAAGAGGTTTGTAGGCAAGCAAACTGTCAGGAAGTTGCTGCAACTTTTGCAGTATATTAAATGATCTGCGTTTTGTTCTAACTTTTTAAACCCTCTTTGGAAACCAGTGTTCTGTTTCTCATTAGTGGGTCTTTGATCCAGTGAAAATATCAGTCCCTTGAGTTAATATTTCATCTGACTATAGGGCCATGTAATTTGCTACGACACTAAGTCAATAGGTCTCTGCTGGCTTACCCCAGCAGGACTTGTATGTGTAGGCAAAAAATTCCCTGCAAAACATGAATAATGTGGGTCTAATCAAGAATTTATTTCTCTGGTTAACCAAAAGAAAAAAGTGGAGTGTGAACATCCGTCCATCTAGGCACAAAAGAAGCTTGAGGGAAAGAAAACATTTCACTTTGTATCAATTCACGTTCTCAATTTAATACATAAACAGGAGTGTCAGGATATCTACATCTTGCAGAGCCACAGAAATAGCAGTAGATTGATCTATCATTATTTACTGGCTTGGCCACCCTATTTGTGTGCTTTCTGTTATAATGTACTTGGAAACCTCACACGGTCCTTCTGCATTAACCTCCACCTTCTGTCCTCATCTCTCCCTCTGGCCGCCCCGTGCTATGTTCTGAAATTTTAATTTCATTGCACAAGGTGCTATAGAATGAAAATAAACATTTGTCTGTGGAGAGTTTGCTGAGTCTGGAATATTCAGTGTGGCTTAAGCTAATTTAAAAACAAGTGACTAAAATTGTACTTTTACTTTTTAAGGGTTTTCCAGCAATATTTCATTCTGTGGTCTCCAAAGGAGTGAAGCATTTACGAATATGCATTAATCCTCACTGGGAATTGATCCAGAGCTTGTTTTAAGCATATGCTTAAGTGGTTTGTTGAACTGGGGCCATGGCTGCCCAGACCCATCTCTGGATGAGATTTAATTGAGCAATGAGAACATTTGAATTCATTTACTTGTACTTGCGGGGTTTGAGATAGATGGATGGATAGATGGAGGGATAGATGGATGGATAGATAGATAGATGAATGGATAGATGGATAGACAGATAGATTGATTTTTAAAAAGTTATCAATGAGTTTTATAAGGATTTGTGCACATCTGATATTTGGATTCACTGTGTGAGAAAGGGTCAGATCCTTGCTATGATTGCAAAAAAAACATCTTTAGTGCAGTACCTGCCTGATACTGTGTCTAAAAAAACAAGCAAATATTTTGTTGTATTTTCACTGTGCTGAAAATAGATCTTGGTTGTGTGGGTTTTGATCCTTGCTTGGTTTCGGCTTGAGATTTTTAAAATTTGTTTTATTGTTTGGCTTCCATTTCTGTCTTGGGTGTGTGAGGAGGAAGGGCCCTGTTGCCGAGGAGCCTCCTGCTCTGGTTGATGTGTTAGCTTCTCGCTGACCCACTGCAGCTCATTCATGAGTTTTCAGCTCTGACAGGTTGAATGCCCAGAGTGGTCACTGATTAGACTGCCACTCCTAATATTCTCATCCCTGCAGTTATCAAGCAGGAAAACAGTGACAAGCAAATCTAAGCAGCGTGGGAAATGCAGAGTCTGAGAAACCACAGGCTTTGGCATCTTATGGCATTTACTGAGCCTGCAGTGGCATTCAGGGTGATAGCACCATAGTCTGGAGCAGAAAAGGAACCTAGAACCTGGCAAATAGAAGGCAAATCACACATGATATTTGTGACTTGTACGTTGCTGCACCATGCCTTAGGGGTAGCAGAAGAATTTCAGAGTCCTGGGTGATTCCTTTGAGCTTGGTTGTTTTGTGTTCAGTTGTGGTGCTGAAGAGATCTGACCCTGAAATTTCAGGGCCACCTCCTGAACTCCAAAATCTCTATTCATCAAGACAAAATTCTCAATAAAGTCACTGGGAGTTTTCATCAGACTTGGAGATATTAGAATTTAATGGTCCTTCTTTTCTTTTTTTTTTTTTCAAGAGGATGATTTAAAGAGTATTAATCACCATAAAGGGGGATTTCGGACCTCATGGAAGATATTGTATTTTACCAGGTTTTATAGTACAGGAACACAGCTTTTTAGTGCTTTAGAGCATTTTCTGACTGATGTGTGGTAAAATGAGATCTCTTTCATTTCATTTTGGCAAATTTCTTTTTGCACCTGTTTTACTTTCCCGTTATTTGTGCAGATTTGGATCCTACTCCTGCCATTGTCCTGACTTCTTGATGAGTTTCCAAGGAACATTTTTAATGTCTCGGGCTCCCTGAATTCCCCGGGCCAATACCAAAGGCTGAGATGTATGCAGCTGGTCATGACATTCCCCTGGTATTTGCTGAGGCCAAAATTAAATCAGGTAAAGCTCTAAGTTGAATCTGGGTCTCCTGTGTCTCAGGTGAATACAGTAATGTCTTTATTCTCTATAGCTTTTTTCTTACAGAAAGTTAGAGTTCTGAAAAATGTTTCTCTGACCTTCTTCCTATCAAAAAAAAAAAAAAAAAAGGAAAGGCAAGATTCAATGAATCAGTATTTTCCAGAGATTTTTTTTGTCATAATACTCCTGATTGATTATAGTTGTTTTCTTTAGAGCACCTTTTCTTAGGCGCATGTCTAAAAATAGAAATTCTCCTTAGAATATGGAAAGTGCCATGTATGCTTAATAAACAAGTGCCATGCCTCTGAGGTTACACACATCCGAACAAGGTGATCCAATAAAAGTGCTATGGAGCAGAATTAGGAAAACAAACTGCATTAGTACCCCAGATGGGTAAAGGTAAGTCCCCTGACTATGGTGAGCACTTCCCTGTAGCTCTTTCCTGGCTTTTTCCCCTCCTCAGTGCAGTGTTTTTAAGCTCAGTGGCACAGGTCAGGAGCGTGGCTCTAGCTGGAGTGAGCGTCCTCTCTGTCCTCGGGGCACAGGCTTGTCCACAGCCTTGGGCAGGGCTGGGCACAGCTGCCCTGTGGCTGGGGAGATGCTGTAGCTGTGCTCACTCCTCTGCTCGCTCCTGTGCTCGCTCCTGTGCTTCCCCATCATGTCACAGGGAGTTTGAGAGCTGTGCTGGACCATGCTAATGGCAGACAGAGAGCAATTCCCTGTGTTTTACCACACACGGGCCAACGAGCTCCCTCCATATTCCTTTGAAAGCAGCAATACCTTAAGCTCCAAACAGAGTTGGTCGAGTCTGTGGATATCTACATTTTTTTCGTGGAAATTGAGGACCGGTGTCCAGGCATCCATGTTTGATTCCATATACAGATGAACAGCTGGATGTGTGCTCTTGCATGTGTGCACGTGAACCCCATCTATAGCACCAGCTACAACCCAGGCATGGTGGAAGGAGAAAACAAAATAAAAAGCTAATAGCTGGTCTTAAGACATTCTGATATGAGTTAAACCTTAACAACAACTTTCCTCTGTAATAACCAGAGATACTCACTGTTTTGGGGCAGGATGTTAAAGCATTAGAAAATTCCCCATGTTCAGTATTTAGACTAACCCCATGGTCCTCATTATAAAATCAGTTTTCAAAATCCTCACAGCTTTATGCCCAGGTTGTGTGATGTGCTCCATAACCCATCCTGCCCCTTTTGCTCCCTACAGCTCGCATCCCTCCCCTCCCCCTACATAAGGGAAGGAAAGTGAGGCCAGTGATCAGGGCGGAAATCCTCAACTTGAACAGTGAAAAAACAAATAAGGTGGGGTAATTGATAAAGTGTAGCAGATCACACATATAGTACTTGTAATAACCATTTAAAAATTGCTCAGCTGTGCAGAGAGACATGGGGATAAAATAGGTATGGCTTTTGTTGATTTTGTGACCATATATAAAGCGTTACGCTATCCTTAGAGGGGAGACTGCACAGTAAAAGTTGGGGGGGAGGGTTAGTGCAAGAATCAAATTAGAAGTGGGGAAAATAATGGTGTAGAATGTGGTGATGGTTTGTCTTCTCCTTCCAGCTGTTGCACTGAGAAGGGAGGGAGTCCCCATCTGCACATGCCTCTTGCCTGGAATGTCAGGCACTTTGGACCCAGGTGGCTGAATTCTCCCACAAAAGCTCTGCTGTGCAGGAGGAACATTTCAGGATACTGTTGCAAGCGTGAGTGCATTCATAATTCTGTTTTTAAAGGCAAATCATTTCAAGTAGAGTGCATAGAGCTCATGACACAAACACATCTGGATTTCAGTTGTTGATCTGAAATATTCACAGTCCAATATGGTAAGAGCAGATGTTGGATTGACACTCATCGTAAATGTGAATGATCACATCACAAATCCCACATGTAGTTTAGTAGAGAGCAGCAAAGCCTACCTGCCCACCTTTGGTTGTGCTCTGGGGTTAAAAATATTTTGCTTGCACAATTAATGTTAGTCACCACTCTTTTCTTAGGTGTAGAAGATTATTATAAACCTCAGAAAGGTTTAGATGTAAACTGTAGCAGGAATTGAACGGACTGCCTTAATCAGAAGTACTCGGTTTGAAATGAAACATAAAAAAACCTCTTTAGAATGTTTAATATTATCGTATTTTGTGCTTAGTAAGCACTGCTGCAGAGGTCAGTGGTATCAAACTTAATAGGTTGATCATTAAAAGCCATCAAGTATCTGTGCCTTCTGCTGAGGTACACAGAGGCTGAAGAACTTCTGATGCCTTTAGGGAAAAGTAGCTGAGGCAAGAAAAGTGTAGCTAAATAGGTGAGTCACGGGGTCCATAGAAAAGTCACCTGGTTTTTCAGAAGTTTTAATTTCCACAGCATTCTGAATGTGAGCTCTGTTGGTGTGAATACTGCATACATGGCCTTCTTTTTGTATTTACTTGTGAGTGTATCCACAAACTGGAGCATGTTGAAAATTATTTTGAATTCTTAAAATGTGACCATCTTCCAGAGCAAAATGCTCCCAGACACAGCAGCTGGGGCCAGAACTTTTGCAGAAGAAAAGCCCAGGTCACGTCCCCTTTCCCCCCTCTCAAAGCCTCATTGGTTCACTGAACATTCGGATCCAGAGGACCATGTTCTGTTCTTGGTGCCAGCCCTTGGGGCAGGTCACAATGCTCCAGCAGACTGAGGGCTCCAAACCAGGGTACATTTAGGCACTGTGGGATTTCACTGTGTGACCAAGGGTGAGTGAAAGGTGTCAGATAAGAGATTAAACAACCAAGGAGACAATTAGGCACAGGCTGAAGGTAGAACGTTCATCCCAAGGTGTGGGAGAAAGAATCGTAGAGATTCAAGAGGGAGTCAGAGACAGGGTTAAGCCAATGAAAATTGTGTTGGCCACAGTGTTTTAAATAAAGAAAAGAGAAGTCAGGGCAAAAATGAGAAAGTTTTGAGGAAGAGCTGCAGTGAGGGGTAGGAACAACCTGAGTGCATTAGGAAAAATGCACTGGGGAACACAGGTAGCAGGGAATGTTTTTATGTTACAAACAGCACATCCTAAATTGAGCCGTCTCAGAGTTTAAAATGATTCAGACTTCATCTTAACTTCCTTTCCTAAGAGAGGATTTTATTTCTGAATAGGCAAACATTTAAAATTGTAAAGAAGAAAAAGCAAGTACTTTCCATGCAAGGATGGATGAAACATAAATCTTAAGCAGAACTATAAACTGTTGAGACAAGGCATTTTTGTTGGATTATGTAGCTCATATCAGATAGCAATAAATCAATCCTTCAAAGACAAAAGACTATAGAAAGAAGAATAAACCAAAGACTCTCCAAATAACAAAGGCCAGATACACAAAAGTAACTAAGGAGCTGAAGAGGCAAATAGATGCCTGGCAGGATTTTAAATGGGATCATTCAACACAGACAATCATCACCTGCTAGTGATTATTGGTGTCTTTAGGCTCCTTCAGGCCTAGACACTTCCTTGACTGAGGTTAAAATTCCCATCAGCATCAGGGAAACTTAACTCATAGCCTTAAAATCTGCATGGTTGGTGTATCATCCCTAAGGTAAATGAAAAATTTACCTAGTGGATGGGTTTGACCTACTGTGAGCTTTGACAGCACACAGGTCTTAATACAGTTCTGTCTTTACACACTTGGGTGCTCCCACTGAGATGGGAAGTTCTGCACGTATTTGTTTACTTTGTTCCTGATCCAGGACTACATCGAATAACAGATTTTTGAGCAAAACTCAAAATCTTATTGGGCATGACAACAAAATTCTAGTAGCGGGTGTCAGTCACTAGTGCTAGTTAATGCTCACTAGCTCACACACTTTGGAAATTAATTTTCTGTACTGTGAATTCCTATGTTTTGGGCAAAAAAGGCCCCATTCCAGTGCTGGAAATAGCAAAATCCATGTCACGCTCTATGCCTGTACCCTGTAGTCCCAGTGCCTTATTGTTCAGATCATCCAGACCTTTTACAGCATGCTCTGGCATGTTCCTAACCTGTACACACCTTGGCCTTCTCCCAGGGAATATCAAAGAGTAAGAGGAGATTAAGACTTGGGACTCATCCTGACACACAGGCAGAGCAGCCATAGAAGCTGGGAAGTATTTCCAGGTCCCCTGGCTGGGGACAGTCCTTTTAGCTGAGCTCTGCCATGCTGATAGCTACATCTTCATCCAGTATCGAATTTGGCTGGTTTGTTTGTTGATATTAAAGAAAAGGATGACTCACGTCCTAAACTGTTGGGGGTGTGGTGCAGGGAAGGGATTCCTGTCCTTCCTAAATCAGAAGTAGTAAATGTAATGCAGATAATAAGAGGGGGAAAAAAAGAAGCAAACTTGCTGTACATCTGTTTTAAAAAGCCAGGCAAACAAATATTGAGGGCACAAGATCTTAGAATGACAGAAAATTACTAGAACATGCCAGATATGGTGAATAAAAGGCAAGCAGGCAATGTTACTGCTGGAACAAGAGAAGATGTGAAAAATTTAGGAAAATTTGCAAGTCTTTATTTGCCACTAGTCTGACAACAGATGATGATGACATATCTGTGAACATATGTTATGAAAAAAAGGCTACTATCACAAGCTATGCAGTGATTGGGTCATTGAATATTTTTAGCTCCAGTTCTGGTTCTGGTTGGCCTCTATATCATCTTGAGTTCAGCCTCACCATGGAATATTGTTCTACAGAATACTTTAGGTCCATTTATTGAGAAAGGAGCCCTGGCATTTGAATACAATAGAATTATGATTGCAATCCAAGCCTATACAGTTTTAGGTTTGCTTCATCAAAGATTAATATTCTGTTTCTTGAACTTTGCACACTTACAGAGTTCAGCTGGAAAAATATCAGAGTGCACCTCTTACAAGTGAAATGGTACTTTTGTGTTCTTCAAGTCCCTTTCCCCTTTGGCACCAGAAAAGTGTATTTTTTCATTCCACATCTTATGACATGCAGTACTTAAAACAGAGCAGAGTGGAACACCATGAGAATAAGTCTTCCTGCCTTAGTTCAAAATACACTTAGCTGTTTAAAACAGAAAAACATGCATTTCCAAAAGCTTGTCTATACATTAATCCTGCCCAAGGGCACTTTTGGTTTGTGCTTCCACCTGGCTTTTATACACAACTGCTTGCTTTGGTATTGCCTAAAAAGTGAATTTTTTTACTAATTAGGCAAAGGCTGGACAGTGCAGCAGGAGACTGTCCACCTGCTATTCCCGATAATTTTCTCCTAAAGGAAACACCTTACTGATGCATTCCTTTCCACACGTCTCCCCCAGCATGGTGATGTGTTTTTGGTCTCACTGCTTACTCTTTGCTCTTACTGTTGTTATGATGCAATTTTTGCCCCTCTTATTTAATTACACCCCCTCAGTAGCGGAAGGGGGAGAAAAAAAGGCAGCTTTTGCGAATGGCAGATCAGTCCATGGGGACTGCTCGGATTTTAAGGGCAGCTGCTGTTCAATGTATCTGGTGTGTCACTTTCTGTTTTGTGCTACTGTTTTATTGCTGCTGTGGGAATGGAGCAAAAATAGCGGCTACTGCAGTTCTGTTGAATAACCATCAACGTGATCCTAGCCGATGTGTCAGTCCCTCACTGGGCACAAAAATGTCCATATTTGATAGCCACTACCCACCCTGACCTGTAAATGAAAGTAGCAGTGTGCTAAATAGCTACAGAAAAGCATCATTAGCTGGAAGACTCAGCTGATACACATAGATGTGTTAGTGCTGCTATGCATGTGGGGGTGTGAGAATATCCCTGCATCTCCAGAAAGGCTGGTGTAAGTAAATAATTCATAAGATGCATGCAGTGTATTTAAATGTTAAATACATTGGCTTTCAAATCCAGTGCAACTATTGAAACCTGCGTTTGGCTGCGACCATTCGGCTGCTGCATATTTAAAGTGAAATCACAAGCAGCGTGCAAATGCTGAGTAAAAACCACCCAAGCCCCAGTTCTTGACGGACCACCTCAGCTTGCCAGCTTAGCCCTTTGTGAAGCTCAGATTCTCTTCCTCCTGTGCAGGACTGCTGCGTGTTGCAATTTGAGTGCAAAGCCTTGACATCAGGAGTGCTGACTCACGGGACGGCGAGGAAGGGACATTTCTGTGGCTGCTGCAGTGGCCCAAAGTGCCGTGGATTTGCCCTGCCTGTCTTCCCTGCCCCGCTGGCTCCATCGCCCTGTGCCCCGCGTCCTGTCCCCGCGCATCTGAAGCGGCTGCTGAGAAGGAGCACGAAGGGGTTAAATACGTTTTAAAAGCTGCTGGTTGACACAGTGCGGTGTTGAACCCACTTAGATTGTTTCGCCTCTCCTTTCTGTACGTCAGCAAAAGTTTATCCCGCATCAGACCAGGCTTGTCCGTGCGCCCGGCCGGGCTTTTGTTCTCCCCAAGGCTCAGCAGCGCCGAGCCCGCGCGGTCCCTGAACCGGCCGCGTTTCCCCGACAGATGGCACTGCCTTTCTCTCCTACTTCGCCAAAAGTTTAAAAACATTTCGTTAAAAATAGCTGCCCCACATTCTTAATTGGCAATCCTTTTTCTATTTATTGTTAGGCACAAATCAAATGCTGTTTAGCTCTTAGGCGAGCTCAATGCACAATACATAAAACCATAATGTGAAACACACAGATTTTCTTATTCCGTTCTGTATCTGCTTGTTATAGCAGAAAATACTGAACAATTTGTGGTTTATCACTAACATTTTTAGAAACTTAGTTATGATAAAATGTTATTTTTTCCATTATGAAGATAGAACCATTTTGTTTAGTCGTAAGACTTGCTGTGTAGTCAGCCTGCATGATGCCCCTATTTTCACATAAATGAAGCAAATGTTATTCCAGCATCTCTGGAGTTCAGCTACAGTAATGGAGTGCTTAAGTCATTTGGCCCTTACCCTGAAACAGCCTTCAAACTCTCCTGTGCTGGCAGGTCTTTCTCGCCTGAGGGGATGGAGACCCCACAGCGGGGTCCTGGGGTAGTGAGGGCTTGCGGTCGCCCTGGGCCAAGCCCTCTCCACAGGGTCTGGGAGCACTGCAGGACAACGTGACTCCAGCACGTACCTTCTCCGACCCTCCCCTGGTCCCCGGGGTGATTCCCCAGGGTGATTTGCTATGGTTCCTTACCAGGGTCTCCTGATCCCAGCTCAGCTCTTGCAGGGAGCGGACGGATGCATCACTGGAGGTGAGCCTCCCTCTGCTCTCTCCTCAGCAAGCTAATCATTTCTGTGGCCTCTTCTGGGACCCATTTCATTTCTGCAATTCCTTGGGCTATGCTGAGCAGAAAGGCCAAATCACTCCTTTACAAAATGAAATTGTAATGGCCTCGCTATTTCCTGGTTTGGTCTGTACCTAGTCTTTCTTTTCGTGGTCGAGTTGTTTATGGTGAAGCAGAAGGAACATGTTTTGTTTTGCTTTATTTCTTTGCCTGCTCTTGCACGTGGACAGATTGTCGGCCAGCTGCCCACAGTTTTAGTCCCTTCCACCTCCCCCCACAACGGTCACAAATTCAGCAGAGCTCCTGATCCACACGAGAGCTCCGTTTCCTACCGGGGCTCTTCCAGCTCTGTCAGTGGCGCTACCCCCAAACGCGGTTTTGTGTGTGCTCGAAGGCGGTGTCAGTGCTGGCCTTTTAGCACAGATGCATGGGAGAAATTCTTTCTAATATGCGTTCACATGTCTCTCTCTCCAGTGACCTTTATTTGCCATCTCCTTGCCTGTTTAGTTAGTTTATTAGGCCCTTCTGAAGTGGTTCATAATATTCTCATAATATTGGACAAATCTCAATAATTGTATCAAATTCCAATGTTATTGGCTGAATTTTTAAGCCCCTTCTCCTGTTTGCTAACATATTAAACAGTGCTGTACCTAACAGTTCTTTGAGTCACCTCATTGTCAAAGCAGTTGAAAGCCTTTTCTTCTTCTTCTTTGGTGATTTTTACTTCCCAAGTTGGTTTTGTTCCCTTTGTCACTTTTTCTGATGAAGGCTATCAGCTGTTTTTAGAAAGAGCAGTAGATTAATCAGATGTGCTCGTACTCGAGGCAGTTTACATTCTGAGCCCTATTTTCTTTTTAAAAACTCTGCACTATTCTCTCCCTTTTATATAATGACGGTCTGGTTCTTTTCATACTTAATTTTTTTTTTAAAGTTTTGTTTGCCTGGTGGTAAAGTCTAGTAAGCTGCAAATTTCAAGGCTGGCTCAACATGTTTTTTAAAGCTAATACTCACATAGCAGCTTCCATCAGCTGATGGTAATGAGCAAGGATGTAGGGGTTTTTAATTAGTTACTCCGACACTTCCCTGAAAATATTTGCATGCACACAAGCCAGTGCTGGAGATCTGTTGCTCCTAAATGCAAATGTTGCAGCACTTACTCCCTTGATAACAGTCTTTAATATTGATTACACTCTTTAATATTGATTTTTTTTTTTACATGGGAGAATAGATGTGCTGAAATGGCAGCTTAAAATCCTCTTTTGAATACAAGTGTAAGTAAAATATTTGGGATATTTGAGCACATCATCCTTAAATACTCATTTGTTTCTCCTTCAGTCCTCCTGCTTCTTGGCTCTGTGTCTCTGTCTGTGTGCATGTAAAAAAAGTGTTATTTCTTTTTACAAGCAAGCAGTCAAAATTTTTTTTTTCATAGACCTAATTTTAATCCTGCATTTTTAAAGACAGCAAGATTCAGATATGTGTATTTTTGTTTTGGTTTCATCTGATGGGGCTTCTTCTGCTTTAAAGATAACTGGTAAACAGCTGACCATGTAAACACAAACATTTATTTTTCCTTGATTTCTGTTTCCTCTTTGTGTCAAAATATTCATAGTCTAGTGAATTTATTATGATTTTGAGGCTTTATGGTTATTAAGAACCTCTGGTGTTATTTCTTGCATCATGCCAGCCATGTGATTTCAGCCTCAGGTCCCAGACAAGCTGCAGTGTGTCTTTTGTAAAGGCACTCATTCTTGCTGGAAAGACATCAGCTTATTACACTGCCGTTCTAAGCACTTAATTTTAACCTAATACTTACTTTACTTTTTAAAAGACCAGACATCTTTTTCCAACCTGCATTAGCCTATCTTCTCTGTCTTAATTACTTAGAGCTGAGGCTTTGCTGTCTGACTGCCAAGTCCCCTGGTGTCGGGACGTTCCCTTCGCAGCGCCCCACTGACAGCGCGGTGAGCTGTCCGTGCCCTTTCCTCGGGTGTGGCTGGTGCAGGGCGTTGTGCACAGGTGAGGATTCCACAGTTTCCCATCATTTAATGACTCATTCTTGATTCCCTTCCTGTATTCCAGAATCATCACTGTTTGAGAATTGGGTGCCAGAACTGGACATAGCAGCGCTGGTCCCATCAGTGATACGTACCTGCAATATCATGGCCTCCTGCATAATCATGCAAGCATTGCATTAACCTTAGCCCATAGATTGCATAGGGAATTCATGGTAAATTGATTTTCTGAAGTCCTTTTCAGTGTCACTGCATTTCAGGATATGGTATTCTGTGTTGTTAGTGTGACCTACATTCTCTCTTCTGACATATCTGACTTGGTGTCAGCCTGTATTAAAACCTTTTAAAAAATATTACTTCATTTTACAAGCTGATTCAAATTATAACTGACCAATCCCAATCTCTCCAATCTTTACTTGACCTGTTTTTTTTTTTTTTAATACATTTAAAGTAGCCAGTTTAAAATACTTAAGTATTTTCTTTCCTGGATGTTTTCATAAATTCCTGTTCTGAATGTAGTCAAAAGGCATTTTTTAAAAAAAATAGTAGAAACACTGGAAATGCTACTAGATGCACCCATATTCAGATATGATGACCAATAAAAGTGCTTTTTCAGATTTTAATATGTTGTACTGTTCTACTTTTTTAGTAGTGTTGTTCTTTAACAGAATGTAATACAAAAACTTTCAAAAAACTATAAATTAAAAATGCAAATGCAATTATTTTTTTACAACCAAATCTTTTGAGAAATGAAAAAGTTATGTCAGCCTTGTTAAAAAAATAAAAATATATGCTTTTGATATACTAACTAGGCATTATGATCTCATTTTTCAACTTCTTTTTTTTTTTGGCAGCTTCTCCAAAGGGTCATCTTAGCCACAGTTCCTGATCCCAGTGGTTCCGTGAATTTCTTTCTGTCTGCAGCCCCTTCATTTTTTCTGGGGGAAAAGCTGATTTGGCCACCTTTTCACACCATCTCCTCCTTTCCCTGACCACCTGAGTCAGATGGCTACCAACATCTTTTTCTCCTCCTTCCGTGCACCGCTGTCAGCCCCATGCCACAAGCCAGCATCAAGGCTGCTTTACACAGTCTTCTGTTTTGCCTTCTCCCATGACCACACTCTGTGAAAGAATTCCATAAAATTCTCTTTAAAATTCCCACCAGAGAAGAGACTTTATCGTCCATCCTGCGGAGGGGTGGGTGTTCACTGGGGTTAAGCACAGCTTCTTTATTGCCTGAGAAGGAATTTGAAACACGGATTCAGTAACTACTAAGTGATAGCACACTCCACTTTTCCATCTCTGTTTGGAAGCATAGGGAAAGACATTATTTTCACATACATATTCCTGTTTTTTGTGATAGCTACCTGCCAACTGACAGATGAACTTTTAGATTAGTAAATCCCCCAGAACGAGAGGCACCTGCTTAACCTGTTTATTGTTTTCTTAGTGATAACAGAAGAGCCTTGGCATATTAGTGTTTCCTCGAAGAATATCCAAATATCCACTGGCTCAAAAGATCAAAGAAAAGAGCAGTGCTTTCAGTTATGCTGGGCAGAGTGTGTGGGACTCTGTTCTTACATAATTATTGGCAGCTTGTCTGGATCTCTGTCACCTGCACAGGCTCCGTGCACCAGACAAGGACCTGGTTGCTTAACTCCATAGGTCATTAAGGGTACTAATTCTTACTTGGAAGGCAATTCCAGATCCCAGTGAAGTCACCTCAATTACTGGCTGATAAACTGATTACTGGCTGCCGTATAAAAGCCCTTCCTTTTATTTTATCATGAGAAAGTATTGTTTCACCGGGGAAAAAGTAAGAAAACCCACATGAGAACGCGGCAGTTTGGAATGATCACGCAGGCTGTGTGAGACTCGGGCTGGCCAGGGACTGAGGTGGGCACAGACTGTGGCATCCTTGCTGGGATTTTGCCTCCTGCCAGCCAGCTGTGACTGCACACGTGCCTTGTCTTAGTGAAGAGATGCCTCAGCCCACCGTGGCTTGGGGAGGAATGGCACTCTGCCAGCACAAAGCAAAGGCTGAGGAGCCCAGCTCCTGATACAGGTGCTTTGAAACTGTCTGGAGGTGCAGCAGCCTCTAGAAGGGTTTTGTGAAAATATTGGGCTGTTCAGCCTAAATATATCTTTTTTTAAATTTCCTTTCAGAAGAGAAAATTGTTGTGCTGACCATGCATAAGAAAGCCAATCTTGTTGCTAACGGATACGCGATAATGTATGAGGTGATATTTGTTCAGCTGAGTCACTTGCAGCCAGAGATAAGTGACAGTTCTAGGAAGTAATAAGCTGTCATGTAGTGTTTCTTAAATGCATGGATTTTCTGAAACCCTGTTCAAGGGGTCAATTGCAGAGCAGATGCAATTGTCTGCTGTATCGCAGAGACCTCGAGAGTCAACTCTGCATTTCCCTTTATTTTCATTCCCCTGGAGTGGTAAACTTTGAGAATTTTCTCCCAGAGAAAAGGAGCTTTCTCTAGGCATTGGGGATAAGAACTGCCTGTTTAGTTTTGGAAATTATCTTGGAATTATGTTTTATTCCACCTGTTTATTTTATTGTTTCATTGCACATTATTCTTTGAGAAACCTGTCTGTTTATTACTACTACCAGCTTTTAGCCAATGGTATTTTAATTTATATTTGGAGTTCTGTCCTAGTGGTGTACTTACTAAGTACAATTTAGTCACAGTCAAGGCTGGTCAAATCAAACTGTCAAAATCTATTCTGGGCCCTATTCTAATGTGCCCTCATCTTGCATCTTGTATTTGGTTGATTTCTGTGTTTCAAGGGGATCGAACTAGGAAGGTATAAGGAAATATGACAGAAAGAGAGTAAATAATCTAGACCATTCAGAGGATCCACTAAAGGGAAAAAGACAGAGATGTGCACAATAATGAGTGTCATGGAGAAAGTGATTAGGGAGTGACTAATGCATTGTTTCTGACAATACAGGACCGGAGGGGGTTCCAGTGTTATAATCACACAGGGAATTTAAAGCAAACTTTTGTCATGCAGGGCATAATTATTTTGTGGAACTCATTCCACAGGATGTTACAAGTTCAAAAAAATGAGATATATTACTGAGGATAGGTCCATGGGGGACTATTAACGTGATGATACTGTGGCAAGCTCCAGTTCAAAGTCCTTTAAGCAGCTGATTGCTGGAAGCTGAGAGAGTGTACACAGGGATTTCTGATTTGTCCTGTCTCTTATTCTTGTCCTCTAAGAATCTCCTACTAAGAGCTCAAAGATAGGGCTCAGGGCAAGGATGGATTTGAGCCTGACGGAGCGGGAGTATGTTCACGTACACAGCTAGCTATCCAAAAGAGATCACAGGCAGCAGAGGAGACACAGGAACTCAGGATATGCTCACTGAATGAATGACATGGCCTGGTGGGGGGGTTTTAATAGCCAGATAAATGCCAAATCCACTGTAATTTCCTGCAGTTCACCTGACCTCAGCAAAGCCAGTATGCACTAGCAGCAAGGTACTTGTTGGTGCCCTGTTGGGAAGGTGTTTTCCGCAGTATGCCTGTAATCACGGTCTCCTGGGCATCCAGGCTGTAGGACTCCGCAGAATCTGTGCAAGCATCCTCTCTACTCACACAGCCAGTTTTTCTGCTAAAGGAAATCAGGCTGTACAGAGGAACAGCATCCAACTGCACAGCTCAGTTGTGCCAGGAGTATTCAGAGGAGGATGAGGACGTACTGTGAAGCATAAATATATGTTTGGCAGGACAGATCCTGTTTTGAGTGCTGAAGTAAAACAACAATATGTTTGCAAGATACTGCAAAGATGTCCTGGAGTAGGTGAGAGTTTGTGTGTCTTCTTATCCACTGGTAAATATGAAAAATCTCCCCTGAGTCATGAACAAGGATTCAGGAAGGATTGCGTATGAAGAAGTGATCAGCATGGAAAGGAAGAAATCCAGTGGGAGAAATGCCTAAAAACTGGTTTAAAGCTTCACTAGCTTTGTAACATTGAGAAGTATTAAGAAAGAGAGGGTGCTTTCAATATAAGACGTGGCATGATAGCAACAGCAAGATAAAAATACAGAGCAAATTCTATGTGATGTGGTGAAATAAAGGAAGAAAGTTAGGAAAGGGCAGTGGAGGTATTCAGGAGGGATTATGTTCACATCAGGCACAACTGTCTGTCTGTTTACAGACTGGCCCAGGAAATAGGAGTGAGAAGTTGTTGGAACACAGGGAGTGATGAAGGCAGCCTATATATTCATGTCTGGGACTAAAAGACAAAGGGCAGGGCTTGGAGTATCACTGAAGATGTCAAATGGCAAAGTAAAGCTTTATAAAGTTTCAAGAATACTTTCAATCCTTGCCCTGCTGGTAAATGGATGTCTGGGCAGGGCTACACAGAACGAGGAACACGTGGACCTTTCTGTGTATTCTGAGGTGAGGGGAATTGTGTTTTCCTTTGGGAAGGCTACTTTGTGAGGTCAACAGTGAATAGTAAACTCAGAAATGCCCCAGAAGTGCCAGGTTTCTGAAAGATTTGCTCCAGTGTCAGTCAGAAGAGGACAGTGTTTCTCATCTGTTCCTCAGAAAGGAGGGAACACAGCTGCCCTGGCTCTGTCTAGAGACACAGACTTTCTCCTCAGAAAAGCAGGAGAAATATTTTCTGCTGAGATGCTTAATACTTAACAGCATGGCATAGATTCATCTCTCACTCACAATTTAAATTCAGCAGACACAGATAACAGGTCCCAAGTGGGCAAGTATCAGGTATAGGAAAGACTTTTGAAATATTTTTGCTTTGGCAAGCATTGATGGGTAAAATTTGTCTTTCTTTTTTCTTTTGTGTTTGTCTTTGTTCAATAGAATCACGGACTCATAGAATGGTTTGGGTTTGAAGGGACATTAAAGATCACCTTGTTCCTCTTGTCAGGGACAACTCCCACCAGACCAGATTGCTCAAAGCTGCATCCAGCCTGGCCTTAAACACTTCCAGGGCTGGGGCAGCCACAGCTTCTGTGGGCAACATGCTTAATTGTCTCACTGCCCTCATAGTGAAGAAATAGTTTTTGCCAAATTTATTTGCCTTACAAAATACAAAAACAAATATTAAATTGGTACATTTATTTAAAAATTACTTATGAACAGCTCAGGTTAATATATCTGTACATTTTATTTCTATGTTAATGGTCATGTATTTATATTTTGTAAATCACATTACACTAAGTATAGTATAAAACTATTTAGATACAGGAAATTCTGAGACTGGGTTCGAGTGCTATAAAAAAAACTATGGAATACCCTTCTTCAACTATGGTTCTGCCAGAAGTGTCAGATAGAATGGGATTGCAACAATGTCACTTCAAAATCTACTGAATGCATATGAAAATCAAGACAATAACATCTGCAATATATTCCATCTTGTGAAGAAACAAATACCTACATGCACTTAAATTATAGAAAAGAGCATGACTTTAATATTAGATTTCTGTAATAGCAATTGTAAGAGCCCTTTTGTACATCAACATCATAATAATAATGTCTGAGATTCCTCCCCAGAAAGCACAGTTTCTCTCAAATCTTCTGTTCATTTCTGTAAAAGCAGCGTCAATATGTAATAGCCATCTGTATATGCATCTCTCAGCTTAAATTAGCACTTTGTATTACCGGATTTCATTTTAAAAGGACTTTCCAACAACCTATCAGGTATTTAAAGAATGTACAGTACAGTTGTAATGATATAGGTTGCTTATTTATTTAACTGTTGAAAGCTTGAAAGCCTCTTTCAGCTCCCCATATCTATTTCTATACGTAAGAATTATGAGACCTTGAATAATGAACGTGTTATTTAAATTGTGCTGTGACACTACATAATGCTGAGAAGTCATTTTATACAGTTCACTATTCTCATAGTCAATGGTGCTTGACTTGATTACCAGTGCCTCATAGCTAGAGTAGATATGGGCAATGTTTTAAATTTGTTAAAAATCGGTTAGATAAAATTGTCTTGAATGAAATAGAGTAGGCTGGAGAGCTTATTCCTTCTGATAGTCTCCTAAAGGAGTCTTAATTGTCATGCTTAAAATAGCCATGATAAAGTACATTTTTTCATTAAAAAAAAAAGAGGAAATAAAAGAGTAAAGGAACAGCTGAATGTTCTACCTGGTCTCTGCAAAACAATACTAGAAGAGGCAAACCCAGCCTGACAACCTGCCTTGGGTTCCTAAACCACAATTCAGGGCAACTATGGTTAAAGAAATATTGTGCCCACAATTATTCCTTCATGAATAAGGAAAAGGTGAGCAGAGCTAAATTCTTCCTGTGCATCTTCACTGCACTGGGATGCAGCAAGTGCCCTGGTACAGCTGCAATTTACCTCCCAAAACTGGTTTTACCCTCCAATACTGGTTCGTTCAGCGATGCTCATTTGAGCTTCCCAGCAATCACCGTGCGCGTTCTCGTGATGCACCCAAGTTAGAAATGTTTTGCTAGGACAGCCCACACATATTCCTGTGCAATAAAGCACAAAGAGGTTAACTTCCAGCTTCTGGGAGCCTGGGGAGGGCAGATTTTAACAGATGGGGAAAGAAGGCTTTCTGTGAGGAGCAGAACCACGAGGGCTGGTTTGCCAGAGGTGGTGTGTTCCTTGTCACCTGTGAGCAGGTATGGCCGGTGGGCATGGCATATGCTTAGCTAGCGCTCTGCTCCCAAACAGCACTGTGACACCTCAGCTGGCTGCTTCTCCCCGGCGGAGGTCACTGAACTGGGTTATTCTCCTCTGCTAAAACCTGGAGGAATTACTAGGGGAGAATAACTCTTCTAAGTTCCTACCTTTAGACTATAAGCTATATTTGAAAGGCAGTTCTGAAACACAGCCTTGTTTCAGATCAAGACAAGATCACGCTGAAATGGCACTGGAATGGGTTCATCTTTGGAGTGTGCCTGGATTTTCTGGGATGCAATAAACATTTCCCTTGGAAACATTTTGTCCCAGTGACCCTGCAGGTTACCAGGTGTCACATCTGTGTCTCGGGGCTCAGTGCTGTGCTCTGAGTCAGGGCTGGCTGTACCCATGTCACCACTCTTTTGCCAGCACTTACATGTCTCCTTCTTCCTTCTCGGGCACATGGAAGAGGCATTGCTTGTGGAGCAACTGGTTTTGATACCCTCCTCTTGGCCACACATACACAGGCTTTATCCATTCTCTTTGTTACATGGACCATGGATAATCCATGTGTTCTTGTCTCCACACCTTTTTTGATGAATTTAACTATCTAATGAGGTCTTAACAAAATGAAAGAAAGGAATCTTTATTTCAAGATACTAGAGTTCTTGTGACATGGATTTGAAGCAGTTTATGATCAAACAGTGTTTTTTAATTTGTCCTGATTCATGTGAAAGTAATTTAAATTCACATTAGTATTCTATGAACTGATCATTAACACTTTTCAACTGATTTAGTAAACATATATTGCTTCCAAAATAAATAGAAACAGGAAAGGAGTACAGTTAGTGTAGCTGAGGCATGAAAACATACACATTAACATGCAAGGCAAAACTCCAGTGATGAAATGGGGCAGCACACTAAGGTTATTTTTCTGGTCATGTTTTTACATCTCCAGAGGATTTTTAAAAACAATAGAATGAACATCTTCTAATAATTCTGCTTCATACTTCACTACAAAATGGTGAACTGACTGTAATAAATGAATTGTCACAGCTCCCCTGAAAACATTGGGTAGTCAGGAAAAGATGACATGGTGAAGATAAAGAACACATCCTCCAAGGGGGTTGGCTCTGAGATAGCCCATCGATATTTGCACAGCCCTTTGGGCACAGAAGGCTTCTCTGGGGCAGAGTCCATCTGTGCCCCAGATAAACCAGGCCAGCTCTGATCCACAAGCCGTGATGCCACAGTAACACATCGCTGCGTTCAAACCCTTCAGCCTTCCTCAGAGCTTGAGCCTGTCACTACTGGGCCGGTGCAGCTCTGCCATGTTCAGATCTGTGCTGGTCCATGTCCTGAGGGTGTGGCAAGCAGGTGGAGGGGCTTTGGCTGAGAAACACACAGCCCCCCAGCAGGCTGTAATTTAGTCCTCTTCTGTCACCTGTTGCTGTATTTCACTTTAAGTAGAAGTGAGGGTCCTTGGAAATGGGCTCTTACCGCAGAAGCTGATGTGCTACCTCATAGCTATTGAGTATAAGGATGAGGGAACTCTCCACTTCTTCCTTAAAAAAAAGGTAAGGGCCCATTTTGAAAGATTTATCCAATTAGCTCACCTAACACATTCTTCTCTTCCTGTGAACTACCTACAAGACTATCGAACTTTACAATCCTCCTGGGGATGAGGTATTTTAAAAATGCTAAGCTGCCCAGCCCTTCTAACAGCATGAGGCTTCTGAGTGTTTCCAAAATCATAGACATAGCAAACTGAGACTATAAGTGCTTCTTGCTTTGCTGACTTGAGCTCTGTTTCTTGCAAGCTAAGTCTAGGTTCTCTTTGTAGAGCTAAGTGCAAGTGATTTGCTGAAAGCTGTCTGAACTGATATTTTGGATAAAGCTGGGAATGGAGCACCTATCCCCACGCCTCTGGAAAATTCAGCCTCAGGCAATTTGGTGAGTGAGGAGTGTTTATTGATGGGAAGGAATACGTTAAGCCTCAGCTTGCTCTGCTTGGGCATCGTCTCTCTCTGAGAGCTCCATAATAATTCTTCTGTGAAAGCTGGAGAGGTGTTTGGTGCCATGTAGCTCTCTGACAGCTCACTTTGTGTGCAGTGGCCGTGCAGAAAGGAGAAGGACATCATACCTGTATTTCTAAGACTTCTGGAGTGGTCCCCATGCTGCTAAAATTGACACTGTTTCAGGATGGTTGCTGACAGCAGCCGATGAACATTTGGCACAGCTCAGGAACAGGAGTGCAAAGGTGACAATCTCCTTCCCCACCTGGCTGGGGCCAGTTCAGGTGCTCCACCTGCCAGCAGCCCCAGTGCTCCAGGACAGGTGACCTCTCCTTCTCTTTGGATTCGTCTGGACTTGAAAGGTACTGAGAAGATTTGAATTCAACCTCATGCCTCATCCTGGGAGAACAATTCAGCTTAGATCTGCTTCTACTTAGAGTATTTTACTGTAATATCTTATAAAAGGTCTTGTAGGAATATGGTAAATGTCTGCAGTGCCACACTTTGGTCTGTTTTCTCTATCAAATCTCTCAGGGTCAGCCTTGTCACAGTAAGGTGTATTCCAAATTTTTCCTTTCTGCTCTCTTGCATCACTGCTAATGGAGTATTCCCTTGCCAGAGAAACCAAGCACCTCATTTTGAAATCTTAAATTTTGGTTCCAGGTTAAAGCAAAGATTTTTGCTAATCCTGCAAACACTATTGCTGACTGGCAGCTGTGTCTCAGCTGCACATATGGAAAGATGGACATTTTTAGTGAAGAGGCATAAAGTGCTTCTTGAAGCAGAGATGTGAGTTCACGTCGAATGAAATGTATGCAGGGGGTCATTTTTTTTGCACTGCATTATAGAAAAAGGTTCATTATAGATGATAAATAGTAATGGTATGGACCACACTCTTGTGAATTCAGTTCTACTTGGAAAAGCACTGGGCCACCAAAACTAATGCACCCCAGCCAAGTTCCTTAGGACTGTGCTTATCTTCTACATAAATGCAACTTTAACCAACAGCATATAAAAAGAGCAATGATGACATCCAGAGGACAGATAGTTTAATCATAGGTACTGTAGGTATCCTCAGCAAATTTCCTGGGGATATATCCCTCACCTATTTTTTCTGTTTAAAATCTGTTCCTATTAAATCAGTTATTGACAGCCTGCTGAGTTCCTTTAAATCATAGTTTTTATAAAACTGACCTTGTAAAATTGAGTGTTTTACCCCCAGTGCAAAAATTACATGTACATGATAAACTTGTATTAGTTTCATCATTTTTGTGTGCATCATCATTCTGTGTTATCACTGAATCCAACTGAAACGTAAAGCACTCTTTTAAGCTGTTGGAAAAGTTGAGGTTAATAGCTGTCTGGCTTACTTCACCTGTGAGGGCTCCTACTGTGGAACCTCTCTCTATATGTAGGTTTTTATCTAATCTGTCTTAGTAACCTTCCATACTTTGGCTTGGCAGGTTCTTTTTTGGTTTCGATTTTGTTTGCAACTGCAAGAATATTGGCCAGGTGCTCCATATGTAGAAGCCACTACACAGAAAAGCCTCTGAATTCCATAGAAATATCTAGGAATGAGTGTCTATTTTACTGGCAAATTTGAAGGAGATACATTAGCAATGATAGTCTAAGCACAGCTCCGCAATCAGAATTTAATTGAAGCATGTTACCTATAATAGGTTCAGATATTTGTGTTCTTCAGCATTTTATAAATTCAGAAACAGATGGGCTATGACCAGGAAGCAGTGGAGAACAGACTGGCGTAAAGCAGGTTGGCTCTCTGACAAGTGCAGGTACAGCTGTGGTATGTATTTTATTCAGCATGCCCACCTACTGTATCAGCAGCCTGCCCTACCAGCAATTCAACTACAACTGACTTAATGAAGAGTAGAAGTAAGCATGAATCCAGACTTTCCATGGATCATAATATCTGAGAACCCAGCAGAATCAACATGACGGAAATCATGCCAAGTAATTTTTTTTCCTTGCATCTTTACGTGCAAGAGATAACAAAAGCACTGGCATTTTGAAGAAAAAAAAAAAACCAAACACGAAATGGAATCAGTTTACAGTATAGTAAAATGTTCCCCTTTTGGTCTTTTTTTTCTTTTTTTTAAATTAAAGGAAGAAAATCTTTGGAAGTAGCAGTTCATAGCTTAAATCACCACAATTGTGCCAAGGATCATGATGAAGTGCTGGCTAAGAAGGCTTCTGTTAGTAAAAGACAATTTATATGGGTGACAGAAAGGCTGGTTCTTGAAGGTTTCGTGCAAGAAGTCTACAAAGGCTGGTTTGGCTCCCATTTGTGCCAACCCTTGGAAGCCCCATGGGGGAAAAAACTTCTGCGACTGAAGAGGTCGTGGAAAAGAATCCTTGATCTGAACATTCCTTAATTGGGAATGTGGTATTTGCTGTTTTATGCATTTGAAAGAGATGCCTCTCTTTGTCTTTTGGCATTCCTTATACCTGTGGTTGAATAATCTCATGTTTAGGTATATTGTACCTCTTTATCTCTGTTTCTATATCTATCTAACATCGTATATTCTAACCTGCAGTCACCTACAGTAACCCACAAAGGGAATTTGGAAAAACAACAACCCATAATTATTTTATATGGTGATTGTCTGACTTGAAATATTGAGGTAATTATCAGGTTAAATTCCTATGATCCCTGCAATTTCTACGAAACCTGGGGATGTCAGTACTTGAGCTCTGGCATATTTCTTAATGTAAAATTATACCACCTCAACCTAAGGTCGTAATTAAAGATGTAACAAAGCTAAGTGAAAAAAGGGCTATATGATTTGAATTAAAAGCAGAACAATCCCCATAATTGTAGAGGGTGGAAAATTAAATGAACTAAGTGGCCATAAATTCCACCCTTCAGGGGCCACATGCAGCCTGTAGGTGGGCAGGACTCTGGTTGATGCAGCTGGACGAAGGCAAAGGGGAAGCCAGGGGTGTGGGTCCAAGAAAGAACCTGTAGGGGCACTTGCTTTGCTTCCAGGATGCAGTAAAGACTTGAGAAAAGCCTAAATGAGAGGGGGCTTTATAAATATAGCTCTACCATGCCTTTTATTTGGGAGAATGAGTAGCACTGCTTTGGTCTCCAGAGTCAGAATGTGGAACATGTTGGCGTAAATTGCTTTTATTTGTATCTGGATTTTTAAGAAAAACTTTAAAACACAGCTAAAAAGTATTTTGAGGAGTTCTGATGTGCAGAAGAACATGCAGCCTCATATACGTGTGTATATGTACCTCTGTGTGTACACATATATTTGGACTGGTGCTTACATTTGAAAATGAAATCCTGGAAGACTGATGCGACTGCAATGAACATTCCACAGCCTTATTTTAAGGGTTCTTCCTTTGTTGTAGCACAGGTGCTGTAGCAGTGGAAGCCATCAGGGTTCAAGTGACAAAGACACGACTGGGAGTGCCACTTCAAGACAGCAAAACAAAGAGCTGCTGTTCAGGAATTCAGTTTCTCAGTGCAGTTGTGCTGGCTAAGCTGTACATGCCACATATCTTGCTTGCATCTTGGACTCTCAAAGGTTTTCTTTTCTCTCATTCTCTTGTCCAAGCTTCACATTTAACCTTTGAGGCAGTTTTGAATATATCCCTTCATAAATCGTAGTCCAGTAGCACTAACCTCAGGCAGCTCTTTAGTGTTTTTGACTCCCTTCTCACACTGTTCCTCCTCAGGCTTCTGCTGGTCATTCTCATTTCTCTCCTGATGATTTTGTCACTTCTCTTCAGTGTAAAACTCAGGGGATCTATGAGACTGTACACTGCAACTGTGTTTGTGATGTTGGGTCCTCTGCCTGATGCTACACTTCGCTTCATTTACCTTTCTCATTTCATTGCTTTCCCCACATTCCAGGAGCTGCCTGCCCCCCTGTTACTACTATAGGGCTGACATACTGTCCATCAGATCCTGTCCCCTCCAGCCTCCACCAAAATATGCTACCTTTCATGTTGGTGACTCCCTCAGATACGCTAAATCCTCCATGTCCTCTAGAATTTTTTCCGTTTGGTTTTAAATGTCCCCTAGCTGTTCTGATGCTGAAAAAACACCTCTGGACCTACCGATCCTTCACAAGCTTTTTAAAACCGTTCTCTGGTATTTCTTCTGTCAGCATTTTTACAGCATTTCAAGACTAGTTGGTGTCACAAAAGTGAAGAATATTTCACGGTGAGGATAAAATATTACAGTCAGTTCCATACAGACTGAGTTCTGAAAAGTCACTTGAGCGAAGTGTGATGTTGAATGAAGGGCTAAGTGATGGCTCATGGAGATTTGTCCAGAAACAAAAATGTACCTAAGCTGTACCTCAATTTTTTTTTCAGATGACTGGGAAAAAATAAGCTTTACGTAAACAAACAAACAAACAAACAGGAAAAAAAAAAAGATAAAAAGTTGTAGTCCTGTCAGCTCCTGAGGTACAGTAATGGTCCCATCCAAAACCTGCCAGAAGGAGCCCCAGTCTCTTTTCTGAAGCTCTTTCCCTCTGCCAGCCAGTCCCATAGCCTATCACACTGAATATCTGCAGTGCTAAAAGAATTGTTCCTGAAGAGACTTCAATAAAATGGTTCAGGAAAGCTGCTTGATTAAAGGGGTCCAAGCATAAGAATGCTTGAGTCCTGCATTATTGTCATAACTACAACAACAGGCACAGCTCTGCCTTTGGATCTCCACAGGTGTTTGCAGGGAAAGCAGGTGGTGAGCTGGGAAATTTGGCTGAAGAAAGATCTCAGGCACTCTATTGAAGAGAACAGAATAAAATCTTCAATTAAGAGGAGATTCTCTCCAGTTTCAGAGTAGAGCAGACCAGGAGCATTTGTTAGGATCAGCATTCCACCCTCTGGTTTTGGGTGCAATGCTCTCTCACCACCGGGGGAAGGCTGTAGGGTGTGTGCTCTCCATCCCACTCCCAAAGGTGGCTACTCTCTCAGTCCTAGCTGTCCAGAAAATTTAGTGAGAGCTGGGAAAACTCAGGGAGCAAGTGCTGCATCTGAAGTCAGTCTCCTCCACCTCCCCACCCAAGTAAAAAGCTCTGTGGTTACTTTAGAAGAGCGTTGAAGGGAGATGAAAAACTGAAGCTTTAAAGTAAGGTTCAGTGGGTTACACAATGCACCATTTCATCAGCTGTCAGGCAGCTGTGGTTCTGAGTATGTTCCTCCTGTACAGGATCATTCCTCCTTCTGTTGGAAAAGAGGGTGGGGTGCCGGGCTTTGCCCAGGTGAGGCTGAGGCAGGGAGCAGACCTGTCACATGTGATGGGAATTCATGTTGCAGAGTACCTGGTGTCCCGTGCCGAGCTCAGCAGCTGGGCTGCAGAGCGACACTGCAGCTTGTTTTTGTTCCTCGTGCGAGTAGGAACTGGGAATATTTAGGGTGGCCTGTTAAGGACTGTCTCAAGTTCAGAGCAGAAAAAAGATGCCAGCTGATCTTTAGGAAGGTTTCGATGCACGGGAGCAGAGAAGGCAAAAGAGAAACCACAATGGGAGACAACGGTTTTTGTACAAGCAGAGCAAAAGGGATGAGCTCCAATTAAGCAGGGAAGGGTTTTCATGGGGCACCATGGTAGAAGTGGGGAGGATAACGTTTTATGTGCTGTCATGGAGAAAACTGAAGAAGGATGTGAGTAAGCAGATAATAAGGAAACTGGAACAGCAGTACTATCTCCTTATCCTCCTTTTGGCTATGAGTTTTTGAATGAACAGGTCAAAAGCAAGAGTCAGAGAAAATTCTGTAGCACTTTAAGTGCTCTACAACGTCCCTGCTAGACAGTGCATACTCCTGCTGGAAAGGATGCTGGAGAGATAGCATCCTTTTTGATAGTGACTCAGACCTGAAAATGAGAATAATAGCTCTGACTCAATCACAGTCTGTTGTGGAGGGAGATTAATGCCAGGATTCATGGCCAATTCTCATTTTTTGTGTCAATCTACTTTCAAAATAAAGCATATGCCAGTTATTTCTCTTGGAAGGGAAAGAGAGAGAGCTGATATGAAACAGAGATAAAATCTGGAGCATAATTAAACAGGCATTTTTCATATCTTTATCATTGTCTTCTTTCTCTTCCCTCTCATGCTTCTGTGTCTTGTTCTTTCTAAAGCTATTGCAAGAGGGATGGATGCTGAAGGAAAAGCAGCTGGGTTTGATGCCAAATAGGTACTCCATGCTTTATCTGATACATGGCAAGATGCGTTCAGATATTTTTGTTGTGCGTCTGATTATAGAAGGCGTTTTATGAGTAGTCCGTCATACAAAGACATTGTTACTGTAATTGTCTCATCTCCACATCAGTTTTCAATTAGTTTCTGCATTTTCCTCACACTTTCAATAATAAATACTTAAAATTATTGCTAGTAACAAAACTGAGACTGCAGTGGCTTTGACTTGATGGCTTTGACTTGGCGGCTTTGACTTGGCTTTGTATACGGCTTTGACTTGATATTTTATTACACCAATTTTCTTTAATACCCAGCATTGTAGATTAGCTCAGGGTGGGGATAGGTACCCTTCTGTTGCTGAACTGATATTTCAAGTCTCTCTTCAGTTCAGAGTGTAGCATTTCTATTATCTCTTGGCTTTTTGTTAAATGGGTGAGATGGTCTCTGTTACGTTTCTGCTGATCTCTCTGTTATAAGTGAAGGTGGTTGATGCCACTTCTTTGTTCTAGGTGAGGAGAAGAGAGTTTGAAAAAGCTTTAAGTCTTTAGGATGCTGATGTAACCCTCAAAGGTTCTCTGGCTACCCTGGGGCTGAAATAGACCCAGGTGTAAATGATGTTTTGGTGTAAGTGATATTAACTTGTCCTTGTTTTTAGCACTCCATGAAGCAGCTAGAAAATCTCAGGCTACAGAGGCCCATCCAGAGCCTGTGGACCTGAATAGATCTCCATGGTAAAACTCTTTTCTTGTTGCTTGAGGTGCTGACAAGTCTAGCCTGGGAGCCTTGCCCTGATGCAGAGAAGAGCCTGACCTCTCCCTTAGGCTGCAGGAGTGGTCAGCCTGCTTCCATTCTCCATGAGCTCCTGTAAACGAGCGCGTACGGACTGCCTTAGTACGTAGAACTAACTTTGGGAGTATAATAGGTTATACAAACACCTTTCAAATCTATCATTACATGAGGCAATGGCAGCTTTACAGACCCCATTTGATGCAGAAACTATTTATCTCACTGTAAGATGTAGGTACTCACCTGACTGTCCCTCCTGGCTCTTTACGCATTTTGCTGTGTCACATAAATTCAGCCCTAGCCCAGCCCCCACACCTTCTGAAATGTTATACTCCCCCTGCCACTGCAGCAGCAACAGGAACGTCATTGCTGGCAGTGACTGGAACATGGAATACGTAAAATGGAGCCACGAGTCTGCTCTGTTGGAGAATTTGCTTCTGGAGAGCAGCATATTGATTTGTTTAAATGCTTCTGCTCCGGGTTCATGTGCTTCCTTTTGCCTTTGTGCTTGGGTTTGCCTTTCACCTTCACAGTGCTGTGCAGTGAGTCCCATGGGGCTCTTTCCAGACTGTCACAGCCTTGGTGTCTGTTCTCTTCAGACACACAGAACAGGAAATTCTCTCATGCTCTCTTTCAGGTGGACTTAGCAGTTACAGGGCTTCCTGCATGAGGCAGGGCTTGTGAAGCTGGGCTTGTCCCTTGCTGAAGCTCCTCCAGGGATTTTGGCACCCATCCTGGAGCTGGTAAGATTTGCCATGCGCTGCACAGGAGCTCAGCACAAAGGTTGCAGATGTAGTCTACATGTTGTGGGTGTCATATGACTCTTCTGCTAAACTGACTTGTGTTTTGGAGGGTATTTCTCTGGGTTACTGTGGTTCCCAGCCCCCTCAAGTAATATCAGAGATACGGTGAAAGTGAAGAATGCACCAGAAGGAAGCAGACACTGAATTCTGTCACCTTCTACGATCCAAGAAAAGAGACCACAGGACCAGAGATGCAAGTAAAGCTGGCAGGAGCTTCAGCAGTGAGACATATTTGGGGTAGAGGAGCAGCAGAAGACTTGGGAGACACAAGCAGCAGAAGGAAGTGTGGGAGAGCAGAACGGTGTGGTGAAACAATCTCCTGAAGTGTGTCTCCAAATAAATAGAAAAACCTGGGAAAAAGCTTGGTTATCAAAACAGCAAGGCTGCAACGGTGTAGGCAAATAAACACATACCTGATGTGATGGATGATCTTCGTGGAAAATATTGTAAGGCAGGATCTGGTTGACTGCTGGTATGGGCAGCCTTCCAAACTGCAAGTACGTGGTGCATCAGGAGTCAGCTGCATGTGCCCCCAAATTTTTTAGAAGTCAGGCTTCCTCGATGGAAACAGTGATGTTCAACTTAGAGCTAGCCTTTCCGAGGCTCAAAGGAAAGCTTATAAGTAACAAGCTGTGATTAATTTTCTGTTTGTTTTGTACACACACAAGAAAATGCTGGGATGTTTTGTGGTGATGAATCATCCTGCATGTGCAAACTCATCTCTCAGATGCCCGAAATAGGCATTTTGTATTTTGGGACCCATTTCCTCATTAGCGGAGCAAATATGTTAGGTCTTACAAACCTTCTCAGAAACTGGGTAAGCTTCATCAGAAAAAAACAGTTGAATTTTTGGCCTTCAGTATTCCTATTACTGGGCAGCCATTCCAGAGCTTTTATCCATCTTATGATAGCCAAACCCATTTAATTTCCAGCCTTAGATTATTCCTTGCCAATTTAAGTCATGTGAAGAAATGAATGAATTATCAAATATGCCAGACTGCAGAATAAACAAAAGTGGTGTCACTAAACACCATATCCAGCATTTAGGAATCAGCTCTAAAGTAGATTCAGAGAGAAAAAAAATCAATGTGGAAGACCATATAGCTAATTACCAAGTACAATAAATGACTACCATGAAAAATAGGCCATGTCGAGAATAATCTCTGTCAAATGTAGCTAAAGACTGTCCTCCTTAATCCGTTTAAGAATTGAGAGGGTATTAAAACCTGGAACATGTAAATCAGTTGTGAAAGTTTACAATTCACTGCACCTCACGTATCTCCAGGTTGATATGCGTGGAGGGAATTCCAGCATGTCACTTTAGGAAAACTTAAGATAGCCAAGACTAGCTGACGTGGAAGAAAACTTCTACCGGCAAGTCTCAGGTTGCTGGCAAACCGGTGTTAAAAAGGGTGCTGTGTTTCACAATGAAGCATTCTGGTGATGGGGGTGCCGTGACATGATCTCTCCAAAAGGTGCAGGAGGTGAGATAAGCATCTGTCTCAATCCTTTACAGAACCCTTGGGTTTGACAGTAGTGAAACATATGCTGCCTGGCAGGTGAGCCCACTTTTAATCTACGTAGCACTTTCTTTTAATGCCTACGGTCCTGGCAAGGGCTGCATGGCAGTAGGATAGCTTTTACTGAGTATAACAGGATTTTTGTTCCTGGATTCGTGATTTTGCTACAGAACAATTCGTGGGTTTAGTATTCCAGAGACTCTGAGAACTGCTGAAAGTCTAAAGGTCTGGGTATTGAAACATTTTGAAATAGTCATAGTCCAAGATGATGGTCTTCAAGTGCTCTTATCCATGGTGGTCTTGTTTCACAGCAACCAGAGTTACTGCAGAGGAGGCAGCTGAGAATCCAGGATTGTGAGCAAAACTTGAAGTTGTATTGTTTCCTCAGTGATCACCACAGAAAACCCTTCTGACAGCACCATACCTTCACAGTTATTTGTCAGTAATGAACAGATGATCCTATTCTTGAGCAGAGAGTGTGTTAACATACTCCTATATCCACCCCCCCGAAAAAGACACCAAGTTTTCACAAACAGGGAATCTTTTAAACAAATGAATGAAGAAGAATAAAACATCATCTGTTTGAGATGGTCAGATTCATAGATTACTTAACTTCTCTGCTAGGCTGACTTCTCAGCCATAATTTCTCAAGCAATATCATGAAGATGTTTACTATAACTTACTTTTGTAACTATTTGCTCATGTTTATCTCTTTCTGGTGATACCATGCAAAGAGCTGTCTATCCTCCACCCTTTCTTCAGGATGAAGCTTTTCTTTGCATTGTGTTATTTTAGACTCCTTCGAGTTCTTGATAAATTTCAGCTCCATCAGCTTTTCAAGTTATCAGGAATTTTAGCACAAGTAAGTATATCCAGTGCATATTAGGTAATTTGGAAACAAGGTTAGTAATTAATATATCTAGTTTGGGAAGCAATGCAAAAGATCTGAGTATTTGTTGCTAGAATAACTCATTTCTTTTTATGTTAGACTGGCTGCAGAAGGACATATTCCTGCTTTTCATAGGATTCAGCATGGATATAAAATTCCACTTGCACGGATGATATAGGAGGATCAGGGACATAAACAGCAGAACTGTGAACAGACAAAAAATGAACTCAGTATATTGCAGATGCAAAGATACTAATAAATGTTAGCCTGTCATAGTGCAAGATTGGCTTAGTCTACAAAAACATCCATTCTGTTATATTGTTTACCTGAATCCTAGTAAATACGAAAGATATTGTCACAAATAGCATAGTGTGTGTGACCTACCTCAGTTGTCCTCATTAGCTGGATGGCCTTAAAATGTGTGTTTTAGGAAATGATGCAGAGGTTTATTCATCAAAGTATTGCTTCGTTCTAATACATGCACAGCCCAGCTGGGTTGCAATTAATAGCTAAAAAGATAATGCCAAATTGGACTTTAGATAGAGTCCTGGGCTATGAGTAACTATAATAAGGTTACACATTAAATTACCTTAGAGATAAAAACTCATAAGCCAGAACTAATAATTGCTAGTCGCAAGACAACAATTTGTTATTTCAGATGAGCCAGCTTTGAAGGGATTTGAAGGCAACAGAGGAAAATGAGTTCATGTGCAGTTTTAGCAGATATCACTTATCACACAGTAATAAGATAGTGGACAGCCCAGATTGCAACCGTGAAATATAGATAAAGCAAACTTGCAAATAGAAGGGAATGGGATCGTCTGGAACACTGCCAAACAAAACCAAGGAAAAAGAAAACAGACATCTAATCTGGTAAAATGTAGAGCACAGATTACAGAATAAACTAGAAACACTCCAAAATTAATAAAGGAGAGGTAGAGTCCAGCAGTAAATTGAAATGCAGTTGGTTGAAAAGCACATATTAATGCTCTCCTTCCCTCGATGCTGCTTTCTCTGCCTGGAGTAGCACACCTCAGAGGTTTTGTTTCTCACTGCCACGACTGCTCATTTTTTCAGCAGAGATAATGAGATCGAGGCAGGAATAGCCTTCTTTCATTCTCTTATTCCATTTCATTTCTCTCCTTCAATTTGCACCACAACAATGGCAGAGAAAACATCAAGGAGCTGAGTTGTGAATAGCTCATGGTCAACAGCGAAGAGGTGCTCTGCAGAGGGTCCTGGATGGAAATTCAGCTGGAGTTGGGGCACATTCCTGTCCCGTCCTCCCCACTGAGCCGGGTGTCTCCATCTGCACATGACTCTGTGTGGTCCTGCCTGGGACCCAAGAGAAACTGGGTCAGTGGAAGAAGAAGAAGAAGAAGAAGAAGAAGAAGAAGAAGAAGAAGACAGCCGTGAGACTTTTTGGATGCTTGGCTGAGTTGGTTCATCCACCAGTGCACCACCCAGAAGCGGTGCTGGGAGAAAGGCTTTGTTGGCAATAACCACCCCAAAATCTCGGTGGGATTATTTTCGTGACGAAGTGCTAGGAATCATCCAGGTGCTTACAGTCAGCACGCAAAATGGAGGCGCTGCTCCTTTGCCGTTTCGCAGGTATCACCTGGAAAGCACAGAACAGGAGGAAATGGTAAGGAAGGTGTGTGCCCTGCAGTGCACTTGTGCAACCAGAAGCCAAAATTAGCAGGGGGACCATCTAATTGTATTTGTTCTGCTTGCAAATAGATACCCCCCCTGCTAATTTCAGCTTCTGCTTACAAAAGTGCTCTGCGGTGTTCACTCCCCCGCCCTTCCTCCTGTTCTCTCTGTGATTTTTTTTGCTTCACTCAGATGTGATTTCTTTACATTTCCAGCCCTATTTTCTCAGTCTTTTCATCAATATTTAATATGTGAGTGGAACAGTGGGCAGTTACCTTCTTTTTCTTTTCCCTTTTTTTCCCTCTAAAAGTGCTGGTGCTCAGCTCTGGCTGCAGGAGCATTTGGCTCCTGGGAGCACTCGCTCTCTTTGAGTACTGCCTGCATTAAGGAGGCAAAGTCTAACCTGAGGCTGCCAGAGGGGGTTTAAAAAAGGCAATAATGACTAATTGACCTCTTTAATGAGCTTAGGAGTTATAAAGTAGATAATTGCAGTGCATATGACATATTTTATCTAGGTTTTCAGAAAATCTCTGATAAGGATCTACATGACAGGCTGCTTCTGAAGATGAACCTAACAGGGGCTGGGAAGGACATGGCATAGAAATACAAGAAAGAAAATGAATTTTCTGTGCTGAGGTTTCCCCCCAAAAGGGAAGAGTTAAGTGTGATTAATACCGTTCATAGTTTGATTTTAAATAAATTACCTAGCTAAAAAGGCCCACCATAATGCACTGTATGTGCTGATGATACTAAATTATGATGCATACTGAGCACAAAGTGAGTGGCAAGAAACATTCATCGTGCCTTAGATCAGCTCAGTAATTGAGCTGACACATGGCAAATTAAATTTATTACTAAGAAATGTGAAATAATGCACATTGTTCTTGATACAGGACAAACATAAAGACCCTCTAGAATATTTTGAAAAAATAATCTTTACTAGAAGATGGCTGTCCTGGGCAACGTACGCACAGAGAGAAACACTGCAAAAGCTGAAAACAGAAGGAACTGGCTTTGGCATTTGATTTTCTCTCTATTACAGTATGTTGCTCCTGCCCATTCATTACTTGTTTTTCCAGCTCGACCCAAAGCTCTTCAGTTTCTCAGGTTTTCTGAAATCTCCTCTCCGTACCTCATGGGTTTGTTAGGATGAAAACCCAAGTGAGCTGGATGTATGAAGAAAAATCCCTCAGTCTTGGAGCTTAAAAAAATGCAGCACCTGAACTTTTAAAATGTGCTGGAACAGCCACCCTGGTGACTGTTTTATCTATTTACCATCTATTTTATCCTTTTATTGGTGCAGTAAGGCAAAGAGAAATTAAAATAGATGTTTCACAGGACAGTGTAGTAAGACTCAAGTGAAATGGATGATGTGGGTTTGGTTCCATATCTGGCTTTTCACAATGTGCACACTGTGCTTTTTAAAAAGTTTATGGCTACAATTTGAGGCACACACCTGGATCTGGGGAGATCCGATGAACTATTTACTTAATCCAGATCTAATAGCCCAGGGCAGTGTCGTGTGGTTTGTTTTGGTCTTCCAGGGTTAACAACAGCACTTCTCATTATCGTCCTGTGTGGCTGCTGTGGTTCCCAATGCTTATTTTCACCTCCTTGCAGTTGTGTATCTTGGTATTCGCTGGCTTAAGTCAAGCTGGAGTCTACTTTTATATTTTAGCTTCTCAGTTCCCAGCTCATTTTCCCAGGTGTGGCGGGCAGTTTCTTGGTAAGAATTAGAAGCCGGTGCTTGGGAGAAGGCCATGGGAACCTGTGATGGAAGGAAGAGAAGAGGTAAGGGCTTTCAGGCACAAACAGCCACCAGAAAAACATACAGACATTTGCAGGAGAGATGGCCAAGCAGGTGACCAGGGCTGCCAAGTGACAGAGTAGAAACAGAAAAATAAGATTTTTTTTGTTTTGGTTTTTTTAAGGAAAGGCTAAGTTGTGACATTTTGGTAGAAGTCTGGGGTGCTCAAATTTATAATAGCTGAGGGGCTGACATGGCCACAGGAGCAAGTCACAGGAGACCAGTCCCTCTGAATGGCCCTGGTGACCACAGGATACCCGAAGAGCTTTGCTGACACCTTAATTACAATTATAACACACTTAACTACACAACTCATTAACATTAACATCATATTAGAATTAGTCATTTTAGTTGCTGCTGGTGGGTACAGGCCTATTTCTGTGGTGTGTGCTTCTCCCTCTGTTTTTTAGCCATCAGGGTGGTTTGAGTTCCAGCTTCCAGTGTTATGCTGATGACACATCTATGCGATTTTTTTTCTTGACTACTCAAAGCCATTTAATCTCTTTGAATTTACTTTGGATGTCAACATTTTGAAATGTCTCGATGAAGATCTGTCACTATCCTCCTAATGTTTTACTTCATTTCTTTTGCCATCTGAGCCGTGCTTCTTGAAGGCAAGGAATTGCCCCTTTTTCAGGATCATGTTACACATTCTGTTTACCAAGTCATCTTTTTATTACGTGGAGACATCTCACAAAACAAATACACAAAGAGAAAGAAATTTAAAAGCTTCCCTTTGTAGCACGTTTTACTTTCCTCTGGATTTACTGCTGACAGAATTCAACTGCAAACAAAACAGCCTTTGATTCAACTCTTAAAATATGAATAATGGGTTTCTAGCTCAACAATATAGGCCAGATCCATTCCTTCTTTTGCAATTGTCAGTGCAATTCACTTATGATTTAATTTTAAATTGGACCTCCCCTGGACTTAGCAGGCTGGTTTAAAGTAAGAGCTTATGTTTCTGAGTGTCTGAACACACCTGGTATCTCAATATTTGAGCAGTCTCCTTGGGATTCTTGAATAACTTGGCTTCCAAAGTTTTAAGTCGGGAATTTTTGGTCATAAAATTTTAATTGGAAGTTATCATTGATCTGATAAAAATTGAAAGCCTTTCTTATGAAGAGGAAGAATCTTGTCTACTGTTCTATTAAAATTCTTAGAATAAAAGATTTTTTTTTAAGTGAAAGGGACATGTGAGGATAGGAAATTACAATAGAGGGTGGGTAGATTATCACTGGAAACAATATCCTAAAGTGGTGAGGTATAGCATTTTTTAAGACGGATAATGTATGAGCTAGATGTTGGGAATTGGTGAATTTACCTCTCACATCCAGCTCTACAAAGACTCTCTCACAAGTCCATTGGAGTAACTGTGGTTCCATATTAGGCACAGGAATTTTTTGGAGGAAGACGTGTTTAAATGAAGTTTTAGGCATTGTTACCAGCTGATACTTGCCTAGATCTGTTGTGGTAATCCACTCTCAAAATTTTGCTCAAGGTACCGCCTACTGCCTAATTTCCATTTCCAAAGAACTCTAATACACCAGAAATCAGATTTTTTATCCTGTACCACTACACTGAATTGGTCTGTTTGACCTAATGTAGGTTGTGATGTGGAAAGTGCCTTGTTACTTAGTAGATGAGATGTCCCCAGCATCTGAAAAAGAAAGAATGTTTGTATGTAATGCCCTGTGCTTCTCCATGCCATTTGATAATATTGATCACAGAAGCTTCTCTCTTGCCTCCAGGAAGCTTGAGGGGTAAACAGAAAGACCCTTAAATGACTTAGATCCTTCATCTCAGATTAAAGCCAAAAATTTGACTGGGGCAAATGGTTTTCCATGTCAGCAACCATCCCTTGAGAGCCTCTTCAAGGGTTTTTCCTCTTCTCCCCTTATAAAGCATCTATGCAATTCCACTGAAAATTGGTGTATACATATCCTGATGATTTTCAAAGAAATCATTTATAGGCAACAACTTTTTCTCATGGGTTCAGCATTTAAAATCCTGTCCTTTTCCTTATCACCTATTTTTGGGTTAATGAGAAAATAGGATTTCAGTATCGATTTCTGCCACCATCAGGCAGAAAAATTACTTCAGACAAAATCCCCTGAAAGGCTCACCTCTGCAATCACCTCTCCTCCTCTGTTACATTCCTCCATTGGATCTTCTCTGTGCCACACCAAGGTCCAGTCACCAGTGATGATGTTATGGCAGTTGATTTGTTATGTCCACCAGTGATTGTGAGTTATGATAGCCTGCTTGTCTTCTCTTACCATATCTGTGCCCTTGCTTTCATCCTGTGAAATGCTCCTTCCAAAATGGTAAACTGCAAGGCCACTACCTTTTCTTTATATAATCCACCATTTTTTCTTGTTTTCCCCCTTTTTTTTGTTTTGTTTGTTGTTTTGTTTTGGTTTGGTTTTTGTTTGTTTTTTTCTTGCAATGCCCACAGGAAATCTAATTAAGTACTGGAACTACCTTTCATAAAGCAAACATTGGCATCAATTTCACCGCAGGTCGGACTGGGCTGTAAACTTGTTTACACATTATCTACATGAATTTCAAAAATATGTCCAATTGATTAAAAGTCAATGGGAGGTAGTTTTCCAAGTTACCCCAGAGCTTTTGAAAATTCCTCTTCATGAAGGATGAAATCAGAAGTCAAATCTGCCTTCAACAAGTAACCACTTTCTATGTCTCTCCTCGCTACGTCCTCCTTCATAACTTACTGGATTCATATTGAGTCACAACTTACATTAACTCCTAAGGTCTGCAGGACACTTTAAGTCCCGTAATCTAATGAGAGGCAATGATGTAGATGAAGGTCTAGGAAAGGTAAAGGAAACTTCCCATTCTGGGACTGCTGAGAAAGGTGATTCTGTTGGTTGCACGTGCAGGTCGATTGGAGGAACAAAAGTGAAAGACTGGGGTGGAGAGGAAAGGTCAGGCCCTGAGCAGAAATTGGCCACTCCTACATCCCTATTTGAGAATATAAATAGAAAGTAATGTTTTGGCCAGAGATGCAGAGCTCTGCGACTGCCACTCCTCATGGAAACTGGTCCTCTCCTCCTTCAGTGGCTGGTCCCTCATGAGCCACCCGTTCCACCAGGACAGCTCTGCACAGCAGGGAGCATCAGCCTGCTCCCACATGGAGCAAAACCCACGCCATTCAGGAGAGAAAAGAGGGCGGGTGGCAGCCCTCGCTGCTCTGTTCATTGCTGTAGCAGCTTCCATGTCACCAGCAGGATGTCCCTGCACATGTGTGACTCCAAGCTGCTTGCGGCGCCCAGGAGCCCAGCACTGAGCTCTGACCTGTTGAGGGGAAATGGGAAATCAGTCGCTTGTGCATTTGGCAGCAGCGTGTATGGGTACAGAATAATCACTGCCATCTACCCACAACCTCTGGTGGGTCTTTTGCTCCTCCTCTTCCTCTTCCTCCTCCCCCATCTCAGTCAAAGGACAGCAGTTGCCTTGCAGTCCTCCAGAGAGTGTTTCCAGAGTTTTTGCTTTTGTGGAGTAAAAAATGACCCTCTCCTCATGCCTCCTGCAGACCGCTTGTTTACATCGAGGTAAACATTTAAATGTCACCTAAACATAAAAATAGGTAGGAGGCACTTTAAAGAAACTTCATCTCCACTTCACATCAACACCACTAAACACATTCTTACAAGAGTGACTAAAACTGTCTAATAATATCATCAGTGGCAACTGGTCAGTTAAAATGTTTTTTAATTGTGACTTGAATGTGTTTATCAACCTCTTTTTGTGACATTAAAAAGACAGCAAGAGAAACACATGGAGACATTGTCCTCGAGGGAAAGGATTAATCATCAGTGAGTGAGCAGGCCTAAGCAGATGGTCAGCTATGCTTTCCTGAAGTCATTTCTTCTATCCACCATTCAGTGTCACTGCCAGAAATGAGAAGAAGTGTTATCTTGACATTGAACATCTTTATAATAAAATCACTAATTGGCGTCTAATACCAAAGGCTTTATAGCTGTAAAATTGCGGCAGAGGTAGCTAAGTGGTTGACTGGGTTTCATTTTAATAAATGCTATTTTCCAAATCCCTCCTTAGTGCTGTCCACAGTGTACCATCGCTGGGAGACCTCTCTGCTGTAACGCTGTGTCTGTGTTAGCTCAGCTCCAAACACAACAACCAGGAGTGTTTTAAACAGCACAGCAGATAAACGTGACGCTGCCGTCGCGCTGCTATTTTTCATGTATTTCATGTAATGCTAATATTTAACAGGAGATGTTCTTTAGGATTTAGTTCTCAGATTTTTCCTGTCTTTTTGGCAACCAGAAAGAGTCTGTCATAATAAATTATCGCTTTTGGTCTTGGAAATATATTTTTATGAAAGCTGAAAATGTGTCAGCATTGGACGTCCCTGAAATTCTCATGGTTTGTTAAGGATTTCTTCTTCTTTTATGCTTCTCACTTTAGCCAGGAGCTTTTAGAGAAAATATTTCTTTCCTTAATAACCATCCACTTTTTTTTTTTAAGGTACAATCAATTCTGGGATGGAAAGACCTACATATTACAGCAGTTATGTGAATACAGTTGCTGTTTTTAATGTAATTTGAATATATGGGTCTTGTTTCCATCACCCATTTTTTCATTTAGCAAATCTTTCATCACATGGATAGTGAGAGCCAGATTCTGGCTTCACCACACCACGGCCAGCCTGGAGTAATTCAGACACTCTGGGCTGTGTTTTGGTGTGGCTGAGGCCACGCTGTGGCTCAGCAGTCGCTCTCTTGAGAGCACCTTTAGTGGTGCTTGACCCCAAGGCATCCAGAACGACGCTGCTGTGCTGGAAACTGGGCCTGATCTGAGGTTCATTTAAAGCAATAGAAAGACTCTTGTAGACATTAATAGGCTCTCAAACCGGGTTTTCGATTCTTTCATAGTGAAATTTGAAATTTGCAGAGAGGGTTAATGCCTGGAAAATTATATAAATATGTTATGTCATAATATTATATGTCCCAAAATATTGGTAAAGGGTGTTTTTCCCAGAGATTAGAGCATTAGTGAAAAAATAATGATTAACCTTTAAAATCAGATTGGCATTTCTTTTTTCTCCAAATGTAGAATTAATACACATTTTTTAATCATTAGTGTAATTTTCAGGATGATACTTTTGTTCTTTTGGCTGTTGAACTGTTACGGCTGCTAGTAACCCTTCAAATTGTTTGCTTCATTCAAGCATTCTTTTTTGAATAATTCATTAGGCATTATTATCCAAGCGTGGAACACCTCATTTAGCACTGGTGATCTTTTCCTTATGTGTAGCTGACAGGCAATCAAAGTTTTTATCAGTGCAGAAAATTTGCAATTCAGAAATGTAGTTGCAGCAATTAGTAGCTATCAGGTAGCATAGGAAGGACAGCTTCATAAAAAGAGAGAGTTGAATGAGCTCAACTGATGTTAGCACAAAAGTAATGGATAAAACTAACCAGCTGTTTCTAAATTTACCAAATGGAACATTCCTTTTTCTCAGAATAGAGGCTTTAATTAACTTTGTGTTATGTGTGGCTTCACGAAAGGAGAAGTGAATAGGTGACAGAATATCCCTCTTTCGGTGCCCTTCACTTAATTTTGTAACTGTATGGAGGCGTCCTGTCCATGTACAGCTCCCTCCCTGTCTCACTGAAGGGAAAATCCTCCAGGTTTCTCATGGCTCACCTTAGGCCCACTGGAGAGCAATAAGTTTTTTTAACGTATGGGAGATTTTCTCTCTCTCTCTCTCTCTCTCTGTCTCGCTGGTGCACAAGTATTGATGTTTTTATGCTGCTGCAAGAAGCTTGCTGAAGTTTGGGCAGCAGAGGTGTTTCATCGAGCACTCCCAGTGAACTCCCAGTGCGGCTCCTGCAGTGACCCTCAGCTGCAGAACACAAATAAGTAGTTCTAGGAAACAAGGTGGGAGGAGAGGTGGTGGAAGCAGGAGGAAGGAATGAACTCTTAATTTCATATTTTATCAATTATTCTAGTTCATCCCATCTTGCAGGTCAGGTGACGTTTGTGCTGGATTTAGCCCAAGGGCTCATATTCTGGAAAGCTGAGAAGAAGAAAGCCTTTGTGGCACTTACCATCTACAGTGCTCACTGGAGTCCTGGAGGAGACCTGGGCATTGGTCTTCTTCCTGGGATGGCTTATCTGGTTTGCAATGGATTTTTTTCAGGATTTAACTTCAAAGACGCTTGGTCTGCTAAGGGGATCCCAAGCCCTCACATTCTGTTGAGTGCTCTAATTGGCTTGTGACTGAATAACTGGCACAGCTCCACCACCTCCTCCTATCACTTTTGGATGTAAGATTGCTCCCTGACCTCCCTTCTGGTTCTTATTTGAAGGAGCAGTTTCCTGGCACTGGATCCCAGACAAGTTTTGCCTCCAACAGCTCAGCTGCTCAGCAAGAGTGGCAGGCAGGAGAGGAAAGCCCTTTCCCCGAGGTCTGCCTCCACACACAGGCTGAGCAGCACCCTGGCCACAGGGCGGGGAGCAGGGAAGGCTGGATCCCCTTCCCAAGCCCCTCACTCTGACCGAGCACTGGAGACAGAGGCTGCTGAGGGCATTTACAGGGGCCAGCTCGCCTGAAAGAAGCCATAGCAGAGCTTGTGGCTCCACACCTGTCCTGTCTCATGGCCCTTCATGGGTAAAGTTTCAGCAAAGCTCTTTTGCTCTTTAACACGTGTCCTTCAGTGTGCAAGTGGAAGGAGAATGCCCAAAGTGCAGAATGGCCCAGCTGATTCAGGAACAAGAAGATATGTGGAGCAAGGCACTGCATCGAATACTTACATGTCATGATGATGGAGACTGCAAAAACTGGGAGGAAACATGCGGAATTCGTTACAGTGTAATTTAGAAGCATTTAACAACTCCTCGCTGTGTGCTTGCTGTGGGTCCACAGTCTCTGAATAATGCTTTTAAGCACCCGTATTGAGCCACACGTGGGGACCGTAACATTATTTTATCCATTGTGTTATCTGCTTCCTTTCAGTGAGATGAAACGATGCCATGTTTCACATACTGTTTCTTCCCCTGACAGCAGCCACAGGGCTCAGGAAACTGCTCGGAGCAGCGTGGGCCATCTCCAGCAAACGCTCCCATCTGGGGAGGCACTTGGGAAGCTGCGGAGGAGGCAGGTGTGCAGCTGCCAACCCCCATTCCCCACAGGGAAAACTCTGCATTCCCAGCAAAAGGAACCTCCTGGCACGCTCTCCCGTCTCGGGGGTCTGCCTGGCCTTTTGCTGACAGCGTAATTTCCTTAGGAGTTTCAGAGTCTGACATCTCTGTTCACGACCCTTTTTTCTGAGCAACATTAATATCTGCTGCAGGTCTGGCAGGTGCAACGTCCGCTAATTGTGTCTGCATCGCCAGCCCTGATTCGAACACCCCCCTAACATCTGAATTTCTACCTGGGCAATGCACAGACCTCCTTTTCTCCTGGAAAGAGTGCACTGCTCACTCGTGAACTCTTGGCCAGCGATCTCCCGGCAAGAAGAAACGTATAGTTAGGAAATTTGCCTAAGCCATCATTGTGAGAACTCATCAGCACGCCTGATGGAACTGAATAGCATTTGCCAGTCTGAATTATGGCTGGTGTCACAAGCGCAACCAAAGCTCTTTTGTAAGACGAGCAAGGAGACATCTACCTCAAAAAGCCAAAAATAGTTGATCTAAACTTGACTGGAGTGGCCATCCGAGGTGGTGAAAAGCAGCACAGTGGGAATCCACGGTGACCAGACACGGTGCCAGGCAGAGGGTAAGCCTGGGCTGATGAGCTGCTATGGCAGGGAGCTTCCCATCCCTTGCAAGCCAGTGAAGCATGCCTAACCTGGCACTGATTACTCATCCCTGGCACTCGTTACTCTGCTCCAATTCATTCCTCAGAATTAAATAAGATTTTGAGAACACGCTTTATTCATAATAAAGAAATAAACATATGATCTCCCTGTGATCTCTACCCCAACTAGCCACTTAATTAAGCCAACATCTTAAATATAAATAGTATATTAAAACAACAAGTAATCAACACTAGATTTGTGTTCCAGCTGGTTCTCTCTACCAGCAAATGCTGAGAGGCTTTTGAAATCCCACATTTTTCTTGATGTCACAAACATATGTGTATTGGTTTTAATGTTGGGAGAAGCTAAAGAATTTTAGGGAAGGTAAACAGAGAAAGCTCAGACTTGAAAATCCTGAGATATTTTTTTCCCCAAGGCTTAAAACTCTCATCATTTCTAATTAAGCGAGCCAGTATAGCTCATTTGGGTTGTGAATTAACAGGTGCTTCTAAGACTGAAAGGAACCATCTTCTGCACACCCTGGCTTTGACAGAGAGTGGAATTAGACCCCAAGTATAGCTCCCAATGTTTCTTCATTTTTTGTGGATTTGGTTTTTTTTTTTGAAAGGGGGATTGTTTTTAATGGAAGCAACTTGATGCTGTAGCAAAAATTAGGCTTCAACAGTGAAACACAAGAGTGAATGAGAACCTTTATTTGTATAGCCCTACCATACCTCTCTTTCAACTCTGTTTCAGTTGCTACCCGAGTTCCCAGGTTAGGCATAAATACTTCAATGATGTTTTTCAGAACTGTGTAGGGCTGGTTCTGGTTCTCTGTGGCTGATACAACGGTATGTTGGACTGAGCCATTCCTTGTGTTTAAGCTCAGGTTAAACAGCCTTTTGGACAGTGGCAGTCGCACAGCCCACCAGCCTTATGCACTCAGCACTGCTGCTCCAAATCCTACTGGAAAGGTTACAAGGACTTTGAGGTCTGTTGCAAGGTGTGTAGTCCTAAATCCACAGCACTGAAGAGTGAAGCCCCTACTGCAAGGTGACAGCAGTAAGTGCTAATAGATGGCATTGTGTTGCTTTTGTTTTCTGAAAACCTCCCCTTTGCTTCCTCCTTCATTAGCAGAGGAAGTGGCTGAGCATAAGCACTTATTCAACACATCTCTCGCTATTATTGTTATTATTTTGGCAGAAGTTGGTCTGTATTCACTCCCACCTGGGTGTGGAGATGCCAGCATGATGATTTGTCCTCTGAAACTGAACCAAACCCTCTGATAAATACTCAAGTTATGGGGAAGGACTTCCCTGGCCAGTCAAAAGTTTTAGAGAAGCTTAACTCAGATGAATCTGTTGGCCAAGAAGGGCAAATTCCCCTAACAAATTTCTCTCCTAGACTTTACTGATAATTTAGAAGAGACACTGGTCACTGAAGTCGTGATTGAGCAAGCAGAGCAGGAGAGCAAAATCCCCCAGTGACTGTTTCCCAAAAACTACCCTGTAACCATTCCCACGCCCAAGACATACCGTTCCATCTGGTCTCATGGTTTTTTCTAAGGGCGGTTTCTTTCTTCTCTAATTATTTTTTCACAAATCAAATGAAGTCATTACACAGTCATAGAGCATTAATCACCTTATGTAACTTCATAGTAGTGACACACAAAAATAAAAGTAATAAAAATAATAAGGGATGATGATGCATATGTGGAAGGAACTGCAAGGCAAAGAAATGGCTCTGGATCTGTCACCACTTTCTCGGGTGTATCACAGAAGTATAAGGAAAGCCATCTTACCCTAAGGTTCTCTAAACCACCTGAGATGTAATCCATCTAAAATCCAGCAGAAAAGCCATTTATGTATTGTTAGGAATTAATTACTTTGTAGGTATAGATTTGAGAGATAAATGAAGCACTAAAGACTAGAAAATATATTTTAAAAAAAGAGATGGACAGCTAAGCACGTTTCATGCCAACATGAAGCCAACATGAAGCCTACATGGCTTTCCTGCCAACAGGACTTTTGCTGTGACTTCACTGGAACATAAGAACAACGATGAGGGCTCAGAGGAAGGCGTCTCCCAGCACCTTGTCTCCAGCAGTGGCCACAGCAAGTGCCTGGGGTAGAGTGGGAGCAAGGCATGCATCTGTGATATTCACATCCTCTCCTAGTCTCAGACTGCGTTTGATTCAAGAGCCTGCCTGAGTCTAACGCAATTTGTCTGTTTTAGTGCCCTCAGTAAATCTCTTTCAAGTGCTTGTCCGGTCTCCCCTTTCCAAATCCACATCATCTGCTGGCAAGGAGATCATAGGTTGAGGAGCAGATTACAAGATTCTGCATCTTGCTTCCTTTCAGAAAAAAGTAAAAACACTTCTGGGGACCCACTGTGGTCAGCTGTCTGGAGACTTTCTTTGGTAATTTCTTAATTAAAAACTCTTTTGAACTGTTTTGATAAAACTCCTCTTAGATGATAGGAAATATTGCAAAAAATCACATCAGGTTTCTATTGCTCATTTCATTTCAGCATTGACTTACCACCAAGTATGTATCTTTAGGTTTTACCCTTGTTTCGTGTGAGAAATGTCAGTGGAAAACAGGCCCTTCCCTTGCTGTGTTATTCAGTGCCTTGATTAGAGCAGAATGCGTGCTCTGGTGAGTATCGAGCTTTCCTTTTTCTCTGCTCCTGTTGGGGTTCCTGTGGAATAATTCCTGATGCTAAAGGGAGGCTGTAACACTCTGAACCACAGGCGTGCAGGAGCAGAACAAGGTGCTGCCAGCAATGGGAAAGAAAGAAAGAAGGAAAGAAGGAAGGAAAGAAGGAAGGAAAGAAGGAAAGAAAGAAGGAAAGAAAGAAAGAAAGAAAGAAAGAAAGAAAGAAAGAAAGAAAGAAAGAAAGAAAGAAAGAAAGAAAGAAAGAAAGAAAGAAAGAAAGAAAGAAAGAAAGAAAGAAAGAAAGAAAGAAAGAAAGAAAGAAAGAAAGAAAGAAAGAAAGAGCCTGTCTTCAAATCCCTGCAAACGGGTTAATGCTGTTGCTAGGAAAAGATTTGCCCTTTTACAGATCTGAAGAGAGGTAATGTTGACAGTAAGGAGTAGAGGCCCAGCAAGGTTTTAAGTTTTTGTGTGACTTTTATTGCGGGGAAAGAAAGGGCATTGACAACAACAGCTGCCTGTAGCACAGCTTCCCCTCCTTTTTTTTTACACTTGACTTCTAATATGGATTCCAGGCATGATTCAGCAAACAGAAGGAAGAAGATTTTTACAGACATGGACTGGCAGTATTAGAAAAAAATGATGCAAAAAACCAGCCCTAGAATAACATAATGGGCTTTCTTTGACACATCTAAAATTTGAATCTTAAAAATTTCACATAAGCCTTAATTTGTAAGAATTTTGTGGGTCTCTTGCTTTAACTGCAGAGTCATTTGCTGGGAATGCAGGCTTGGTCTAATTGGGCTCATTACTCTGGCTCAGAGAAAGTCCCAGCTCACCTCGAGCCTCAAAATGAAAAAGATAAAACCACTAAATTGCATTATCTGGAGATTCATTTTGTTCTTGTTTAAGGACACGGCAAATAGACAGGGAACGATTTTGTGATCCAGAAATGCCTGAAATGGTGCTGACAGCTGCAGTACTTCATCCCTCCTTCTTAAGTAAGTGCTCCCTTACCAAATCTGGGGCAACATTTTTAAGCTTGAGGAACAGATTTTGAAAGACAACAGTAAACCTCAGGAGCTCTTCCAGCCTATCCTCATGCCCCAAGAGAAGAGCAACTGTTTCTAAACCTTGTCTACCAGACTGAAACAGGTATATACACAAGCTAGTTGCCTTACACAGGCAGCTATGAGGAATGAGGGCTGGCTGCATATTAAATTGAAATCACACTGGGCACACAGAAGTACAGGAAAAGAAGAGAAAAATTACTTCTGAGACAGGCAGAAACTTGATCAGTGTGGGAGTGATTGATTTTTTCTGATGGTTGTGAGAGTTGGTGGTTATTGTATTTTAGCATGTGATTAGAACAGCTTACGTTTGGCTATTGTTGAAATCTAATGGACAGTGGATAATCTTCAGCAATTTAAGTGTGAATTAAAATGATGAATGTCTCCTTTTGTTGAAATGGTGGCACAGTCAGGTGAGATCCCTAGTGGCTGAAAAAGGGAAACTTTGCACCCATTTTTTAAAAGGGAAGAAAGGAAGACCCTAGGAACTTCCTAATTGTCAGCCTCACCTCTGTGTCTGGGAAGCTCATGGAACAGATCCTCCCAGAGGCTCTGCCAAGGCACAAGGACAACAGAGGGGTGATTCAGGATGCCAGCATGGCAAGCCCTGCCTAACCAACCTGGTGGCTTTCTATGATGGAGTGAATACATCTGTGGACACGGGAAAAGCTACAAATGTCACCTCTCTGGACTTCTGTAAGGCCTTTGCCATGGTGCCCCAAAATCCTTCTTGCTAAATTGGAGAGAGATGGATTTGGAGAAGAGAAGGCTCTGGGGACAACTTACTGTGGCCCTTCAAGGTTTTCAAGAAAGAAAGGAAAAAACATTTTAAGCCAGGACTCTTGGGATAGGATAAGGGATAATTGTTTTAACCAAAAAAGGATAGATTTAGCTAGCTAGCAGGAAGAAATTTTTTACAATGAGGATGGGGAAACAATGGTACAGATTACCCAGAGAGGTGATTGTTGCCCCATCCCTGGGAACATTCAGGGGCAGCTTGGATGGGGCACTGAGCAGCCTGATGTAGTTGAAGGTGTTCCTGCCCATGGAAGTGGGGTTGAACTAGATCACCTTAAATGTCCCTTCCTACCCAAAGCATTCTTTGATTCTTTGTCACTGGTAGAAATAATTTATGCAGCTGATAAGAGCAATACTGTATTGACAGCAACATTAGAAGGAAGCCTGTAAATTATGGATGGCAGCACAGGCTGTCATAAAGCACTTTACAACTTTAAATCCCCAGAAGCTTGTACCCATAGTGTCTATACCTCCTCCTTCTTCTCTTCAGTAATTGAACACTGCTCTTTTGTTTAAAAAAAAAAAGTTCTATTTAAACTGGCAAGGCCAGTCCCGATATTTTTCATTACCACGTGTGTCCTCTAATGGTTCAGGAAATCTCGAATCTACAGAGTTTGTTGTTTCTGGAACTGGCAAAGGAACAGTAGAGGAGTGACTGGTGCAGACTGCAGTGCTGGTGTGTGCACAGAGGTGTGAATGTAGCTACCATTTCCACACTAAAGTTTTAATAATGCTTTCATTTTCTCTTAAGATTATCAGAAATTGAGACTCATCCCTTGTGATCCCTGTGTTAATTGTGGCTATTTATGATAATAACTTTCTTGATTATTTTGGACGATTAGAGTTCTGAGACTTTTCTCATATATATGAGTGCATCTGCACCTTTTAAGATACGAAAATTGCTCTGGTGTATTCCTGTTAAATTGCATGGTAATAACTATAACAATATCCCCCATAAATTATGACTGTGGAGACTTACCTACTTGTCCTTGCCTCAGCTAATTATATTTCACCCCCATCCACTTTTTTCATGCTGTCACTTCAAATGTACATTTTTTGGTTCTCTAGCTCTGCGGTAGCTCTGGTGCACTCCCTGACAGCAGGTTGGGTTACAGTTACAGTGGGGAGACTTGCTGGACTAAATGAACTGAAATGAAAGATATTTTAGCCTCTTGACATAAGTCATACTGTAAAGGTATGGAAAGTGCTCATATTTTTTAATGAACGAGTATTTCTGACACATAATTCAAATGCCCAAAATTAGGCACATCTGGGGACAGATTTGGTGCAGAGGCAGTCCAGACAGGTCAGACACTCCACCACCTTTTTTTTTAGGGCTGGGACACTGGTGTGAAGCCCATCACAAGGACCAGGCTCTCTGGGTTATGCATAGGGAGGAATGGGCTGCCCAGAAGGGCAATCCCTAACATTTTGCCCCTCCTGAGGCATTAAACAGCTGGGAACTTGAAGGGGGGGAATGTGCTTCCACCTCTGCCCATTGTTCTCCAGAGCTCAGCTGCACTCCCAACATGCATTGGCTTATGCTTCATGTTAAAGACCCTTAACACGAGGGCACATGCCCCAGAAGTGACTGACACGTATTCAAGTCCCTCCTCAGCCTAAAAAGATCCAAACTGTTACTCCCTCAAGGAGAACAACTGAACCCAGGGAGCACCCAAACCACAGCCAGCCTTCCAGCTAAATTTCTATTTATTTTTAAAAGCAATTTACCCTTGAAAAGACTATTCTTCTAGAAAACATTTGGCTCCTGGATTTGTTTGGGATGGGTGGATGTGTATAGAGAGCAGCCTTGCCTGGTAGAGCAGCATTTTGTTGAAAGGACGGGGCTGGCTGTGTGTCTTCTAGGGTTCCAGAGGAGCTGAGGACACAGCGTCCCCCATCCCCATGCCTTCTGCTGCATTGTCCCAGAGGAGCAGTGCTGTTATTCAGAGACCCCTTCATTTAAGGGCAATGTTTTCAATGAGGGTTTTTAACACTCGAGTAAGTGCCATAGTACCAACGTGGCGTAAGTTACGTAGCAAGGGAGGGAAGGTGTGTTCCCTCACTGTGAATGCCTCAGCTCACCACCTACACTTCTACCATTTACATTTTTTCCTTTCTAAGGCATTTATAGCTCTCTAAAACACCCCATTTTTTCTTCCATGTCCTTCTTGCAAAAAAACAATAAAAAAATAAAACTTCTCAATTGGAGGATTTTTTTTGTTGTTTGATAAACAATGAGGTATTTCAGTCAGATTTAACACACAATTTCCAAAAAATTTACAAGATAGTCTGGTGACATTGTTACTGTATTAGCCTTTCTGTTCTCTCTCTGGCTTCTTACACTGTCAGATACTATCAGAGTACCTAAGCATCTCACGCATGAAATCAATAGCAAAAGTAAAATCTCTACAGGGGTTCATGCTCTCTGGCAATGCTCCCTTCTCACTGGTAAAAAATTTTTCTTGAGTCAGGGCTTTTCTCTCGATTTTGAAGAGCAAAGAGGAAAATGTTTAACATTTTTTGTGGTATTTGTGTCTTGTGAGCTGCACCTGCAAAAAAAAGGGCCCTTGGAAATACCAGCGGCATCTCCTGAAGGCTGCCCGGTGAGGTGGGCATCCATGTGCCCACCCAGCCCCACTGCCTGAGGTGACATGGGCTGGGGACAAGGGCATGGCTGGCCACAGGCTCTGCCCCAGCACAAGAGGGGTCACCGCCCGCAGCCGGCTGTGGGGCCTTTGCACCACATGGTCCCTGCCAGCCCCGGGGCTGCTGTCCCCAAAGAGTTCCGCATAACCTCCTGTGTGAAGCTCATCTGACTTCCACACCTTCCCTGAAAAGTTACATTTCTGTTAAATTCAGCACTTTTATTTGTTTCTTAAGCTGTCTCTCACATCTGTCTGTCGAAAGCACTTCACGGGTTGATTTGCCTCCTCCACACCTTTTTGCCATGTTTCTCTCCCTTAGGAGTCTCTTTTTCAGGATAAATAGATGCTATTTATTTTCTCCCCATATTGAAGCTCTTCCATACTTTGGAACATTCTCATGTCTCTTGTCTAAAACTTATCATTCTCCCCTTTTTTACAGTGAGAGATCAGGAGGGCAATTAATTACCTCAGGTATGGATGCACCAAGGGTTTGAGCAATGGCATAATGATGTCTGCTGTTTCCGCTATCTCTGATTTCATCTTTGCTGATGAAACCCCTCCTAATAATGTCACCAATGTCACAGTAGAGTTTTCTTTTGTATTGTCATTTGTGTTGCATTTTAGAAAGCAAGAAGTATTTTTAGTAACACATGAAGCATAAAAGCAGGTGCTGCGTCTTTCAGTTTCACAATTTAACCCAAATGGCTTTCTGTGTCATTAGCTTCATGCAGCCCTGCTGAAAAGAACTATAAACTACAATCTAGGCTAGTTTTTTTCCACATAAAATTTCCAGCAGCAGCATATGTGCTTGTCGTGTAGCTGGGGCTGGTCCAAGGCGTGCAGAAGTGTGTTGGATGGGCTCACGCCCGAGTTCCCTGCAGAGCTGCCCAAGGGTTCCCGGTTATCCCGGCGCTGCCAGCTGCCCTGGCAGGGACGGCACAGTGGAGCCCTGCGGTGTCCCAGAGGTGCCCTGCTCCCCACAGGAGGTACCCAGTGCTTAGGCCCAGCTCATCTCGGTGCCAGGAGGAGCTGGCAATGAGCGCCAGGTCCCAGAGCGGTGGCTCAGTGCTGCCAGTGGCACCGCGCTGTTGGCACACACCGTGGGGACGGCCCTGGCTGCACTGTGACACCCCAGTGCCATTGCAGAGCGGGGCCTGGCAGACCCCCATTCAGCAGATCAAACGTTGATGGGCAGACCCACACGTTCCATGGGTCCGGGCTAAGGGAATTTGGTGCCGGAGTAATTTAGTTCCCACCCCTCCCACACCATGATGGATTTTCCTCTGAGAGGCCCGCGCAGGGCTCACGCTCAGGTTGTTCATGATGGCCTCTGCAAAGATGTGAGCTGACACCAGCACCCGTTTCACGCGCAGCTCCTCTTAACTCGGCCCTCCTTCGTGCTGCCCACCCTGTGCCAGCCCACACAAAAGAAAACTGGAGATGCAATTTCCACTGGTGACACTGATATGGGTTAACCCAAATTTGGGGAATCCAAGCTAAAAGACAACTGATCCTTCAGCAACTGCAGGCTATCCATCCTTGGAAAACAAGCGTTACTATGGATTTCCCTCAGTTATGCCGGGGGCAACAACCTCCTCTGGCTAGGGAAGCAGCTACTGATTCTTTTATTGCTAGTCCTGAACCAAGCATATTTCAGCCAGATTAGAAAATCTGAGACACCAGTTTGTCCCGCTGATTGGCAGCCGTTGCTTCTGCAGTAAGTGCGGGATATTTCTCAGGATGCTTTGCAAGCAGTCACCTCCGAGTGCTCAGCAGAGCAGACCACAGTCTCGCAGGCAGCCCTTTCTCAACAGTGTCGCTGCTGCTGTAAGCCTGAGAAACTGCTCCCACTAACAGTCCACAAAATTCATGTTCTATCCCAACCCACAGCCCACTTCCCAGTTTATTCCACGCCTGGTCTATGTTGTGTTCCAGGAAAGGTGTGAGCAAGACCAAAGCTTTATGAGTTGCTCTTTGTCTTTGCCACAGCCATGGTGAAACGCACACAGTGAATCAATCCAATGATCTATTTCTTTGCTTTTCCACCAACTTCCAGCAGAAAAGTGTAGCCTGTTGTGATGCTACAAGGTTTGAACTTGGGATCATTTACAACAGCCATGTTCATTCACTATTATTCTGTTGAAGCAATGTAAAAAGACAAGGCTTAATTTGTGAAATGGGCCATCTGTTCCCATACAAACGGCATAATAGAATGCACAACTATTTCAATTAATACAGTAAACCATCTTTAAGCAATACAGATGATTTTGTATACATTTTTGATTGCAGAAGATACCATCATCCTTTGCTCTAATTGTTCTTGATTTTACCTCCTTATCTTTTTATTTAAAGAAAAGGAATGACAACTTGTCTCACTGGGAGAAAAGTTTGCTCATAGATGGATCAGGAATAATTAGACCGAATGGTACTGCGAACTCCAGCAGACAAGATATCTCCATTACAGAGAGTAATGTTGTCATTTCTTTGACCATCCTCCCATCAATCCATCCATCAACAAATTAAAGCTGGCTAAAGAGCCACTTATCTTGAGTGCTTTTTACCCCGATTGCTGTCAATCTAGGCAAATAAACATTTTCCCTAGGCAGAGTTTACATATTTAACCATGTTTCAGGTGACAGTCCCCTTGCTTCTCACACATCCAGCAAACCACACATGTTTATTTCTGTGTTTCCTGACTCCCCTCAGCCACATATTGCAACTTCATTGAATAAGCCCTGCCCCCTCTGCCTCCCTTTGGTTTGTCTTTGAACATGGAATGAGTAGGATAAAGTTGCAATAAAGCTTGCAGACTGAGAAATGTCTAGAAATTAATTTTATTACCTTTTACATCCTTGGAAAAGCCTGGTATCCCATGCAGGATGCACAGCAATAATGAAACAAGGGTATGAAAGAAAAATTTAAAAGCAGAACTTTATCAGTCAGGCTGCTTTGAGGATTGTGACAATGCCACTGCATCTGACTTCCATCGTTTAAAACATGGCACCACAGATTACTTTAGGGCTTCATGATGCACATAAACATGATATAAGCAGCATTTTATTTGCTATCTAATAAATATGTGTGTGCCAGTGAATGCACTGTTGAAGATATTAGTTTCTTCCTGTTATTTATTTTTCACTTAACTGATACACAGTGTGGTTCACACTCTGCCTGCTGCCTATGAGGCAGAGGCGAAGGAGCAGTGGTCTCGGTTATTGGTGTTAACGTGTGCCTGGTGCTCTTCAAGAGACACTCATGGACACACGTGAGCACAGGAGGGTGGCGTTTCCCTCCGACCCAAGTCAGTAGGCTGTGCACCACCTCTGGCAGCACTGGCAGGGGCTGCTCCCAGAGCCAGCTGCTGCTACATCCGAGTGTGACTGAGGACAAACGCCCTGCTGAGGGCAAAGCTGGAGAGCTGCTAGGGAAGCATGAGAGGAGCATGTCCTCCATAGTCCCTCTTGGTCATTAAGGGCAATCTGTCCTGCCCCCTCCAAGACCTTGTAAATGTGACAGCTCTCTGGGACTGGCCAAGGAGCGACAAGTTCAGTTTTCACTGCTGCACAGCCAGGACTGGAGCCATGAGAGCAGGGGGTGGGCACCTTGAACCCCTGTGCTTCCCATGCTGTGGAAGGCCCCCTGTGCAGTGCCAGTGAGCCAGGCACATCCCTGCCTGCTGGTCTGATCCCTCCCATCCATCAGCCCTGCTGGCTGCCTCTGTGCTGCCTCGTGCTCCTTCACCTCAGTAAGAAGGGTGATCTTGTCTTCACAAAACAATCATCTCTCAGTTGTTTCATTTCCCTACAGTGAAGGCAGGACACAAGAAAGTGCTTTGGCAGTGGCAACATGCATGTTGGATAATGCTGCAGCAGTATCAGTGGAAAATGGTGGTTTAAGAGATAAGGATGGCTCTTCTGACAAGTTGGAGTCACAAACAGCACTATGGCACTGCCACTGATCCCCCCTCGAAGCCAAAGCAGACTCCAAACAGCATCTCCACTCTTTTACCTCCAACACAGTTGGCATTGAACACCTCACCGGTCCCAGGCTTCTCTCTTTGATGCAGTTAAAGCAGAAGCAAAGGAAGGTTCGACTGTCCACACACGGCGTGTGCCAAGCGCAGAAACGTCTCCTGAGACTACGACTCTGGAAGAGCCGTTCCAGAGTTTGGTGCATCCCTGCTCCCCGGATTGCTCCCCCTGCTCCCCGGATTGCTCCCCCTGCTCCCCGGATTGCTCCCCCTGCTCCGGGCATGCTTTCTCAATGTGGAGTGGCCTCTCTTTGCTGGAGAGGCTGTGGGCCCCCTGACAGTTTGTCAAAGGCAGGAGGCGGCACAGCTGTGCTCTGAAAGTCATCGTGGCCGATATTTTGGGAGGAGAACTCGGTGAGGACACCTTCCCCATGGACTGCAACAGAGCAGACACGGTAAGCAAGTGGCGTAACCTTTCCTTACACCCATCTGTCTCCCTACTGACTGTTCTGGTGAGCTCAAGGCAGGAGTTTGCTGTAACATGATGAAAAATATGCTAGTTTTTCACCCTTTTAATAGACATTAAGCAACAGAAGCCTTCCTTTCCTCTGCCAAAACCACTCGATTCTTCCATCTAGACAGGTAAGGGCAACCAGATGATGGATTTATATTCCTAATAATTTAATCAACCTCCTACCTCAGATTTCGTTCCTCAAACACAACCATAAAAGTGGTGTGAATCTGTTCCTGCTGAGTCCAGCAGTTGAACCTCAAGGTTCCCTACCACCCCAGGAGCATCCATGCCTGCTGTGCCCGATGCCCCCACCTGTGACAGGTCCTTGCATCACATCCCCATGAGGCTGTGCACCTGTAACGTGACATTTTTACCATAAATATGTCCGTAGGCACAGGAGGTGGGGTCAAACATGCAGAAGCAAAGCAGTTGTTTACAGATTTGGGAGTGGGTGGGGGTGCACAGAGCTGAAGGAATTGGTTTCCCTCTCTCCAACACTCACAGAGGACAGTGACAAACATTCCCACTGTAGCCAGCCATCCCGAGGGTGCTCTCTGGCATCCCTGCCCTCATCCTGGAGCAGAGCACTTTGCCCAGAGGAAAGCACTTCCCATCCCGAGGATCTTGGCAAGATACTTGAGGTGCCTCATCGCATTCCCTGCATTTCACTCACGATGAGATACCGTGGTGCTCAGCTCACGCTGCCCGCCTGCTCATTAAATCTCTGCCACGTCTTCAGCACTGATATTCTGATCAAGCTCTTCCAATTCCAGCGTGGATGGCTCCTTGCTTGTCACCAAAGGTGGGTAAGATGGCTGATCCGATGAGGCAGGAGCGGCCTCCATCTTTTAGCGCTTGATTTCCTCGTCTTAACTCTGCATAAACACCACTTCTTTGCATTTATTTATACTCAAGTTTAAGTGCCTGTGCAAATTATAGCACAGACAGCCAGAACAGAAATGAGGCATTTAAATGGTAAATAAACACTGCCTGTGCATGGTGGTGCTTTTATAAATAATATCCCCTTTTAAGCTTTATTCTCTTCCACAGAGGAACGTCACTTTTCAGAACATCTAAACCCACAAACATCACACATCAATCTCTTTATATGCTTATTTAAAGAGCATATCAAACTATTTCTGCAAGCAAAAGCACTAAATTATCCATGAATTCCAGATAACCATCCTTAACCCAGAAAGTGTCAACAGTTTTCTGTAATAATAGTCCCAAACATGGCAGCTGTCATGGTTGGAATGCTCCCCTTTAGGAGTGGGAAAGCCATGCATTTCTGGGACGGGCTCACCGCTGAACATGTTCTGATTTATTAGCACAATATATTCTGTTTATAAATTTGGTCCTGTAGCAATTCCTGGATAGCTTTTGCTGTAGCCCACTAAAATGCAAAGTAATAGAAAATCTCCCAGCCTGTTTTATTCTTTAACTTCCTGGCCTTCTTTGCATGATCTCTGGATTTAAAGCCACCTTTCTGATGGTTTTTATTGCAATGCTTACAATGCAGACCTGTGAGCATCTGCTAAATCCTACTTGTTAGGTTTGTAATAATTACTGCCCAAAACTACCTAGCAAGCAGACATCCAGATTTGTACCTGAAACATTTTAGTGAGGATGCAGGTGGTTCATGTACACAGTCACAGCTATTGAGCTGGGTGCTGTTTCAAACAACAAACGTCCATGGTTAAATTCTGACTGATAGGAAGCACTGACCATAGAGACATGTGCTTCTGAGCCCAGGATTTTGGGAACAGATAATAACACCATACAATCTATAGAGCTGCATTTGCTCTGAACTATGTGCAGATCCTTCACTGTGGGTAGCAGGGAAGGGGGTGTTTTTATGGTACACGTGCAAGAGGGAATCAAAAAATAGTCAAAATTTTCTAACTACTCTCCAGAGGCTACCAGCTGCTAACCAGTCATAGCACAGTCATTCCTAGCCTTTGCTTTCAGGGAGTGAGTGGAATGTGGAAATGGAGTGTAGTATTTGCTGTTTCCTGAGCTCCCAAAATGCACAGCCTGGTGAGGATCAGCTCAGACCCACTTTAGTTTCCTGCCCATGCCATACTCCATATTTAGTAAAAATATGTAAGGTAACTTCCCCACGGGAAGATGACGCAGGTGTTGTAATAGTATGAAATAAGACATCAGGAAAGAATTTGTCCAAATTGCTCACAAAGTTGATAAGACACCAGGGAGCTACTTTGCTTTCCAGCCAGCAGGTCTCTGTGGTGAGGGCAGTGATGGTGAGGGTGTCTGTGTTGTGGCAGAGCAGTTTCTGGCTTCAGGGCAGACCCAGCTGCCCACGTCCCACACCGATGTCCACTCTTCCCGGCAGCCCAGGCGCAGATGGGAATGGATGTGGAGACAAACACCTACTGGCCCTGCTGAGGGATGCTCCCAAGCAGTCCCCAGGTGTGTTTGCAAGGTGCCATGTAGAAGCTGGTGTTGCTCAGTCCTACAATGCCTGTCCTGTGGCTGCACAGCAGGTGTCACCGGCCAAAACTGTCAACCTGCCAAGCACTGCCTTTCTCTGCAGTTTTAACAAGCATGATGGAAATGCCAATTGCAAGTTCTTTTCAGTGTGACTGTGTTTGGTCATTTTTTGTCTCATAATCAGAATATAGTGGTGGAATTTATTGTAGGTGCAGTTTTGCCACTGTGCTGTAAAATGCAGAACAGAAAAAATTGAACACTGTGAGAAAAGGGCTGAGGCAAAACACATGAGCGTTACACAGGCTCCTCCTAATGTGATCTCTCAGAGTGGATAATAATATAAACATTCATCCATTAGAAAAAAACTACCCTTTACTGCCCCCCATTAAATACATTGGCAGCCCTATTAAAATACAAGTCAGATTTGTGTTTAATGATCTTGAAAGGAAAGTAATTGCTTGAGTATTACCATTCAAATGTTCTTACAGCAGCATATAATATTTACAGTCTAAGTGCCACTTCTGAGTGCTACGTGGCACTGAAGATTGGCCAGCCCCTTCAGAGAGCCCGTGTGCCTGAGAACCAGGGCACAAAGACAACACGCTCTCTGAGCACCCGAGAGCCTGTGAGAAACAACCAAGCAATGGGCTGCATCATGTTTTAATTTTAATGACCTCTTGAAAGGAAAAAGAAAATCTTACAAAACCACTCCAACCCTGTGAAGGCAGGCTTGAACACCACGAATTCTTGCTCTGGTGAGGAGTTCTGCTGTTACTCAAAGGAGCCAAGATCCTTGCTCTGTAAGTACCATGTGCCAGCAGCAGGACAAAATCATGCTGAGGTCTGTCATATTCTGATCTACATTTTTAACCCCTGACAGTGTCTTAGTCAACATCATAGATTATATTGTATTCAACTCTTACATATGTTTTTGTGGGTATATCCTCAAATGGAAGTTCCTTGTGATGAAGAAAGAGGGAAACGTGAAAATAAAGAGGAAGCAAAAATATTTTTATTATGTTAATTTTTAAAAGTCTGTCGAGAGAAAACCAGGAGAGCATTTCATAAAGCACACAGCAAGAGTGCCACAAAGAGTATCAGAACTTCCCAGTGGGAAAAAGTGAGGTCCATGACCTTTTTTCCATCTCTCACATGTCTTGCTTATCAGGGCTGGTCCTTCAGGCTTCAAGAGGGATGGTGAAGGACTGGGCTCGGTGTCTGTGTCTCTCAACCAGTGACTCTCAATAGCAGGCCCTGGAGGGCAAAGCTGCTTGGCAAAGTCTGCCCCTTGCTCTGTGCTTGCACAAGATCAGCTGGGGAGGCCACAGTCATCACTGAGACTCCTGCACCCACCTATAAGCAAGATTAATTAAAAAGTACTAACGAACTCAAAATGTCTATGGCATTGCCTTTTGTTGGACATGCTGGTTCTGAGAATGACAATCCTGCCATAGTGAATTAGCTTTTACAGCCTCGGGTGCCACTGTCAGATACCATCCCATGCAGGGAGGACAGCAAGGATGTGATGTGAAGGGAGAAGGATGAGAGGCAGTAAAGCACCAGCACATACCAATCAAACTGGTGCCACGGGCCAGATATTAATGCTAGAATTTGGGGAGGGTGTCTATAATCACGTTATTAGGTGTAAGGGCTTACGTTTCTGTAAAGGAGCAGGTCATATAGTTTATCTCAAGTACTTGGCTAAAAAACTGCTTCCTCTCTCAGGAGGTGTTATTCTCTGCAGAGCGTGGGCTTGGATAGAACCCTTTCTCCATCTCAGATACTCATGAAGTGATGGTTGAAACGGTCCAGACATAGCACTTGCCTTTTACACTGACACTTTTTTAGACCACTTCCACCACAGAAAAGACCTGTAAAGAGGCACAAAGGTAGTTCACGTTCCTGCCAGGGGCCTTAGTAGAAGTAGGAATGAGACTTGAAATCTCTGCTAGTGTTGTGAAATTCCTGTACACTCTTTATGAGCAAACACGAGGAGAGAGGAAAGCAGACAACCAGGAAAAGGGAAAATATTTGCAGTTTACACAAACTCTAATAGCAAAGAAGAGTGGATATACCCTTCAAGTAACCAGGGGTCCACACCCCTCTTTGAAGGCATGACCATCATTGCAGATGTGTGTATAAATCTAGACTTTCTGCGTGCCCATGGCAGTCTAGCTCTGTGCCAGGCAGAAACAGCTTGGCAAGCCAGTTTACTGACCTAAGAACTGAAAGTCAGCCCCACATCCCTCTGCAGATTAGCTCATCTTTGGATCAGGATTCTCAAGGAGTCCAAAACACTGATAGTGTTTTCTCTGGATCCTCCTGAGCCTTTCACCACTGAACTGAAAAATATGACTGTGCTGAGTGATCTGGGATTTAGTTGAGCTCCTCATTATAGTCTTCTGATTCCCTCATTAGGGAGCTTTAAATTTCAAGCTGGAACAGATCAGGTACAATCAACAAACCTAGAAAAAAATGCCCTGCTGCAATTTTAACATGACTGGCCTCAGCTTCACGCCAACTAAACAATACATCTGGATGGCACAACACATTGCTCTTGAGAACCTGAACAATGCTCTTGTCATGTTATTGCAGCTGGGACCGGGTGCTGTTCAGGGCTGATGACCAACTGGTGGTGCTAATGCTTCATTGGATGGGAGGTGATGAAGGGTTCATCACCTCTCACTAAATATGTACATTCATTATACAAACCCTCTGCAAATTACAAAGTAGCTCTCACCAGCCTCATAATTAAGGGATCCAGCTCGAGACCCAAAAGTCACTTGTAGAAAGCAGTTACACATGTGTAATTCTCAAATTTCACGTGGCAGCACTTGGATCATGAGATCTTCAAGGAGCAGTCTCTTGTTTAGGACACCCAATAGTCTTTAGTCCCTATAATACACTTTTGTGTGGGTTTTGTGATGTTTATTGGCTGGGAGAGGGATTAGAAATTAACTTGTTTGCACAGAACTATGAAACAATAAAGCATCAAGTGAGACAAGCCTGGGTTTGAGGGAGAGTTGGCCACGGTCAGAGCCAACAAGCCTGGCTGATACAGTGTAGTCCGAGCCTTGGTGGGTGTAGAAGGCTCTGGAGCCAAGTGTCACTCCATGTTGCAGGCAGCACAGTCATTGACTGCAACAGAAAGGGACTCCAAGAGCTGCAGGAGTGTGAAAATAAAAAGAGAATCCTGTTACTTTCATTTATTTGAGGAAGTGATACTCCTTCTAAAAAAGGCCAGGTGCCGTCATTCATATTTGGTGGAGGCTGTTTACGCTCTTAGAGGTTTGTATTTGGTGGCATTTTACAGCTCTGTCCCCTGGGCGTTGTGCTGAAACTCACCTGCTACAACCAGATCAGCGACAAGTTGTATGAAGGATTGCCCTGAAAGGAGAAGGGAGGAACTGAGTCATTTTCTTTTTCATCAGGCAGACTGCGAGAGGAAACCCCCTTTTCACACCAGCTCTGACCTGTGAGGACACTTTACTGGAGAGACTGAACACGAGCTTCTCAGAGTAACGGTGAGGAGTGGAAGAGGGGAACTGTAGTGTGATATGGTGACAGACAACTCGTGATGCACCAGGTCATTACAGCCCTCTCTTCCCACTGTGTTTACTCACTCTCTGAAATCATCTTCCTCTGATAGCTCTTGAATCTTGGGAAGAGTGAGGTATCCCCAGGACTGGCAGGAGGAGGCAGGCGAAGGGATGCCCACCCTGCGCACTCCCAGCACCACACCCCCATCCCACCCAGGGTATTCGTTGTGGTGTCTGGAGGATATTCACACCTGGCATTTCCAGTGAAATAGCTAGAAATTACTGTGGCTAGTAAGGAGCTGGCTTTTTTTTTCACATTTTCTCCAGTAATCACAGTTTTAGTACTATGAAACAACCTATTGGGAAACAAACCTATACTTTGGCCATTAATGGTGGGTATCTCCCTGATGAGCCCTGTCTCATCTTCCAACAGTGGTTAAATTGACGACCATTTCTTAGGAGTTCAGGGGAACTGTCTGATAAAATAGGCTTCTCGTGAAGCCCTATCTCATAAAATATAGACATACAAATTCTTCATCTCCTCTTGAGTAAAATGTCTGCAGGTACTGTCCAGGTACCTCTAAGGTACCTCAACCAGGTCTCCTGCTCCCCATAGGAGGAGGCAGTGCAGTGGCCCAGGGGATGCTATCCCACCAGCAAAGGCAGCCAAAGCAAACAGGGCCCTGAACTTCACCTGCCAATGCTCTCTGGGTATCAAATTAAGCTGTCAATGGCAATTGTGAGCCTTTCTTCTGTCTGTCCTTCTGAAGGGGGCCTGGTGATGTGCAATAGTCATCAGTCCCAGTTTCCTTTTTTTTTTCCCCTCCTATCCAAAGAACCTGTTTCTTCTACTCCGAATCCTTTCCTAGTGGTTTTTAAAATTTCTTCTTTATGGACAGTGCACCTTCTTCTCTCCTCTCCCTATGCATTCTTTAACCTGAAGGAGCAGCCTTGACAGTGGCTCTTCACCTGGGATTATCACCCAGCAAGGCTTGCCCTGCAATGTTTTCTTCCTTTCTGACTCAGCCTGCTTGATTCCCATACTCAGGCATATTGATATTCCAGCTCTGATTGTCATTTATCTCTCATTGAAGAACATTTTCTTTCTGTCTCATTCAGAACAAAAAAGGTAAATCGGTGCCAGATTTTTAAAAAATGAAGGCTTCTTCTCTATTTTTGTTGCAGGCACTTAAAATCTCTAGATTGCAGGATGTGCAACCCCACGAGGCACGCACATGCTGGGTGTGCAGGTCAGATAATTGCATACGCAAGTGTCCGGTTAAACGCGTGTCTGGCGATACGCATTCCTCAGTACATGAACGCTGGATGCCATCACGTCAAACTGGGGCTGTGGCTCGGGAATGGTGTGATGGGAATGCTAGGGACACAGGGCAGAGAGGACAGGGTGTGCTGGCGAATGTGGCTGCGTTTCTGCATGCAGTCCTCATCTTCTGACATTTGAAAATATGTTCCTTAATCTCTGTGGTGCAGGATTTGCTGTCAAGAAACATTGTCTGGGATGAGCTGTTGGGATTCAGATTATCAACTAAACATTAATTATTCTTCCAACTAACCCCTCAACAGCTAGGCTAGTAATACAAATGTAAAAAAAAGAAATGAGGATGAATGACGTTCAGTACTTGAAATCTAGAATGCACCATGCTGTAGGAACAAAATCAAATACCGTATACATATGAGTGCTGAGACATAGCAGAGCCAGACCATTCAGCTGGGGCAGGAACATGTAGTGTTGATGCATCAAAAGATGCTTTCCCCAGTTTAAGATCTCAAGCAGTTTTGTTTATTCTGAGCATTTCCAGATAATGACAAGATCTGTCAAGTTGTGCTGAGGAAAGCTGAAGCCGAAAGAAGAAATAAGATCTGTTACTCTTTTGCAATAGAAAACTTTTTTTTTTTTAGTCATGCTTATGCAAGAAGCTACTCAGACAGACAGAAGTAGTATAGGCCCTTGGAGAAACTGCAGTAGGTGCCTCCCCTTTTGCCAGGCAAAGTATCAGTGCCAAAGCATCAGAGCCCTTGGAAAGAACAGCCTGTGTGTTGTAGTGACTAGGCAAGAGGCCTTCAGATCACGTAACCTGGGGTGGCTCAGGCTGCCTTCAGTACAGCTTTATATTTATACCCCTATGTTCCACATATGGCCGAAATGTCGTGGTGCTTAATACCATCATGGTGTTGTCCTTGTATTCAGCTGGGCTAGAGATTAAGTATTTACATTTCAGCATACACAACTAAATGCTTTTAAACCCAAGTAAGGGGTTTAAAACCTCAGAATAGAGCCATAAAGGGCTAATGAGAAGAATAAAAATCAGGTAGTTAAAAAATGATGTAAGGTAGAGTCTTAATTTTTTATTATTAAATTCACAGCACATTAAATATTAAGTGTTCATAAACTTTGTTTTGTGCAATGATAAATTAATAATATCTACAGAGACATGTTCTTTTACAACAGGGAAGCTAAGAAACATAGTACCAGAGGACCTTGTGTTGACAACCAAAGCCATTAGAATAGACTCCTTAATCTTCAATCATAAAAAGTAGATAATGTTATTTCTTATTACTATTAAACACAAAGTGCCTTACTAGGAAACATATATGCCATTACTGAAAATAACTACCTGGGAATGTTTTGAGCAAGGAAGAAAAAGATGATAGCAAATTATGCCTTGAGATAAATTCAGTGAAATGTTCCCTGCTAATCTCTGCCATATAAAAATTGGTTTTCAACTTATTCTTCTGTTAGCTCATAACAGGTTGCATAAGGTTTATGTCTGAGCACTGAAACAGTCAAGGTTTGGCATGTTGTACTGTAGGTAATAGTCACCAATGTCCCCAGCCTGCAGGCTGATGTAATACTTTCTGTGTTACTGAGAAGCCTCTGCTGACCTCCTCTTGGGGACAGGATGGTGAACTTTGTGTCTTCCATCTCATCTACAAGCAGTGAACAACTCTTCCTTGATTAAAGCTAGGGGACTTCAGCAACTTTTGTCTGGGATTTAGCAACATTATTCATTCAGATGTTTCCCGTGGTTCATAAATATGTGAGGAGGAGGTATCATCCAGGCCAGTCCCATCAAAGACTAACTCCTTGACTGCAGACCAGGCTGTGGAGAAGTATTTCCGAATGAAATGTAGCCTAAACGAAGGAATTAGGGCTTTGTAATGTATTTACACATGGTCTAGACAGCAAACCCATCCACTGGTTACTGGTGTAGCTCCCAGTGCGTGGAAACAGATGGGTTTCAAAGACCCTTCACCAGGACAGGAGCACAGCTGGTAAAGAGCAGTTTCAAGCATCTCAAACCCTCTTCCAGTAAGGGTAGGACAAAATGTTGATTTACATGACCACACATGAATTTTTGAGTCCTGATACTTTAAATAGTTTTTTCTCCAAACTAGAAGTGAAAAGATACTCATTTGAGGTTACTATCAACAATTTTGAATGGCTAAACCAAAACAAGTTACCTTTGGACACATACTTGCCTTCCAAACGCTATGCAGTGTCCTTTGGTTCCCCAGCACGGCAGCCGCGGTGCCGTGTGTTGCCTGCCCAGGGCTGCTGCCAGCTCCTCTGCCCTGCCACCTCCAGCCCAGCAGCACACCACAGGTCTCAGGCAGCTCCTGCCCCAGTTTTTTTTCTCATGATCCTGAATGAGCCCGGCTTGGACAAGGACGGGCTGGAGCAACACGTGCTCCCCTTGTCTGTTTTTAACGGGCGGCCGGTCTGCCCCGGCCAGCTGATGGGAACTAGGACATGCCAGGGAGTGCGTCCTCCTCATTCAGCTGCTGCAACGGCCTTGGAGCCAGCTGGAGCATTAAGGAGCCGAGCAGCTCCCTGCCAGCCCGGCTCCCAGGGCCAGCTTTGGGCAGTTGCCTGGAGAGGCAGGCTGGTGGAGGCAGCGACTGCGCAGCCGGGAGAGGACGAGCCGTGCCCTGGGGTGCAGCAGCAGCTGCTGCTCCCTGACAGGCTTCCCCAGGCTCCCCGCTCCCCGTGGCATAGCCCCTTCCCGTCTTTCTTCCCAGCTGTGGGGGCTCTGGCTGCTTGCCTGCAGCCCTGCCCTTGCTCTGCCTCTCGCTCAGCGCTGGCCTCGCCACCAGGACCTTGTCTTGTGCTCTCCCTTGGAGTCAAGACAGGGGCCATCAGTGGCCCACGGGCACCCATCGTCAGTGCCAGGCTTCCTGCTCATGCAAAAGAGACTTCTGCCTCCCAAAAAGCATCCCCAGACCTGTGCTCTGAACACAGGGAGCACCTGACTGTGCTGCCTTAGATGCAAAGGCTAAAAATTGAGAGACAGCAAAGCAGTGGGGAGGAAGGCTGGGCAGGTTCTCTTTCCTATCCTTCCTATTTCAAGAAGTCCTTCCAGAGGCTCTGTGTCTGCTCTTGTGTTGGGAGGTTGTCCACTGCTGGGAGCTCATCCCCACTCGTGTGGCCAAGCCAGGCTCTAGGGGCACTGCTTTGGAAAGGTGAACGTGAAGAGGTTGGCACATCCCATCACCACCCTCAGCCTCTCCAAACCCTGCAGCATTTCATGGATAGCTTCTGCTGAGAGCCACCCATAGGAGACTGCTGTGTGTCAATCCCTCTCTTATGTGCTTCACATCCTGCTCTGGGTAACACAAATAAAGTGAGGGGACGGTGCCTGCTCAGTGTGCCAGCCCGGAGACACTGCTTCTTTTTTTTGCCGTGACGAAGAATAGGGAGCAAACATCCCTGAAGCAAACACATCAGTGTTCTGAACTTTGAGGTGGAAACCACAGACATGTCAAAATTGCAACCAGGGAGGCCAAAGTTCTGCAGGCACACCCCAGTCGATGGGCAGCCTGGTGCCAGCTGCCCAACAACCTGAAGCAGAGCTCCAAAATTAGATAAGCCTGACCATGCAGGTCCCCCAGCTGCTGGGCTGGACATTGGCTACAGAAAAGTAGTGTTGTCAGAAAGCACCTTCATAAAATACTGTCATTATTGGGACACCTAGAGAAAGCATACAAAAAGGTCTCAAACTGACAGACATTGACGACAGGGAGGGCTTATCCAAGCAGCTAATGGAGTTTAAGTGGGATAAGCCCAGGCTGACAGTGGCAGATACCATCGGTCAAACACCTGGACAGAAATACCTGCACTACACAGCACTGGTGTTACTGGCTCAGCACGAACCACGAGAGGCACGATGCACTCCAGCAGGATTAGTGGAAACCTCCACCTGGGAGAATTTAGGGTAAGCTCCTCAGCATTTAGTCCCAGGGTAGTTTAAATAGTTTTCTGCTTAAGGAATTGGCTCTGAAAATCCCTTCGTTAAGCGCTTAAGTACAGGTCGGTTCCTGGGCACAGCCTCTGCGCGGTGGCGCGTCCCCAAAGGCGCTGGCTGGGCGGAGGAGCGGAGCCGCGGCGCTCGGGGTGTGTTACCTGCAGGAGCAGGCTGCACATCGCTGCTCTCAGGCCGCCGCAGGATGATTCCCGGCTGGAATTCCCTGTGCGAGCCCGCAGCACGGACGGCCCCGCGGGCAACGCGCCCCAGACGGGCTGCGCCGCGGCAGCCCAGCAGCCTGCTCCTCCGCGCTGCCCCTCGGACGGGCTGCTGCTCAGTTATACCTGCCCTCTGTGGCTTTTTTAAATTCCCCTTTCATTTTCTTTATTCAGCTGCTCCAGCTTTCTGTGATGCACTTACGAGGTATAGCATTGCTTTGTCATTATAATATACTTATTTTCATTGTAAACCTACTCTAGCTGGAGCTCTCCAAAGGAGCCAAACTATAGGTGACAAGCTCTTCTTCTGTATACTTGGGAGTCATTTGGTCAAGTAAAGCTGCTATATGTAAACGTCACATTCACTGCATAACAATTGGAGTGAAGTTTTTATGCACAGGGCTTTTTATTTTCCAATCAGCAGCCCTGAGTTGGGACTTTTGGGGTAAACTGGTAGCTCTGGGCAGCTTTGAAGCATCACAAGTGGAGGGTTTTGTCTCCAGAAGATTTACTAGCAGAGATCTTTTCTTCTACCGTTTTATTAGCCTCCTTTTACATATGTATAGCGGTGAGGGGGGAAAACCTGTTGTTGGTGAAGTAGAGAGCCTATTTCCCCTGTGGTATTCACACAAAAAATTGTGTGAAAAATTGTTGCCCAGGGCCTCCCCAAATCTTGAAATTTAGCTTAGCACCATGAGGTTTTCAAATCCCTCCAGCCTTCTCCACCCCCAACCCCCTCTTTTAAAGGTTGAAGCTGGGGTAACAAATTCAGCAGTGAGAATGGATGCCCTGCCCTTGGCTTCCTGGAGCTGCCAGAATAAATCTGAACCCCCTGGCCGAAACGCTGAAAAGTTTTCACCCACTTAACATGGGTTTTATAATTTTAACTTGCAAGTTCTTGTTGAATTGAGCCCTGTTGCGTGGACAAATTGGACAAGAAAAGTTTAAATGTTACCACTTTGGCTTCTCCTCAAGTGGTGCTGAGCACAGATGTTTGAGGGGGCCATCATGTCCCTATAAGAATGGGGGCTTTGTGTGCATAACCTTACAAAGGGCAGAATAGCCCTGCTTTGCTGCCAGCCACAGGATCATCCTATCTTTATGTGTTGATTTATTAGGCCAGGGATGAATGAAACCGTAATTAATATTACTGAAGCATTAGAGTCTATTTAATTTAAATGCCACTGAATATTTCACTTTCAGTTGGGAGTGACAATGTGTTCGGGACTGTTGGTGAAAGCCTCAGCCATCTGTTACCCCTACTAAGAAGGGAAGACAAGAGAGACACAGGGAGACTGAGAGCATTGAGCTTTGTGGCTTTTCCAAGCCTCCAGGATCATCATTCAACTCAAGGGCAGCCAAGAAACATTCCTGCGCACTGGACCCTCAGTGTGTAGGGGAAAGGCCTGAAAGGGTATAGGGGCAACACATCTCCCTGAAGGATGGAGAGAGGGGGAGACAGAGCGAGAAAGGTGGAGATTTACAGTAAGTACATACGCACATACATACCTAAAATATGTTTGAGATCGTGCAACAAAGTGCCGTGGCAGTAGGAGGAGGGTGGAGCAGGAAACTGGTCAACCAGTTGATGGCGTAAAAATATTTTTTAAAGGGAGAAGGGAGGGAGGAAAGAGTCAAGGCAAGGTCTGACTGCTGGTTTTAATTAGCCTAAGCAGTGAGGTTCCAGTCCAGCTCCACTGCAGCAAACATCCAGGCTTTGACTTGATAGGTTATCACAATGTTGGGAGCATGAGACATTCCCCTTGAGCTGCTGCTGCAACGTGGTCTCCACCAATCCGAACAAAAAAAGGATGGAGTGGGAAACAAAAAGGGCAGCAGTGTAGGCAGCAGACTTAGTCCCCGAGAAATGCTGTGGGGCATGAAATGAGCAGCTGGTGAAGCATCACCTCTGCTCCTGCAGTGCCAGAGGAGAATCCCAGGCAGAGCGAGGGGCTGGGTGCCCAGGCGGGAGGAGTGTGCCGGAGCTGGGCCCGTGCTTGGGAGACGCCGGGGTGGGCGGCTGGGCAAGGACGCGGGTGGGAGGCTCCGTAGTCCGTGGGATGGTAATTAGCACAGTGGGTTTTCTTATAATTGGGATCATTTGTTCTCCCAGTTTTTCTCCTGCAAACTGATTTCATGCCAGAGGGAAGCTGTGTGACTCACACCTTGCCATGCCAATTAGCTGATAAACATCAAATGTAAACAAAGATGGCCTAATTAAGACTAGTCGCCCAACCTCTACATGCATCTTGTCAAAATCCCACCAGCCTTTCACATCCAGACTTATTTTCTTGTTTGCCGGGACTAAATTAGCGGCTTTGCACAAGAGCCTCTTATCTTTGAGAGAATCTCGGAGCAGGTAATGAGGAAAATTGGGAGCTGGCCACGGGAGCGGTGTGGTGTCACCCCCTCCATCAGCAGGTGCCTCATGCCCAGGCTGAGGGCAGGGATTTGTCTGCCACTGGTAATGCTGGAGGCTGACCCAGCAGCCACATCCTGAGATATTCACTCAATTTGTCTTCCCGAGTGCTACTATCGGTACATGAAATCCGTAATGTGTGCGTCTCCTGCTGCTCTCACCTGCTGTGAAAATTCATCAGTCAGAGCCCCTGGCTTACCACGGGCCCGGCCCCCGGCTCGCAGCCTGGGGAGTTATTTGCACTTTGGAGCGGAGGTGTACGACAGCCACACATCCCAGCAGCAGCGTTTCACACCCTCTTCGCGCCGGAGCGCAGCATCGCACAGGTGAGCTGTGGCAAAGGAACAGGCTCAGGGAGGAATTTTTGTTCCGGGAGGTATCCTAATGAAATCCATGGGATGGTTTCATGGCATTATAAAAATTTTAAAAGGGTGGGAAATATCTGTGGATCATCTGGACTGTCCCTCTGCACCAAGACAAGGTCCCCTGGGTCCCTGAGACTCGCACGGCCCATCCCAGCAGCCTGTCCTGGCATCTCATTGGCCTTGCTGTCAGGGAAGACACGTCTTTGGTGTGAACCAAATCCCTCTGTGACACACAGAGCCCGTTTGCTCCAGTCCTACCCAGGAGGAACGCTGACAGCAAGTCTTCCCCTTTGTCACCATCTTTAACAAACTTGAAGGTTGTTATAATCTCTCCCTCCTCAGCACCTTCTCCTCCTTAAGCTCAGCAGCTCCAGGTCATTGATCTGTTCCTCATAAATCCTGTTTTCCAAGCCTTTCCTAATTTTCAGCGCTCAACTCTGAAGGCTCTTCAAGCCTCTGTGTTGCTCCTAATGCAAAACATCCATATGGGAGCGTGGCACCCACCTGGCTGTGGTTCACTCCATCCCTGGTTGCATCACACTTGTCCTCCTGCATTGTACCTTGCTCCTTCCAGCCCAAAACGGTCATCCTGGATGCCAGCCCACCTCCCTGCATGCCACTGGTCCTCTTTGCTTTGGGTCATCTGAGACTGGAACTGGGTAATACCAGTTCCACTATCCAGGACCGGAATGATGATGTAGCAGCGGCTGGTTGCAAGGCTGACCATCCTCGAGCCCAACCCGTTGCTGGTTCAAACTGGCACTGAATGCACTGCTACCGTCCTGTTGTCACTGGGGGTTTGCAGGATCGCTTCATCCAATCCACACTGCCCAGCCTTGTTCAAGAAAACTTCCTGAGAAGAGCTGCCTTCCTGAAGTGAGAGAAAACCAGAGGCAGGGGTCCATGCACCGCTTCTCTCCACACAGCAGGACTTCTGGTGTCATAGAAAATAACAGGAGTGATTTAACATAGTTTGCTCTTGACAAATCCCTATTGGTAGCTCTCCCTTCCCCGGGTGTCTACAAATAGTTGTGTGATTATTTGTTCCAGCACTTTCCTGGGGTGAAAACCAGGTTGCCTCGTCTAAAACTCACCAGTGCCTCATTTCCCAGTGTAAAGGTCCTCAACAAGCCCTCGGTGAAAGCTGCTAATGGCTCTGAGCCCGCTTCAGGCCCTTTGCTAACCATCCCAGGCAGCTGGGGAATAACCTCTCACACCATGTCCGTGAGAGCAATAAAACCCTGCCGATACTTCATCGCTTCCCACTGAAGATTACAGGAGATAACTGAGGGAAATTCCTGTTCTGGTTTAGTCTGATTGAACTGGCGGCCCATTTATCCACACATGATAGAGGGAGCTGCTCCTTCGAGAGGAGGCAGCAGTCAGCTGAGCCTCGTGCTCACTGGTGCACACCCATCTTTTCCATGACCAGTTACACAGTTTATGTCAGCATCCCTGTGAATGACCAGGTTCAGTGGAAAGAAAGATGAAGGAATGCAGGAAAGGCAGACATCATGCAATTGTAATGGATGGCCTGTCACAGCCTGTGTCAGCAGCATTTTCTTCCCAAGCCTCTGCTTGGAGGTGCTCCAGAAGTGAGCATGGACTCTCCCCACTAGTCTGACCAGGCTGAGAAGCAGGACTGGGCGGATCAGCTCTTTAGAGGGAATGGGATGTATACATTTCCACACAACAAATAGAAGTAATTCTGCCATCATTTATTCGAAGAACCAAAACTTCAAATCCTTGAAAGTTATCTGCCTTGCATATTATACAAATGCTGGGCATTGCTTCCCAGAGTATCCCAGAGGGAAGCAGCGGTACCTGGCTGGAGGAGTGAGTGAAGAAGCTTTACACAAAACTGCTGGTGTCCCAATCGGTGCAAACACATAGAAAATCAAGCAGAGAAATCCAGATTGCACTACCAGTGTGGATGTACTCACAGCTCACATCAGCTTACAGCACAGAAGTGGTGTGAAAATACCTCAACTGTTTTAATGGGTAAGTCATCTAATATGTACTAAAAAAACAATTTCATGGCTGTTCAACAGTCCGGTGGGGTTCTGGGGAAGACAGTTTACAATACCATGTAAAGCAGGCCCTTGTCAGTGGCGTCAGCAGGAAGTTTTTATATTTCATGGACTTACTATTGTCTAAAAGCATTTTGAAAAGAGTTTACCAGCTAATCAGCAAAGTAACATAATTATGCCAGATGACAAAAGCATTTCGCGTGTTTGAGTTTCTCCGCTGGCAGGGCTCAAAACAACGCGTAGCCTCATAACTTTTTAAATTCCAGTCAGATCCCGCATGCTCTCTCCACTGGCCTCCAGCTGACTCATCCTTTTCAGAATATTTCTTTTCATTACTGTGTCTGTAGGCTGCACATCCCGGAGCTGGAGCCAGATCAAGCTGGTACTAGCCAGTGTGGTGAACCAGCACTTCTCCGTGGTGGTCTCATCAGCTTCTACTGAATTTCAGCTTTTACTGAAAAGGAAAGGAAAGAAACAATCAAGCTCTCTAGGGATGAGGAGTGAGCTTTGCTACTGTGGCCCCATGAAGGACTGCTCCACGGACATGGTGGGGAAAGAGAAGCAGTGGGAAAGTGTGATTGAACCACAGAGGGGATCTGACTGAACTGTGGAGGGGACCTGCAGCAGGTCCCAATGGCAGCATCACCTGTGGGAGCTGTGGGTGTCTTCCTGTCCCCACCTGCACTCCCAGGGCAGATGGCACGGGGACACTGAAGGGGAGATGACCCGCACAAGTTCACAAATGAGGCTGCTGCAAGGCTGAAGCAACCTGGAGCAAACCCCATCGTGGTGTCCCTTCCCTGAAGTCCCACAACAGTGGAACCCCTCAGGCACATCAGTGTCCGTCTCCTGAGGCTGCAGTCCCTGTGCCTGCCCTGCCTGGCACAGCTGCCACGTGCCAAGTGGCCCTTTCTCTGCGTGAGAACCAAAGGGAAAATGATGCTCGTCATTCAGAAAAGCACCATGTAAGTAGAAATGGAAGATTTCCAGTTCCTAAAGAGCTACCAGTGAGCATTTCAAAAGTGGCATTAAAGAACACTTTGAAGTACAGCCCATGAGTTAAAAAAAAAATGCATTTGGGGGATAAATCCATATCTCATTCCAAAGCTGCATTTTACTAAATATAGACATGTAAGGCACAGCAAAATTCATCAAAACTCTCAATCATATCCCCCGAAAAGATGTGCTGTGACAGGAGACCGGCAACACCATGAAAATAAGGGCTCGGTATTCCAGTACTTACACGCACGAGTTACCTCTGTAGTGTAAGCAAAGCCACTGGATCAAACACTTGCAGGATTACACCCCTCACAGCTCACACCAGGGCACTTGGCAGGATCTTTCCCACCAGACGGTGGCTCACGCTCCAACCAGGCTCCCAGCACTTCCCCCGTGCCGATGGTGAGTCTCCAGAGCTTAGCTTTTCCGTCATCGGGGATCAAGCAGAAAAGTAACGCTAAAAATAAAAAGCTTTATTGATTCGGTTATACGAAATGATCCCCTTTGCAGCACAGTTTACACTAAGCCTCCAAATCTGACATCTCTTTGAAAGCCCTCTTAATATATCCAATTATAGATTTTCAGCAACTTTGTGGAATGTCGGCTTTCCCGGCGACTGACCCCGGAAAACACCATTGAAATCAGGAGGGATTTTGCTATTGAGCTCAGTGGGGGAGGATCAGGTCCTACATAATTTTATTGTCAGCAATGATGACCTCTCTTCACAAATGAAGAATACCCATCCTGAACCATGGCCTTCGGAACGTAAACCATTTATTTTTATAGCTGGATCCTTCCCCAAGTGGGATATTTTGTGCATGGTTAACTTATCCCAGGGCTTTAAATGCTTGCCAAGTGGCTTTAATAGCAGGATGTTGTTTAAAAAGATTGGGAAGGATCATGGGCAGTAATAGAGATAATTGCCAAGGAGAGATAAATGAATCTTCAATCTCAAACCAACTTGGCTTTATCGTTGGGTCAGGAGGGAAGATCCAGAAAAATCCCCTAAGACTAAATGTGTAATGATAGCTTGGGATTTAGGGAAGTTGGCAGCCATTGAGATTTTTTGATAAAAACATCTTTGGAGGCTTAATACAGGTTTGCAATTCCATATAAAGGCATGAAATCCCCTTTTCACTCCAGGGATTTGGCATCATGAAATAAAAAAAGCTGGAGGTGAATTTCTGGGAGAGGAGCAGACAGCAAGTGACATCCTGAACTAAGAGTTTGGAAGGTGGCACCAGGGTGGGGGAAGAGCATCTGAAGGGGGCTGAGCACAGACCCAAACAGGTCAGGAGTGTTTTGTAGGACACAGGTCACCTGCAAGGGATACAGGTGTCACCAGGATGCCCCTCAGTGCCTCTCGACCACCCCACAACCACCCCTCAGCTGCCCTTTAGCTCCTGGAGCAGCTGGATGCATGCCAGACCCAGAGCTTCCCTCTCTGCTTTGGAAATAGCAGAGAAAGCATATCCAGGACACATTTAAGTGTATTTATTTATTTATTCATTCACCAGGGAGAGGAGGAGCTTGGGAGCCAACCATTTTAATGAGGAATTATCTTATCTTACCATGCAGAATAAGGTACTGCATGACACAGCATCTTTTCAGGTCAACCTTTTTAAAAATGAGTTGCCAAATAAAGAGTGTTGAAAAGGAAAAAAACAAGGACTGATTTCAGACAGGCCTCTCCTGTTAGGATTTGGGGGGTTTGAGTGGAGTGTCGGCTTTTCTCCCTCTGTGGCATCCTCTCTTTCCTCGCCTGCTGCCAGACAGTGCCCCAGGCTGTGGGACCCTTGCTGCTCCCTGCAGTCCAGGCTACCCGAGGTGACTTCTGCAAACACTCATGGGGCTTTTAAAAGAATGGGAAAAAGCATTTTAGAGAGAGATGACTTATTTTTCAGCAAAGGCCTTACCCAGCCTGGAAGGAGGGGGGACTTCTGGGATGTAATCAGTCAATGTGGAGCACTCATGGGGTTTCCATGAGAGTGGAAAAGGCCTTTTAGTGAATTATAACTTATTTTTCAGCAAAGATCTTTTCCAGCTCAGGGTAGGGCTTTTCCCAGTTATCCTCTAACCAGTCCACTTTTCTCCTTTCCAAAGCCTATATTCCCAGCTATGGGAAATAACATGGAGGAAACCTAGAAGGTTTGTACAAGGAGAAGCCTGACAAAATGATTTCTCTCATTCTCTCATCTGAACAGGAAACCGTGACCCGATTTTTCCAAAAGTAATATTAAAAAAGGCAGAGCAATGTGACACAGGCAATACGAAATGGGACCTCTTCGGGTTAAAGAGTCGCTATTTCAAACCACCCAGCTACTTCCCATGTGTGCAATTGCCCCTAAGAGTTGGATAAAAGCTGTGGAAAAGGGGAATGCTTTGTTATGACAAATTTTCCTGTCTAAGTAGGGTCTAGGAGGAGTGTTGTTCTTGTGAGGTTTACCAAAAAAACAAAAAAAAAAGATCAAAAACAAGCTATGAAATAAAACTAGGACAAAACCATCCCAAACCATGAAAATCAGAATCCCCTGCCAGCGAGCACAGCTGCGTTACCCCAAAGGAAAGCCTTCTTGCTGGTGTGGGAATTACAGCCCGTTCCTGGCTCAGGGATTTGCATTTCCAGGCTCTTAGCCCTTCTCTGGGGAAGGGGTGCAGCCTCCCCAGCCGGCAGGCCCTCAGCTAAACTCGCCGCTGCCTCGGGCTCCTGTTCACAGCCCGCTTGGCTTTAACATGGACATGCTCACACTTGGCGGCATTATTCGGAGCTTTGGGTCTGATGATCATATTTATATGGCTGACACCCAGACCTACTTGCCTATTCCTGTGGATTCCCGTGAAGTGCTGTCATGGCTTATTACCTGTCTATCTGCCTTCAAGCCTGGGTGACTTTTAATTTTTTGAAGCTTAGCGCTGGGAAAACAGAATCGTTTCAGATTGGTTCGGTTCACCTCCTGGATGTAGGGATTTACAGTATATAATACTGTAGCACACACGGCTTAGGAGCTGGTTTCACTGCAAGGCTCTTAAAAATGGGCTTATTTTATCTGAAATAAACTTTTCAGGAGTGTATCAGTGAGAGGGAAGAAGGGAAAATATCTTCACCGGCTTTCGGAAACATCCGCAGCCTCTGCTCCGTGTTGCTTTCCAGTTTGAGGAGCCCTTGTTCATGCCTCAGTCTAATCCAGAGTTGTGTATTGGAGCTCAGTGATAATTGGAAACTCTTCTCACTCCAGCATTTTCAGCTGTTGTAAAAGTCTGCAGCTAATGTCATAACAAGAATTAAACTGTCTCATCATATTACACCCATCTTAGCTGACTTCGCTGGCTATTAAGGTGACAGCGCATTGATTTAAAATTTGTGTTAATTGTTTACCCCTTCTTGCAGAGGCTTTCTTGGGGGTTTTGTAGCAACCTGCAGGCTTTCTGTAGCTGTGGATTATCTTTGTGTTCAGCATTATATGGACTTAAAAAAATATCCTTTGTCTGGATCACAACACCTAATACCTCAGCCCATGGATTTCTTTGGCACATATATTTCCTGCATGGGTGACTTTTAAAAATAAGATAGTGGAGAGGGCATGGCTGGCCTTGATCTTACAAGACTTTAAGGGGATTTTTTTCCCCTTCTCTGATTTTTATTTATATTTGCTGCTTTCTCTTTTTCTGGCTACTAATAGCAGGGGTGGTTTTTTAGATAAAGGTATCATTCTGCCTACCAAACCTTTCACCTTATGGGTTTAGCAGAGAAAGCACTACCCACCAAAACAGACCTTACAGCCCATCATCCTCAGGCTTCCACTTTTGGGTTGAATAAATCAACCCCCATGTAAGCCTGTGGTAACAAACTTTATATGTAGAGCTGGGAATGAAAATTGCTTTGTGCCATACGCCGTGTCTCTGGCACAAAATGAGCATCACCTCAACTGGAATTGGTATGCTCTGTGATTGCAAGACTGGAAAATAGGAGGCATTCTCTTTCTTTCCTATGATCTAGTTCTTCAAATCCGTAATCAATGTATTTCTCTATAGATATCTGAAAAAAATCATCCTTTGTTTTCTCCAAGACTATAAGTTTTTTTCACCCCCTTCACTGCAGGCTGAAACCTTCCTCACTTTCTGCTCCTCTTTGTTGCTTTTTCTTTTACTGGACAGGAGGAGCTACTGAATGGAAATGGGACGATGTAAGCTTGCCTTTACAAAAAAAATTCTTATTTAAGTGCAAAAGGTAAGTAATCAAGTAAATAATAAATATTTATTTCTGAGATCAAAATCCCATTTACATCACCAACTGGTTTTTGTCCCACATGTCAGGCCCTTTGGAGCAGACCTCAGGATCATTCTTGGAACATGACCTTAGCTAATGGACATCTTCCTATGGAGACGGACTCTGCCTTCCCCTGGCAAGAGGTGCTAATCTCATAACCAGCCCTTCCCTCACCCCGTCTCCCACTAGGTCTTTTTTTGCTTTTTAGTTTAAAACAAAAAATAAGAGGTTGTGCATGAGCTGTAACCAGATTTTACAATTCCCCAGCGGCCAGTACATTTTGCACAGTTTATAGCTTATTAACATGATTGTGAGCTGCAAAACTATTCCTGGTTATTTGAGTTCCCAGCGTTTATTCCTGGGGAAAACCAAAGCCTCCCAGCTGTCATTAGAGAGCACTTCATTAGCAAACAACATTCAGTATTTATATTTTGAGCGGCAAGTGCCGCTCGCTCGTATGAATAAAGCATGTGCTCTGCCAGGCCCTGGCTGGCAGCTCGGCGCACCGGCGGCCCCGGCCAGCTGCGGCTGCCCCGCACGGCAGCGCCGGCAACGCGGCGGGGATGCGCTCCGGCAGCTCCCGCAACAAGTGCGGCTGCGGGATGGCAGCGGGGCCGCCGGGCGCGCCCCGTCAGAGCCGCCCGCTGGGGCTCTGTGCACCCAACGTGAACCCTTCTGCCTCTGCTTCGCTCGCTGCACCCCAACCGCGCTCTGAAAGCCTTTTGTTTCGCCCGTTTTGATGAACTTCTTTCCCTTTGATGTTCATCTGGAGTTTAACAGCGATAAAAGGCGCACAATGGTGAGATTGTGGAAGGGGAAAAGGTGCTGGGAGAGCACAATGCGGCGCATTATCCTCTGGCTCCCCTGTGCCGCTCGCTTGGCAGGCGGCAGCGGGAGTGAGCCAGGGTGACAGCCTGGGCGTCCCGGACTCCCGCTGACAACACCCAGGGCTCAGGACACAGGATCCGGCACAGTCCTGCCTCACTGACACCACCCAGGGCTCAGCACACAGGATCCGGCGTGGTCCCGCCGCACTGACACCATCCTGGGCACAGGGCACAGGATCCGGCACAGTCCTGCCTCACTGACACCACCCTGGGCTCAGGGCGCAGGATCCGGCATGGTTCCGCTGCACTGACACCACCCAGGGCTCAG
>VWPU01009080.1:0-168076 GCA_013398955.1 Callaeas wilsoni
AACCCACACCATTCCATGATTTTACAATTGTCTCCTAGAACTTGTGTCACTAGTCTGTTGGAGAGCAAGGATTGAGTGGAGGGGGTATAAAATTGTTTCAGAAGATGCAAGTAAAAATTATTTGAATCACCCCTGCATACATTTTCCCAGGTTATTCACTGAGTATGAAGGCAGATGTGCCCTACCAAGAGGAAAAGATAAATGTATGGTCCTATTTTCAGGTACCACGTGAACACACGTGGTGTGTGTTCCAGCTGACCATACTCAAGTGTTTGCTTTGTGAGCCCACTGTCTTTCACACGTTCCCAGTGTTACCTGTCACACGAGCGTCAGTGGAAGTACCAATGTTCCTGACACTGTTTGCTTTTCTTCTTTCACCTGCAGGCAGCTGGTCCTTTGCAAGGGCAGCTTCTGTGTCAGAGCACCAGCTGTGCTCCCAGGCTAAGCCACGCACAGTGAGGGCCGCCAGCTCTGTGCTGTGTTGCACAGTTCTCAAGATTTTTTAGTCTGAGATTTTTACACTCCATCTCTCCTTCTCAATATACGTCAAATTCTGCCCCTGCTGCATAGTTTGCATTTATTTGCATAAAATAGTTACTTTTACAACTGCTTACATAAATGCATATTCAATTTCCCTCTAACTCATTCCATGCATCACACACTGGTATTTTACGCTCTTCACAGTCCCCAGCATCACTAAAACAGTCATTCTCCATGAAAGTACTTTTCAGGATGTGAGCTGAGGAGCTGCAGCACAGTGGTGCTGCCCAGCCTGTGCCACTGAAACACCACTCGCATTGTATGCTAATGCTCTGGCTTGTGGCAGACATGTAAAGGTGAGTTTTCCAACTTACCCATAACAGAAAGGAGTGTATTGCTTGGGCTATCTTAATGACAAAGAGGAGAACCTGAAAAATAAATGTCAGAATAATTGTGCTCAATGACAGCAAAAAAAAAAAAAAAGAGTATTTAACTTCTAGCAGTGTTAGCTTGGGTTCCTAAATAAAGGAAGGAGAAATTATTATTTATTTGTTTTGAGTAAGTTTGAAAACCATGTGTTCACTATTTCTGTGCAGGCTGGTGAATGCATAATGAACAGGGAATGAGATTACTTAAAAAAAAAAAGGGAAAAAGCAGGGGCAGCTGTGAAAGCCCTGTTTTTTATCAGCCAGCTGGCAGTCATCTCTGGGGCACTGGCCAGGCAGCATGAGCACTGCTGTGGAGGTGAAGTGCTGGAGCATATGGGGATAGAGACAATTTTTGTGGTGGTGTTTAGAAGACAAAGAGCAACCAGCCAGAGCAAGAAAAGAGCGTCAGTTACATGAATATGCTCCTTGTGGAGCAGTGTTTTTACAACATCCTGACTCAGAGAGGCATGATTTTGGAAGATTTCATGGCGGCAGCAGAGGAGCCGATGGACCCACAAGTACAAAATCTCTACTTGATGAACTTTGGGTTAAAAATCCTTTGTAGCCTGTTTATCTCTTACCTGCTCAGGGGGAGGAAGCATCAGCTACAACTTTAAGGCCCCAGGCATACTGTGACCATACGTAGCAGCATCCCTCACTGTTCATGTCAGTTTTGACACTGTGAAACTCCCTGAAAACAGCTTTCTTACCAATTTCAATGCTTCATCAGCCTATAAAAATGGATTAATGCAGAAAGAGTTGACAGGTCAAACAAATACAAGGATACGAGATCAGTTTCAATCCCTGGATTTGGGGAGCAGTGATTTTAATAATGAATATGGATATTGAAAGTGAAAGGGAATATTTCAAAGCTGACAGGAGGCTATTTTCTCTTTTACACCTTGATAAACTATAAAACTTCCCTTATATATACTATCACATTGATTGTTTTTACTCTGTATTTTTCAAGCTGTCCTTTATTGCACAATTTTGATGGAAACAGGAGAATAAAATGTAATGCCCCAATAATTCTTCTTCATCTTTCTCTGGCATACTTTCTGTGCCCTTGCTTTCAATTTCATCCACATTTTATACCTTGTATATGTAAATGTATTGCTCCTTTACACTTAGCCTGAGTTCAAACGTGACATGTGCCCACAAATTTGCATTTTTGTTGTGACTACTCTCTAAGTGTCTTAGTTAAGGAAGACTCATGCACTGTTCAGTTTGCCCTGAGAATTTCTAGAAATTGTTGTTTATTTTTGTGATAATCAGTAGTTGGTAGATTTTTATATCCTCCTGTAGGCTTCTGTAAACAACTGACGACACAGTCTGTATATCCAGTGATAAGTGCTGTTTGGTTAACATTAATGTACATAATGTTAATGTATATTCACTTGCATAATGCCTGTACCTCATCACATCGATGCCCGTAATCCATCACATTTTCATTTATAATTTCACAAGAGCCACAGTGCCAGGTCCCCTGAATTTTGCAAAATTAACTTGCTGCATCCTAATCTAAATATGTTGCAGTGTGTCTGCTTCAGCCTTCTGCAGCAGGGTAGCACTAATGGCAGAAAAGCGACGTGTGCCTGTCACTGCTGCTCAGAATGGCGTTTGTGGAGCAAATGCAGAGAAACTGCTGACACAGTCAAGTGTGGAAGTAATTGAAGAGGGAGCTGGAGGAAACCAGATCTGCTCTGCCATAGTCTAGCAGTCGACCACCCATACCATAGCTCTCGTCTTCCCTACACATTCAACCCAACTGGATCCAGCCTGGCTGGTGTTAGCAGCAGCAAGAGGCAGCTGATATCAAGGGTCAAGGACAGCATGCTCACCTACCTGGACATTTAGGACCTTTTGATTTAATCGACAGCACATCAGCACATGTAATTTCTATTGAGAGGTGGAAATTTTTGCTGCTGTTTTGTCATTGTAGGAGAAGACGACCATGAGATTGAAAGAAATAAAGTTGCTTTAGGCATTGATTTAGATAATTTTTTTTCTTATAATGGTCTATTTTTTATAACTATTTCCAGCCCAAAATGTCTTTCATTCCTTCCAATGCTCAGCTGGATGCATGTTTTTTGTCCCTGGTACTCTTTCTTCCAAGATGATATTTGCTTCTCTCTCGGCCCTGAACATGTCTTAGTTTGAAATAGCCCTGTGCAATGTCCTGTTAGCAGAGACATGGGAAAACTCAAGACTATATTAGAAATTATTTATTTATTTTTTGTGTGAATACAGTAATGAGACTAGGAATTCAGGCTCAAGTTTGATCCGTTGCTAAAGCTTCTAAACTTCAATAAGATGAAGCATTTAAAGGTGCTAAGGCTGTATTATTGTGTCCCCTGCAATTAAATCCTCCATTTTCTAACACCCTTTTGCATCTGTTTAGTAATGTTATGTGTGATACAGACCTAGGCTGATGGCAGGGGAGAGAGCTGCAGCCACACAGCCATAGTCCTGTCACATAAAGCAAGCACATTTACCTCCGAGACAGGTACCAGCGGGAGCCCTCTCAGATCCCATCTCTGAGGAAATCTACTCTCCACGGGGCTACCTATAGTTTGAGACTAATTGTGAAACATTTTGGATCAATTATTTGATAGATTTTGGATTACAGTACTCTTGCAACTGCATGTAAAGAGGTCCCTGAACTCTGTGCAATGCCGGAGGGGAGGCTTCCCACTCCCTGCTCGTCACGCAGCTCCGCATGCCACGTGCCATTCCCGAGCCTCTTGTCTCTCTGCAAGGAAGAAGAGCCAGAGATGAGTAATGGAGAATGGAAAGGTCTAACCAGCATGGAGTTTATAGAGTTTTAAAATTCTAACTTGCTTTTTTCCCATCAATGCCCATTTCGGTGACAAACGCTGCAGCCTGTTTGTCAAGAGGGAGCATGCAGTGCGTGGCATTGAGGGGGCTGCGGGAGGCTGTTGCTAAGGTGAATTTTAATTTTATTTTTCTTTAGAAAGTGTCTTCTTCTCTCTTCATTATTTCCCAAACACTTGCTTAATAATTCATTAGCAGTTTTAGGAAAAAGCTTTATACTGCAGATTTCTGAAAACTGAGCTGATTTTTTTTTTTTTTTAAATTTAAGAGAAATGCAAACCAAATATCAATAATTGTCCATTTTGGCTCTGGATTTCTATGCAGTCGTAACTGGCATCATATGGTAAGAGGAAAGGGATGGGCAGACAGGCAGAAGACTGTCTCATGAAACCGTCCTGTTTCCCTGTGACTCCTTCGTCTGTAAGGGCCCCACGCAGGCAGCAGCCAGTGCCAGTCCCTTCGTAGTCATCTCGTGTTTGGAAACAAAATGCTGGCGACGCACGGCTGTTTTGAAACACAGGGTCTGAAATTCAGGGCTCAGAGAGTAAATGGCACAACTGTTCTCTTTTCACGACTGTAATCTCAGTGGGAAATATACCTCACACAGGATGGCAAAAGCAGGGAGCAAGCTGTAGCACAGGCAAGACCAGGGTCTAAACTAAGCTTTGGGACAGGGTTGCCTGATGGGTTTAGCTTCAAGCAGGTGAGCACACAGCTAGGGGAAGGTGAGGAGTAGGGATAACCAGAAGTGGGAATAAGCCCAGCTATATTCAAAAACACAGGCTTGAAGGGGTTACCAAATGGGCCTTTGCAGTCTGCCTTCATATAGAAGAGGATCCAAATGTACCTTTATGTTGCAGCTGTTCTGTGAGTATTGTAATTTCTAAGCAAGAAGTAAATGAGGAAAATTTTTGACTTTGAAGTGATTTAATGAATGAATTTTAACGTATTACACACAAAGTTTAGGAGGCCAAACATAAAGGAATTTGAAGTAAAGTATTTCCACTGATCAGAAGATAATCTTTGCCTCTAAAATTTTCCTGTGAGAAGGTTTAAGCCTTTAAATTTAGCTGTGTCTCCGAAATTTCAAAGTTCTCAGGGAAAGGGTATTTCTATAAAGTTTTGCAATTTTTTTTTCTGTATTATAAGCCTGAAAGGTTTGAAAATATTTACAGAGATGGCATAGAAGAAAGGTTTATCTTTGTGCACCATCAAAAAACAAAAATGGTCTTATTATGATGACACACATTACAGTCTGACGCATAGCTATACTGTATGTGGTACCACACTTAAAAAGTCTGTGTGACTGGCAAAGTTCTTGTTCTGCAATATTCTTAAAGTTAGATTAAGACTTTTTAGATAGAGTCTTATATATTCTTAATGTGGAATTATACTTTTTGAACTCATAAAGGTATTTATCTATGATTTCAGTTTATATACTTAATTTCATTTTTTAAAAATTTGAGAATCATAAATTATACTCCAGGTATGGTTTCTGGGAGGAATTATCTATTTGTAGGAAACAAAAACAGCGGACATATCTGAGCACTACAGAAGGTGCTACCATTGTATACTTTGCTGGATAGCAGGGAGAATGATTTGTTTGTACCGTACACTCACTCAAAATTCACTTGTTTTCTACTTTAATTCCTTTTTTTTGGTAAAACATACATGTATTTTAAATGTTTTCTTAGTCAGTTTATACAGTGCCAGGCAAACAATTACGCCATTGATGGTTTAAAGAGTGAGTCAGCTCTAGAGGACATATTTTTAACATCTTTGTGTTTGAGGTAACCAGTCTGCTATTTTTAAGCGTATCACAAATACATCAAATGTCTGTATCAATTTGCGTGAATGTAATCAGTATTTCTGTGTGATTTTAATCACATCGTGATTTCTTTCAAGATATTAATTATACTGTCTTCATTCCTGTGCCTTATATGTATTTGTATTTGAAATTTGTATCTGGATTATATTTATAGCACATTTTACACATTTAATTTTTTTCTTTTGGATCAGTGTAACTTATAATAAAATTCTGGTAAGGTTCTTCATAGTTGTGAGCCTGAGGTTGTTGTAAGTATTGGGAAGGTATTTGTTGCCTCAGAAAAGGAATTCCATGAATGTTCTAGCTAGTAAATGGGTTTTTTTTAGAATATTCAAGACTAGTATGACATAGAGTAATTAATTATGAGAATGGGATATCTTTATTAAGTGACACCAATAGGCTTATTATCGCCTGATAAACAATTCAGATAATCTTATGAAGAGTTTACAGTCTGTTTGGTCTTTGAAATGTGTTTTTACCTGCAAATTAAACGCATCTACCTCTTTCCCCCCAAAATAATGCTCCACAATGGGAACTATAGTATATTTTTTGAAAAGAGGTTTTTTTTTGTGGTAGAAAGGAGATGAATTTCCTCCCCATTTTCAAATTTGTCATTAATTATGTTAGAAGATTCATTAATATGTAGAATCTGCATGAGATATTTGCTTAATGTGGTGGGTACTGAGGAAATAGCAAAGACGTTAAAAATTATTTTTTTGTTTTTCCAGAGTGCAGTGATATAATTTTCTTTTATTGTTTAATAAAACTCAGAGGAATGCACAGATGAATGACTTTAATACCCATCTAGCACTGACATTTGCAGAAGTGCCATATTTGAAACAAATCATTGGACAACAGGCTTTGCACTGATGGTCTCAACTCCCCGAAAGACACACCACCGGAGAAACATACACACTCCTCTTCTGAGGGCAAAGAGGTCTGGAAATCTGTTAATGAATCACACAAGAAAAGGGATTTTGAAGTCTTTTGACTGTAATAACATCTTCCCTGCTGAGAAGTTAATCATCTGTTGGGTCTCTTTTCCTCTTTTGAACATTAGTTTGAAGAGCTTCCCATTATTGTTTTTGTCTCTAGCTGGGAAGAAAACAAATGCTTTGACCTTACTATTATGGAAAAAGAAATGTTTTCCTTTGCAGTCTCAAAACAAATAGACAAACATTTTTAAAGACCAACCTTCCACCTCTGTCCAACAGAGTTATCATGGGGAGTTTCAAGTTCATGCCCTATATGAGTCCTTGTGTTGGGTCATACTCAGTAGCCTTTTTTTCCCTGAAAAAGGAGGATCCTGGATAGAAATCAAGGTTACCATCTTGTATTAAAGCATGTCACTGTTTCTTCATTGCCAATTTACTCACAAACTTTATATTAAAACTACTCTGTGTGTACTTGCCTCAGTTTTATTGTAATTTTATACAGATAATCTAGTATATATTATATATAGAGTGTATATATAGTGAGAGTATATATTATATATATATGTGGTGTATGTATATACATATATATACATATACACACACAATTTTTAATTTGGCAGCAACAGTGATGTATGTAAAACTTGGATGCTTGCAATGCAGATAATTAAGAAAACATCAGACAACCAAAATATGATTATCTCTCTTGCCTCAGTGGTTCTTATACCACGATGGGAGACACCAAGAGGAACAGGGACAGGACCACGCATAGGAGGTGTAAACTGGCACAGATATAAAAATACTGAGTTACTCAGTGGGATCTCAAGATAAAACAGATGGATCAATACTGCTTGATGACCCGATACACAATATCTGACCCACCTTGTGGTTACTGTGATGATTTGGATGCTGGGTATTTTTTTATTTTAAACTTATCCCAGGATTTTTAGAATTTTCAAGTTTAATTGAAAGCACTAACAATTCTAATTAAAAGATGGTACTTTACCTTTTTCATTAACAAAGTATCTGAGATGTGAAAAAGACTTCACAGAATTCTTGTTTCAAGAACTGGATGTCATCTCAAGCTCTTTAAATTAGAGTGCTTGAAACTTTGTTTGTGATGTGGGTCCATGGCCTTGTAGCAAAATTTTTCTGACTAATTTAGGAGAATTTTAATTAAGCCAGAAGGAACCTGAAAACTAGTAATGGTGAGAATTGAATATTATGCTGTCCTCTTTCTTGGGGCAATTGTTAAATTTGATTCTTCTGGGAGCTTGAGAAGAAATGGTACAGTCAACATTTTTTAAAGAGGATATTAAAAAAGAAAAAGCATTTTAACTTGGGGAACTTGTATGATATTTTCTGAATGTTGATTTCCTAACAGTTTTGGAATACCTACAGTTTTTCCATATATCTTTTCTCTCACTCTTCTTGAGGTATAAGAAAAGGGAACTATCTGCTTAGATTTCATTGTTCTAAGAAAGGGACTCTAAGCTAAATAAAAAAGACTGTTTTCCAAATTAAGAACTAGAGCAATCTGAACCTTCCTAACATGTGGGCCTAAGTAACTATTTTATGAAAAATCAGCTCTACCTTTTAGCCCATCCACTAAACTCAGGGCAAAATTCAGTTCAGCCACGGCTGGGCATGCAAAATGGTGGGATATCATAATTGCCTAATGTTTTTTTCTGTCTATGTTCAGCAGTGACAGCAAACAGGAGAAAGTTACGTAAGGAGTAAGATCGTCTAATTCATGAAGACCAAAACCAGTTAAAACAAAGACAAATTAATACTAGACAGAGGGTGTCTCTGTCACTGCTGCAGCCTAGAGCCTGGTGTAGAGCAAGTCCCATACCTTGGTCTTGCACTTATGGATGACTTTTACTCAGCAAAATAAATTCTCCCCTTTATTGTGTTTAAATTGGTTTTCACATCTTTCATATTTCAGAAACAGTGTTTGAGGAGCACCACTTTTCATGTAACATTTTTTTGGGTTGAACTGAGCAGCTGTCTGTGACGACATATTATGCATGTTCTGTGGATGCTCTGATGACAAAGGAGCATATCGGTGCATGGAAAAATTTGGAAACTAGGAAGCTAGATGCATGCCTTAATTGTCACACAGTGAAAGACTTTTGTCACAACAAAGCTTTTAGCATCCAGCAGAGAGTTTATGCATAGTCTAATTTCTTATTAATCAGAAAAGTGCCTATTATATTATTGAGTGAAGTGGGATTCCAAAAATTAACACTGTTTAATTGCCCAGCTGGAATTGTAAACAGTTATCAAATCTTTCTGCTAGTGACACAAATCCATCTTTAATGTGGATTGTCATGCTTCTTCTCAGACGGGGTAAAAATAAAAGCTGTGTTTGACTGTAGAATGTAAACAGTCAGTGGAATGGCTATGATCTTAGTGCTGTTCAGTGGGATAATGGTTCTGCAGATGTTGAAATAAAAAGGCAAAATATTAAATTAACAGGGAAAGAAAAGCTGAGGGAATGTTTTCTACAGTTTTCTTGTTAGACCACTGCTAGTCTTACTGGACCAGCTCTTTTTCTGCATTTGGAAATGGTTGATAATTTCCTTCTTAGCTTTCATGGCTAGGAAATATGGAGTTTATGTTTGTTTGTGTGGGCTATTACCACAGACAGGCAAGACCTTGTGTCATTTTTTCTGAACTGGGCAACGAGAGATGTGTGAGTATGGATCCCTGGGTGGGCCTGCCCGTGTGTTAGGGCTCTGTCCAGAGAGTGCCCTGGTCCAGTTGTAAGCGTGAGAGCAACCTTTGTCAATGACCTTAAGCAGCATTTTGTGTTGGCTGTGGCACCCTGTTTACGGGCAGAAGTCTTCCTGGAGCTGCTCTTGCCTCTTCCTGTATGAACCTTCCCTACCAGTGTGGCAGAGGGCAGAGGAGAGCAGGGAGAGATGAGCCACCTTTCGCCTCCCTGGGGTCAGTGGAGGCTCCATGCAGCGTGCAAAGGACAGGGGAGCTGGTGCTCTGCATGCACTTACAATAAGGTGGGACCTGAGCTTTCAGTGAGAGCAGAAGGGATTTTGGGCTCGCAAACTTGGTGCCACTTACCCTTCCAGCCACTTGGGTGGCCCAGTGCCATCACTTGAGCTGCAGCTGTGCTGGACTGATTTCTGGGCTAATTTCTCCCATTCAGCTTCCCTTTGGGAGGAAGGAATTGCCTCCAGCTCAGAGTGAGCAAGCTCTGAGGGTACTTAAAGTCGACCTGAACATTTGTTTTTGTCATCTGACCACTTGCAGATACCTTTAACTTGAGCACTGAGGAAGCCTGAAGTTATTGCCCTACCTGTGAAGACAGATCTGTCATTCAGGGGTAAATAAAATAAAGGGTCCACTTCTTATCTGAGTATGTGGCAATATAGAGCCAATTCTATCATGGGCATGGATCAAAAAGTATGGTAAATTCACCATATAGGGTTGAATAGCCCTAAGGAAATTTTAATGCAGATTCAGAATAAAACTTTCAGGAATTGAGAATTTTCTCACTCCCTGACTTCCTCTCCTCACACTGTCACTACATCTCCACCTGCCCTGAAAAGTCCTGACTTTTCTGAAGCAGTGTTTCATGTATTGTAAAATATAATTTCTTTTCATTCATAACACTTCATAAGGAAATAGCAGTTTTTATCTATTTCACACTTGTGAATTTTTTTGAAATAACCAGATTATTCTCCTCAGATGTTTTAAAAATTAAAAGCTTTTATTTTTGCTGAAATTGTATTTTTGACTTTATGATTCAGTCAATGCTAAGATAAATCTTTAAAGGACACATTCAAAATAAAGTATTTTAAAATTAATTAAAACATATATTTTTTTGAATCGGGAAGATAATTTTTATAGGATTTAAAAATATTTTATATATATATTGTTTTTTATATACACTATAACTTTTTGTTTAATTCAAGATGAAAATAATTCTTTGATATTTAATTTTTTTACCTATAATGCAAAAAACCTTTGTATTTTTATTCTCCTTACACCAGAAATTTCAGAATTAGATTCATTGTTCTTCATGAAACTGTAAATTATTGTGAACCTTATAATATTCACATATTAATAATTTTCAATAAAAAATTCTCGAGTGGCTAGCAAAACTGTGCAGCTGGAATATTTTCTACTGTGAAGAAATCCATCATTGCTCAGTAATCAAAGGATTGATGCTTTGATTCAAGATTTCTGGTAATGTACTTGAATTTTCTCTTTTTTGACTGTGTTCAGTAACTGGCACATTGCATAGGCCAGAGGAAGTCTGAAATCAACTCTACCAAAGATGACAGAAAGTTTATATTGCTTTCAGAAGGTGCTGTGCTGGACTCATCAGGAGCAAAGTGTAAACTCTTCTGGTTGCACCCAACTGGTCAATCTGTTTGCAGTTAGCAAATAAGAAAAATGCAGTAACTTTTCCCATATTTATTAGCTTTTTAGTGGGGGCACAAACGTGACTTGAGTGCCAATAAAGGGCACACCTGTGCCTGTGGTGAATTGTTTTATCTTCTCTCCTCAGCTGTCCTACAGCTACTGTTACAGCTCTGGTGTTTTCTGTTGACTAAAAGCAACCCTGGCCACATGGACCACTGCTTATCTGAAGTTGTTTCCCAGAGCATCTCAACTGACATACCTTCATTTGCAGTTCCTGTAGATATTTTCAGTAAACTTTCACATCAACAAGTGTATATATGTACCTTTGCTGCTTGGATGGAATATGTGTTCTGAGTTTTTCCAGAAAGAGCAATGGTCATCTGGTGTTGCTCTTCATGAACAGATTCAAATTGTAAGTTTATATATTTTAGTCCTGTTTTGTATGGGAAGAGGACACAGAAATAAGTTCCCAGAGTGAAGAGAATGAATGTGGCACATTTTCTTAGTAGTTTTCATGTTTCAATGTCAGTTGAAAATGATAATTTTCCCTTTCTACAAAAATATATTCTGAAATTCTACAGGGAGAGTTTATGTTATCTTTTGAGCCATCAGTCCCCGATTATAATTTCAAAGCAGTACTAATAGCTATTGGTACTCATTTCATAAGAAGTTTGACCACAGGGGTTCTGGCTAGGGATGTACTAAGGCAATTAATCACTGAGTATCATTGCAGATGACAATTCTATGTTAAATTTCAGCTTAGCAAGAATAGAGTTGAAGATGTCTTTGTGCCTTGGCAATGATAAAGGAACCTTTGATGAGTATTATATTTTTCTCTACCTTCAGAAGAAACACCAGTGAAACGAACATTTGAAATATGATGTTAGTGAGACCAAAGCAGTCATGCCAGTGGGCTGCATGCAGAGACCCTTAATGACTCCTGCTGGTTATGAATAGAGATTTAGTTACGTAATATAAGAATGCCTTAGCAGTTAGGCAGTGGTATTATCCTGTTGAAGCAATTTCTCATTGTTTAATGGAAAATTTATAATCTTAAAATCCGGAGTGCATTTCTTTCCCATTTTTCCTGTAATCATACATGTGGGTGAACTCTGAAACGCAATCATAATTTTTGGTATTTCTGAGCTGCACTCTCCTTCTCTCTTACAGCACACATATTGCATTAGCTTTGTAACTCATGATCTTCAGGGTAAGTCCCAGGGCATTAATTCCTGGCTGGTGATTCTATATTAGAAAAGCAAGAGATCTCAAAGATTGCAGTGCAGGCTGCCAGCCTCCTCTTGTCTCTCTGTGAGACACCTCCAGGGTAACTCTTGCCCCCACACCCTGCTATTTGCTCAGCCCAGGACTCTACTGCAATACCTTTTATTAAGAGGATTCATTGTTTTTTCTCATCATATACCAGCAGATGGGTGGAGGACACTGGGTTCGATCGAGGGAAGATCCTGTGTGTTATCAGCTGTGCATGACACACCAGAGACAGCTCTCTCTGCCTGTGCTGGACAGCCTGTACAGCACCGCTTTTTCCCACCAGCTCCCAGCAGCTCAGTGATGGCTCAGGGTGCCCTTCCCATGAAGGTTTCAGAGTTGAAGTACGTTGTGGTGGCCCTTGTTGTCCCTCTGTCTCACGCCCCCAGCACTGACAGACCCACTAGCTGGTATGAGCACAGCCTCTGCCTTAGAATTGGCAAAAACGGATCAATTTCCTGGGTCCCTGTTTGCTTGTGGAGGCAAGATAAACATTATTCTCCAACACACACTCAGTGCCACACACTCAGTGCCAATCAGTGGATGACATCTGTACCCTCCTCACTGGCCTCAGCCTTGCAACCAGCACCTTACAGTGCAGGGCTGGTGCTGATCCACAGGGTCTTCTAGAAGGAACCCCAGAAGCCAGGGAAAGGGACCTGTGCCTCCTTTTGGCACCAGGCTTAGGCATCACAGCAAAAAATTTTTCCCAAAAAGAAAGTTCTTAAATAAAACTCAACTAAAGACAGACACTGCCTAGGGTCTGTCCTTGGTCTTCTCTTTTGAGTCAATGGAAAATGTAGAGTTTCAAATCTCTGGCTATCTGGGCACGTGAAGATTTTCTATAGTTCATACAGCTGCTCTTGCAGGATACCAAAGTTGATCTTAAGCAACCAGATCACCTTTCTCTGGGCTCACCTTCCACTCTAACGGGAGCTGAGTTAGACCCATTTGACAAAGGCATTGTATATGACAGGACTGTATGTTATCAGTATAGATTTGCATAAATGGTTGGAAAACCAGAAACTTGTGCTTAGGTGTTTTTGAAAGTTTTCCTCAGAATTAGGAGAACCTTGATGTAATGATGTAACTTCAGTGATAAAAATGGAAACTTGCTAGATAGAAAGAACTTTGTTCAGATTGCCTATTTTCAGCTCTATTGCAGAATTCCTATGAATTTTAATTTTCACAATCTGAGTTGTCTAATAGTTTTGAGAACTTCATCCACTTTGAAGTACATATTCTTATTCATCAAAGAGCGAAAATGTTTTCTGCCTGCTTTTTTCAGCACTTTCTTAAATCCCCATGTGCACATGCCAAATGCTGAGGCATAATTATATCAACTCTAAGTTATTTTAATCTCCGTATAATTTAATTAAAAATATTTGCTGTGGATTTGTTCAGTGATAATGGAACATAGGGCTTTGCATTCATTTAACGATTTAAATGAAATCAAATTCTGTCAAAACAAGAACTGAAGTTGCCTAATGGATTCTGGGCACAGATTAGCTGATCTGAGTGGGCCTGTTTCCTAAACAGTTCTCCTGTTTTCTCAAGAAATTGCAAATTCGACTGGTAATTCTTGGGATTTTCCCTCAAAAATATTCCTGACATGTATATGAGCACAGACAGGCAGATTGTGTGCCACTTCACTGATTCATTTCTTGATCTAAAGCTATTTGATTTGCATTCAGATAGCAACTAGCCCCATACCCTTTTTTGTAACCAGCTCACAATCCACAGAAATATACTTCTATGTCTTCGTCTTTCCCCATTTTGCTCAATCTGTTTTATACCGTGAGTAACATAGTCACAGTCTGTTCATTACAGGTCTTTTAAATTGCCAGTGCTCCTTGGATCTTCCTCAGTCAGCGCACAACAATCTTCACAAAGACTGGGTAAAGTTATCATCTTCCCCTGTTAAAACACAACAGATGTGGAGTGGGTTGCAGGTAGGGTCGCTGACGTTATCGGCACGGTCTGTGGATTAAGACAAGCCCTTGTGTTCCATGACTCGACTCCCATTGGCAGGTCTCAAGGTACATCCCTCCCTCCACTGGCAGGAGAAGCAATTTAAGCAGCTCTAACTCGCTCCCCTTTGTCCTGCAGCACAGATCAAACTCCACGTGAGGCTACATCGTGCTCCGCTTGGGATGACTGACTGCCCATTCATCCTGGAAAAAGTACTGCCAATTTTCTTGTTGACAATAGAAAAAGAAAAATTTTTCACAAGTCAGCAGTACCTTCAAAATCTGGTGCTCTTTCTGTCAGTGACTAACACCTTGCTGGATATTTCCACTTGTTTTCAGGAGCCTACTTGCAAGGTGACATTTAACTCAATGTGATTAGTGTCCAGGAAAAATAAGGAAAAGAACTATATACTGGACAAGAAGATACATTCGATGTTTTAAATATCACCTTAATTTGCTTCCAAAAGATTTCCTTAACTATCAACTTAGGATGAAAGATTTCATCCTTGTTTTCCCCCAGGCAAGCTCTTCTCATGTGCTTTGAAGCCCCTAATGGTCTTATCTCGTCTGGTGCAAGAAGTCACATAATCAGAACCAAGGCAGTAATTGAAAATCGTTGATAAAGGTCTTTTTCTGGCAGTCCTTTATCTTGCGGAGTCCTCCAGCAACACTGGATGAAATTGCTTCTTCAACGTGTCACTTCAGCTAGTCTTGTGGCTTGGTTAGCTCAGTCATGTGGGGACTCTTTTCTATACCAGGGCAAGTACACAGTTCATCAGAAAGTCTTTGAGATGAGCTGACCGCTGCTGAAATAGCCATTGAACTACAAAAGCCTGTTTATAATGCTGTAAATGGAGATAAACCTTTAATTTCATGTCACAAATGGTAGGAAGGAGTATGAAGCCATGAAACATGTAGCGAATGGTATCTTGTTAAGCTTTTGCAGCGAAAAAGCCCAAAGGAGCCTACAGAATTAAGAGTGAATTGATCTAGGAACTCTGGATGTTAAATCAGAAAATTGCTTGTGGCAGTGTGAAAAACCTGATCACCTAACCAGCTTTATCACCTACAGTGTGGGTGTTTGGAGCAATAGGAACATTTTCCCAATCTTGCCTGGTGTGTTGGTACAAATCAGTCTGAGCGGGGCTTTGGCTTTGTAAATGCAGGCAGCTGTCAGTCTTCAGTGGGGGAGTTGTGCTTCATAACAACGTGTGGGTGTGGGAAGTAAATCTGTCACCTGTCAGCCAGTCTGAAACATGCATAACGTTCCTCACTTAGCCAAAGATCGCTAATTGCACACGGTGACAATGTGTGGTATTTAAAAGAAATGTTAAGCAGGTGTTTATGGGAAAGATAAGCAGAGACTCTATTCTGCCCCGTGAAGAAGAATGAGAGATGGTGATGGAACCAGGCTATGGAATAAAGCACACTGATTGTTTTCTTGACAAGCAAAATTACTCAGATCTTGGTGGAAAGCATTTCAGCATTGCAGGGCAGCAAGAATTTTCTTTGGCAGCTCAGTGTGATATGCATCACAAATGAATATTAGCAATAATTATCAGGTTTGTGTTCTGTTAAGCAAAACTCCACTTTTTGTTCTCATTGCCTTTTCACACTCACTCATACTCATTTTACAAAATTATAGATCTTCATGGAAAATACTGGATGTCAGGATGAAAGTCTAAAGAATTATCTGATATTTCTACGAAAAAAATAAAATCAGTTAAAACATTCAATTTTCAGTCATGACATGAACAGGTGGTCACATTTCTTTTACTGCTGAATTTTCTGCAGATCACCTACATTCAGACCTGGTTGGATTTCCAGCTGGGCTCCATACAGAAAGTGTGCATATGATGCATGTCATGACCCTGACAGACTGTGTCCTACTGTGTTCCTTTTGCATCTGGCATTTGATCAGCTGAAATCCTCTGAGGGGACCACAGTTTGTGCTCTGGAGGATTCTGCCCTGCCTGGTGTTCTGGTTTGTAACCAACACCTACCAAAGCGGCCTGGATTCTCTCTCTTTAATTTATCCAACATTTCCTCTCTTTTGTCTTGCCTGTTTTTCCAGAACATGCCATTTGCATTAATTTGTATCCACTTATAGCAATTTATTAGTCATGTGTGTTATTCTGCCATATCCTGCCAATTAAATCTTTGTTCTGGCCATAACATGACAACCTCTCTGGCTTATTCCCAGTGTTTTCTCTGGGCTGACACACTTCTCCATCCTTCAACCCATCATCAGTGAATCTGTTGAGGAGGCATGTGCCAAGGTACTGATGAGTAAGTTAAACAATACTGGGCCCAGTATAGAACCCTGGGGGATACCACTGGTGACAGGCCTCTGATGAGCCCCTGTGCCACTCATCACAGCCCTCTGGGATCTACCACTCAGCCATGTGGCATATTTACCATGGACAATTTGCTAAAGTCTGTAGAATTTTGCCATCACTAGTAAGGATTGATAGACGGTAATAAGAAGATTGGTACCAAAAGTTACAAGCCCAGTCATGTACCTTCTTGCAGAGAGTACATTGATTAGTTGCAGAGGATGATGTTAAGAAATGGCCTAAAAGTTAATTTTAATTTTTTTCCGTCAGTTTAAGGTCAGGTATAGTTTAACTTCAATTACAGGTAGTGTGTTTGTAGTGATCCAAAGAGGTATTTTTCATCTAGTTGCCAAAATTTATTGATTTGCTTATTTGATTCTCTGTTTCTGACTAAATCAGCTGTGACCAACTTTAAAAAATGCTGTTGTCATTTTGTCATCTAGCCAGTTCAGAGAAGTGAAATTGCTGGGAGAACTCTTGATATAATTTTCCCCTTAGAGACTTAAAGTGTAGGGCTTAAATCAGTGCTTCCAAGTAGTTATTTCATGAATGTCAGATTTTTCTCCACTAACTGCTGCATGAATTATGTTTCAATGAAGTCACTATGTCCCTTCAAAGATTATCTCTGTATCATTTCCATATGGTTCAAGGAATGGAAATGTCATCACAGGCATGATAGTAAAGACTAACTCCAGGTATACTTTCAGCCTTCAGCATTGCTTTTTGATTTCATCTCATTGGCAGCTTGCCTTAGCACTTAGGGAGGCAAAGATGGCTGTGCAGCCCCAGGAATGGTTCAGGATGCCCAGGGATGGAGAGCATCCTGCGTCTCCTCTGGCTGCAGGAGAGAATGAGGAAGAGAGATGTTCCTCTTTTCCACTCCTCTGCCAGCACACTGGAGTTTGGCTTCTACTGCTCACATTGTCAATTTCATGCTCCCTAAGGTGATGAAAATACCCAAATTGTTAAATTCTCTACTGGTTTTCTCTGTTGCCATTTTAGAACATAGATAATCATAAGATGAGGGGTTGTCAGTACTTGGCTATGTGGTTAAAATGCAACACAGTAAGAGAATGGCACTGGAGTAAAAGTGCTGGAATTGCAGTAGACAGCTTTATAATTGTCAATAGAAAAGATGCCTTCAGGGCATTATGGTTACTTTCCTTTAAATTTCTTATTCAGTTTATTAAGTATTAATACAATTTCTTCAATATGAAAGCTCAACTCTTCCCATGCTCTACATGTTCAAATAAAGATGATTCTTAATGTATGTGTATAAAGCCAGGTGCTTCCTCATTTTGGAATGAATATGTAACTGAATATAAAACAAAAGACATGCAGAATATCTAATTACAACAGATGTTGAGTCAGTCTAGGAATGAGAAAACCCTATCCCAAGGTTGCTTCCTATACTGGAATAATGATTCATTCCTTAAGATTGGCTGCTTACATATGTGATCTTCATTCAAGCTGATGGAAAAGAACAGAAGTACTGGCATTTATGGGCACAGAGATGCACTTTCCCTTTGGAAAGATTTATAGAGTACCAGTCCTGAAGGGAATAAAAAAGGGCCCAGGATGAATGATATTTTTATCACCTACAAATTATGTTCTGATGAACCTTGATGGCTTATTCCTGTCACAGTGTGGTATCACTTTCTTTCATACATGGAGTGAAAGGCAGGATACCGAAGCTGAATTGCTGATGGAGGCAGGAAGGTCATTAGCTAGTTCATTAATCCATCCCTTCTTTCTAATATCTAACACAAGCAGCAGTCACAGATGATGGTAGAGTTTTCTCCTAGTATGTAAGTGGTGTGGGGTCTTATCTGAGTAAACTTGCTTTTTCTCCACCAAAACCTCCAAGTAATTGTTGTAGTAACCTGTGCCCTTTTGTCCTTTTATTAAATAGAGCTTCTCTCATGTCCCTGAGACTTACTGCATCAGAATTGTACCCAATCTCTTGTTCATGATCTTGCCAGACCTATTGAATAATGCCTATTTTGCACTCTTTTACTGCTACAACATTGCTAAAGACCTCAGACCAAGACCAACACTGACAAGCTACTGTCCCATTGCTGAGTGCTGTAACAGCTCACAGACTGAGCTGAGGAATTTCTGATCTCATCTGAAACAACAATAAAAGTATGCAGTTTACAAAAAAATCCTCAAACAAAAAAAAATCATGTAACAATTGCACAGCTTGAAAAAAATCATCTTGTTCCAAGTATATTTTTAAAATGAAAGCATTTAAAAAAGAGTAAATGTTATCTTCTGTTCTCTTCAGTTTGTCTTTCAAATTTCTACAAGTAAAAGAAAGTTCTACAAAAAATCAGCAGAATCCTCTTCATTAATCTTTTATTTGTGCCTGTTTAGGACAATTTTTTTTAACCTAATTTACACTTTTATATAATTTTCAATAACATTGCATTCTTTGATATAAGATTAAGTTTAAATTTTCAAGAAAAGTTGCTCTGAGTGAGCTCAGATATAAACAGATCAAAGCAGTGTTGCTAAAAGGCTTTATTTCATTGAATACATTACTCTTCCTCTGAATATAACATATTTCTATAAATATATCTGTGAACTCTGGATCTGTTTGATCTTTTATCAGTGTTGCAGGTAATTTATCAGATGTATTAGGCATTATATTGATAGAAGAACATAGGAAGAATAAAATAGAATCACATTTAAAAATCTCTAATTAACAGATAAAGACTGAGATTGGGGCTTCCAGTTCTACCTTCAAAGAAGGAAATAAAAAAATAGTCATCTTTTGTTCTATTGTGCCCCATTGTCTTTTCACACATTGGCAGAACATTGTGTCCCTTCTGAATGTTTGCATGGCCAGGATTCGTCTCTTGGCAGACACTTGTGTTGTGACTGTAAATGCAAACCAAACTTTTCAATTGTGAATAATACTGAGTTTAAATGTGCTTGAGAACTTGGTTTTGAAAAGACTGTATTAAAATTATCACAGAGTGCATAGCAGTTACAGTAGAAGTTACCTTATTCCTTTAAAGCTGCACGGACTCCCTTAAAATAAATGGTTTCTTGCTTTTGAGAACAATGTGCTTAGAACGTATCCCTGTGACGCATTTGCAAAGGATGAACTTTGCATACAGCTCTCCTATAGGTCTTTGATTTCCTTTTATTCCTTCAAAGTGTTGAAAGTCTCCTGTTGAGTTTGGTATCGAAACAAGAAGAAAAATAAAGGGCATCCTCCCTCCCTATTACTGACTGTGACTTAGGGAGAGTTGACACACTCTGGAATATTGTTAAATTTCATGCCATGCCCCCTGTGTGGCAGATTTAGTCTGTAGTGTTTAATGAGAAGTGACTGTGTTTTTTCCTGGTATCCAGTTGAAAACCTGGCAAGGATTCATAGCACTGAAACATTGATCAAGGTTTGATGAGAAATTTCTTCAGTACTCCTTATTGTTGGGGTTACCTATAGCTTGGGATAAATGCAAGCATACTCTGCATCTGTGTGAAGGGAATTCCAAGCTCAGTCTTGCACTTCAAAATACATCAGTGTCAGATCTTTCCTCATGTGGAACCCTCCTCGCCTTTCTCAACAGAAGATACTCAGTTTTCTTTAGTGCAGCCACAACACAAACCCCTGGTTTCCATTTCCAAGTACACCCTCATCTGGCAGCTGTGCAAACAGCTATCGTGGAGACACCTACAGACAATTTACTTCTCTTCTGCTGTCAGTGTGTCTTGGAAGAGTGGCCTCTAAACTGTCTCCTTCAGTTTCCTAAGTTCTGTATTAAGCTTTGTATCTCATAAAATTGGAATGGGCCTCAAGTTCTTGGTTCAGTCAGCAAAAATAAGCACCATTTTCCTTGCACTGCTCACCATTACAGGGATTTTACAGGGATCCTGCTAAAGAGATTTCTTTGTTCATTCAGAAAATTGTGGTGATGGTGACCTCAACATTATTATCAAACCTTTATGTTTCCTTCAAGTTTTCTGAAAGCTCCAGCTGTGTTTGGTCGTTCAAGTGCTTTGTGACTCAACAGTTTTAATTTCTCAGTGTACATTTTACCCCCATGCTGTGCATTTTCCAGCACTCACTTGAAGCTGAGGAACTGACAGAGGTCTGGTTCTTTTGACAGCTGAGTGCTGACAGAATAGCGCTGTATAGCATGATCTGTGGCACACCACGGGGATGACAGATGGCTCCTGCAAGTCACCAAGCCAACCCTGTAAAAACTCAAACACCTACATAAGGAGAGAAAAGACAGGAAAGAAAGTCGTGAAGAAATCGAATACCAAGATTATCCTTTTGCTTAGCAGAAATGAAAAAATACACAACTAAATTAATGGGCATATAGCTGATGGATGAGTGGATGTCAGAGAACAGCTCTCTGAAGAACATGTCAAGCTGCTGAGCAGCGACAAATTTGATAGTGCTGGCCTTTGCTTTAAGATACAAGATGAAACAGATGTTGCTGGAAAGATAGACTTCAGTAAGCTCATTGTCTCATGCTGAAACAAGATATCCCCTGCTGATACTGATAGAAAGCTCAACTGAGACCCACTTGGTGATGATGGAAGCAGCTGAGATGGGCACCTTTGGTGTTTGTACAGGGGAATCCCTATCTGTGCCATTGCAACGTCGAGGGCTGAGCTCAGAACTCTTAGGGTGAAGAGCAAAAGCAGGTGCGGGACCTGAGCAATCCACAGCTGAGAATACCTGCTGTGCTGGTTGCTCTAAAAGCACAATGTAGGGATTTCCTGTGTAAAGAGTCAAATTCCACTATGTTTCTCCATCACTTATCAGTACTAAGGAATACAAGAGGAAAACATGACTGTATGCACTTTCAAGCCACCATGAAGCAAGTAGATTGAGTATAATGTCTCTTCCTCAGCTTATTTTTGTCATAAGAACTGATAGCAGCAGGACCTTTTGTTTGTGTTCATTTCAAGATAAGATTGTTTCTATAAAGGATAAACACCCTGCTTTCATCTCTATTCCAAGCAAAAGTGTTCTTACAAGAATGGCTTATTGCAGTATATTGCTCTGCTTATTTTATTCAGGCTTCAGTACTCAGACAGAGATTATATCAAAAGTTGAAACCAGATTAATCTGCTCTGAAATACAAATACAGGAAAAAAATACTGCCTTAATTCATTTTCGTGACAAGGTCATGTTTCTAATCTCATGGATATTTGGGATGGCATATGCATAAGTTAAGACTTTTGCATTTCAGATCTGCTAAATGGGTGGATCTAGTGTGACTCCTTCAGGGAAAACAAACATGCATCTTTTAACAGGTTTTCATATAAGTCACTGGGAGTGAATGGAAAAGGAAGATGATTTAATTACATATTAGCCTGTATGTATAAGATTAAGCTCTTATAGAGATGGAGGAAGTCAATTCTGCATTGATTTTCCTCATTGATTGAATAGATGGTTAGGTAAAGCCTAGAAGAAACAGGCAGAAGTGGCTGTTGCACATAAAAACGTTGCGTATATAAAAAAACCAGTATTATGGTCTACGAAAGATGAGAGAGGAAGACAAGGCATAAAAGCGAGATACCTTTAAAGGCAGAGAATTTGAGGTGGTTGCAAAAATGAAAATCTTAAAGAGAGTATTACTTTCTGGGTTTTCAATAAGTCATTCTAGAAGTGCCTGTGAGGCTGTGGACACATCTTACCCTACTGCCTTTATCCCGAAGAGTCTACAGTTTCAAACTCATCAGTGGCATTTTGTAATTTTGAGCCCAATGTGCAGTTAGCAAACACGAGTGGTGAGAAGAGCTTTGTGTTGACTGTTGCTCCCCTGTGGTAGAGAAGATGGAAAGGTCTTATGGTCAGATCAGGTCTTTTTTTTAAAAGACCTCTTTATTTCAAAGTGTTAGTTATAGTTATCTCTGGAAAGGTAAAAAGAGCAGAAAGGTAAAACAAACAAAAATCTTAGTGAGCTGAGAAAAATTTTGTTCTTTTTGCTGACTGTGGATGAAAATCAATGAACTTTTCTTTTCTTTCTGAAATGGGCTCAAAAGAAACATCAAAACTTCAAAAACTCCTATGGGACAATGGAACCATCATCTGTCCAGATCTATTTACCCACTACATATTGTAAATCTGTAGGCCCAGCACCAATGATATACACAAAATCTCAGATACTATCACACTGTAATAATGGATAATGCTGACATTTTAATGGAAAAACCTGTAGCCTCACAGCTGGCTTTTGGGATGCACCATAGCAGAAGTGGGCTGCAGGCTCTGACCTTGAAACTCTGCTCTTGACCTGGACTATCATTAGCACAAATTATGCCTGAGAGGTTTGGGCCTCAGGCAACCACCAAGAGACCCCAATTTCTCTTATCAGGTCCAAGACTTTCAGCACTTTCCCTTTTCATATCGTGAGTGAAATTCAGTCTTCTTAGTCATGATCTTCTTTACTGTGGCTGTAACAAGTGTGCACAGTTTTCAGTTACACCAGCCCACATCAGTAACTTCAGTTTACTGTACTCACATTCTATTTTGATTTCTGAATAAATGGCTAAATCATACTTGGGAGGCATATTTGTATCTGAAAAATGAAAGATGAGGTAAGCCCATCAACTTGATGGATTAAAAATTAGAATGAAAATACACAGAGTGTTGAAAATGACTTTTCTTTTTTTTCAGAAGAGATGAGTTGCAGATCCTTATGCTGTGGCTATTAATTCACTGTTGATCTCCCTTTTTAGAATGCTGGAGGAAAGCGCAGGGAAGCCTATGGATATCTCCCTAACGAAAATGGATGAATCTAAGAGAATATGGGAAAGACATAACAAAGAACAAAAGCCTGTCATGCCAATTTGGGAACTGAAAATGTGTTATTTTGCTTCTGTCCTAAGCATCTGAAAACACTGTAGCAGGTGCAAAACAGAGAACTTCACTAGCGTAAGATGAAAATCTCTTTTGCCTCCTCTTTCTTTTTGAACTGTGCCAATGAGAGCCTGGTGAACATCAACACAGAGGCCAGAAACCTCCAGTTCATCAATCACCTGGGCAGAGCCCAAGCACTTCACAGGTTCATGCTGCTTCGAAGAATTTCTGGAGCAGGCTTCACCTGCAGCCCTGTGTTTTCCCCCAGCAATAATGTAGCTCTATTGCTTATAGAGTGTAGCCCAGTGGGGATTAAACTGATAGGGTACCAAGCACATTTCACAAAGACAGGGTGAACTCAATTACTATTTCTGAAGACATAACAGAGTAATTGGCTTTCCTGGGGGAAAAAGTTTACGTGTTAAAGCTGGATACCTCCAGCTCTTCTAATGTGTACGTGGCTAGAAGATTAACTTTTGCAGCAGTGCTAAATGCTACTTTGCTTTTACAAAACTGGGCTAGTAACTGGTCTGATTTGAGAAAAAATATTTAAATGCAAGATGGAATAAAATCTAAGAGGAGGAGGAAAAATAAAATTAAATTACTTTTAGACTGGTCAGTTCTCTGAAGTTTTCCACTTCTATTTCTAAATATACTACTGAAAAATAACAATTTGGGGAATAGACTCACAATGCAAATAACACCTGAATGATTATTATTTCCAGGATTCTGGAAGTTGTCTCTGTGATGGAACACATGTAGATGTCAAATATAAATAATTTATTCAATATGACTTTGAAAATATGGGAAAATTATCTGCAGAGATTCCAGGTTTTGCACCATTCTGTTATTAAAGTTTTTTGATAAATCATCCCTGTTAGGAGAGCTGGGACAGATTTGACAGCCCAAGGGATATTAGGCTGGCACAACTCTTTTCCCCCAGATATAAGCAGCAGCAAGTTTCACAACTAGCATGTGTTTCTAGTAGGCATGTGCACCATAAAGAGTCACAAATACACACTCACATAGCCAGCCATACAGATCAACACCAACAGAAACACTGAACACTCACACAAACACTCAGTGTCAGGGGCTTCATCCTGAACTCCTCTTTGTATAAGCAGGATGGAGTGATGCTAGTGGAAATATATGTGTGTGTATATATATATATAAAAAAATTGTATATATATGTAATGAACGTGCCTCAGACACTCCAGTCTGCCCATTAGATGTCCCTGGGTCCCAGTCTCTCCAGCTTAGTAGAACCATGGATACACAGGCCTCTTAGCTCTGATTCCAACACAGAGGCTGGCACTTGATTTTGCTCACTCTGGTGAGCAACAGGCTCTTTTAATTCCTAAACATCCCATTGTAAGCCCTGTGCAATCTCTTCCTCTATGTCCTGTATTGTGTCTGATGCTCTTGGGCAGCAAACCCCAGCAGCCTGAGAGATGCTTCAGCATTGACTCATCGTAATGGTTTTCACGGCTGGATGTTGGGGCCGAGGGTCTCCTCAGACAAGCCTGGGACCGGTCTGGACAGGGTGTCCCTTCCTCTGAGTCCTTAATGTGGGTTTTCACTTGCCTCTGTGCTCCTCTGTGCTTGTGGAGATGGACAATCTTTAATGGGTCAATGGCTCTGTGATGGACACTGGAAAAGCCTGGCAGGTTATTATTTGGTCTTCCCCCACCACATTTCTCTGCTTCTTTATGGACATGCAGAGCAGTTTTTATCACATAACAATCTTAGCTGCATCTTTTTAGCTGTTGCATACCTAGTCTTAGTTATTGCATGAGTTTAAACTATCACTAGCTTTGGTATTGAAGCTTATATTTCCAGGAAAGTATCTGGGTATCTTGTAGAAGCTATGCAGTGAGGTACTGCAAGGATTAAGACTGTGTTTGATCCCTTGAATTTACTAGCAGGTAAAGTAAAATTCATTCCAGGATTTCATCAGTTCACTGGAGTGATCCCTCAAGTCACCAAAATCCAAACATAAAAAGGTTTCTCATTTTAAAACCTTAGAATGTTCAAAATGAATTGTTCAAAATGAAAAGGTAAAAGAAGATGAAATAGATATTAAATACTTACAAGATGTTTTACATTAAATGCTCAAACCAGCTTGAAGCAAAATACTATGATTTCATTTAATTGGCTGAAAGTTTTAATGAAATTTAATTCCATTTTTAGAAATACTTTTGTATTCCAAATTAAAATGATCATTATGTTAAATTCTTTATACAATTTCATTTACCATTTCTGAGAAGAGCTGGGTGGAAAAATGGCACAACAATAGCTGTATAAAAGCTAATTTAACAAAATCCAGCTGTTTCCTGAATTTAGAAGTGGCCTCCACCATTTTGTATGAAATACTGCTTTTTAAATCTACCTCAAAATAGCAACATAAAAATATGCACAATGAAGCCATTACACAATAAGAAGAAAGATCCTGTAGTCCTGATTTTCAGAGAGGCTGAATATTGCTCACTTAAAATAGAAATCTATTTTTTAAGGGGTAGGTGTTAAACTTCTGGAAATAATTTTTATTTCAGGAGTTCAGATGTCATGGGAGTGGAAAGGTGTTCTGTGCGGACGTTGTGCAGGCCAGCTGCAGAACTGGGCAAGTGAAAGCAGGTCTTCACATGACTTTGCTGGCTCCCCTGCCCCTCCAGATCCGTGCTGTGTTTGGGCTCCCTCTGCTCTCACAAAGGCTGTGGATGCACAAATAGCCTCTCTTGCTGCTCTCCCATCCCTAGATTTTCTCCCTCTGGTCAGATCCATTTGTTCCCTGCGCAGCAGGGACCACTTGGGCAGAGAATGCCTCATTGAAAAGCAGTTGTTGTAGGCTTCATACTGTTTAATCCTTTCCAGACCTGGTCTCATCTCCTTTTTAATGCTGCTGCTGTCAGTCATGAAGCCAAATGAGTCGTCACGTTAAATGTCAGGAGGGGAAATAAAAATCTTAGCAAAGACAAAGGCAAACAAATAAGGGAGGAAACAAAACCCCAAAGAGAGAAAACAAGTGAGATACTCTTAAAATTGCTAATGAAGAATTGCAGTTGCCCTGTTTCACGTGACAGGACCCATCTGAACTCTGATGTCCTGAGGTTCATGCTGCTGTTTGGCACAGTGTCTGGCTGAAGCACTGAGTGCTCACTGTCCTGGGTCCAAGTGTCAAATAGTGTGCACTCCAAGCACACTCCTGCTTGGAGTGGCTGTGCTTGCACTGGAGTGGCTGCTTGGTGCTGCTTCTCCATCCCCTGCACGCTCCTGTAAGGCTGCATCCATCCATGGGCATGTAGAGCATACGAGAGAAACAAATAATCCCCAGAATTAGGAATTTTCTTACAGTTCTTCTGATGCTTCTGATGCTTAGAGACCAAGTATTTGCTCCCAGTGGTCCCACTCTTCTCTCTGGTGGCCAGTGACAGGACCCAAGGGAATGGCCTGAAGTTGTGTCAGAGGAGGTTTAGGTTGGATCTCAGGAAAAGGTTCTTTACTCAGAGGGTGGTTGGGCACTGGAACAGGCTCCCCAGGGAAGTGATCACAGCCCCAATGCTGAAAGAGCTCAAGAAGCGTTGGGACAATGCTCTCAGGCACATGCTGTGACTCCTGGGGTGTCCTGTGCAGAGCCAGGAGTTGGACTGGATGATCCTTGCAGGTCTGTTCCAGCTCAGGGCATTCTATGGTTCTGTGATTCACCGACCCATGTCCAGAAAGCACACAGGGTCTGGTGCCTTGCTGTAAGGGGCGAGGTGCTTCACAACTGCATGAAAATGGACTCGGGCTGGGGAAGGCTGCTGCTCCTTCTGCTGACACAAAGGCACTTGTCTTGGCGAATACCTGTGTGTGAACGCCACGTAGCTGAGGGGCTTAAAGACTTGGGCAATGTTTTCTCTTTTCTATGGTTCAGGGCATGTTTTCTGGTCATTTCTGAAGAGGAGACAAGCACAAGGGAAGAATTTAAATTAAAAAAAGAGGTTTCGGGATTAGCACAAATCTTTGTGAAAATATAGGAGATATTTCATTTTTGCTGCAGTGAAGGACAAAAATGAACTCCAAAATCTCCCACACTGACATGAAACAGAATTGCTGTGCTCTGGCTGTCCCTTGCCATTGTGCTATGATGGAAGTTTCTCTTCAGCTCATGGTATTTGGAAAATATCTTTTGTCTAAACCCACAAAACTTCCTATGCCTTAAGAACTTGCAGCTTATCTCTGTAGCTGTGTTTATTATGAATCTCATTCATTTTGAGCTTTTAAAAGCTCTTTGGCTGAGAGTTATTCTGCAGCTTGGATCTTAAAGAACCACATTCATGAGTCAAAGAAGTTTTTCAAAGCTGAAGTTCAGAAACCAAGGTGAGGCAAGTCTTCACTAAACAAGCAAGATAAACCAAAAATGATGCATTTAAACCAAATTGCAGCAATGTCTTACAGATTAAAACTTTTTTATTTTATGTATGTGAAATGCATTGCTCTTGGGGCCACAGAGCAGGAAAGAGGAGCAGAAGTTTTGCGTTTTGCTGGATCTAAGGCAAATAGTATCTGAAAATAAGCTACTGGAATTTCTGCTGTGTTTGGAGGAGAGAAGAACAGAAATAAGAGAGGCAAAAGACTAAGGAAGAACAAAAACTGGTTTGATTTTACCAGAAGTTTGGGCTTTCTTCACAAAACTCCCTAGCCTACACAAAACAGGATGCTGTAAATTTCTGTAAGCATCCAACAGGGAAGTGTTCATCTCTACCTGTCCAAACACTCTGATTGAATGGGTGGAACTGGTTGCTGGAAAAAACCATCGTGATAGCTGATGATGCACTCCAACTTACACAAAGAAACAAAATATGACTGTTTTGTGACACCAGACAATACCCTACATTTTCCAGTCACTGGCTGAAATGGTAAAATAAGAAAGAGGGAACTGGAACAGAAGGAAGGAGCTGTTAGTGACACTGAAACGCTGAGACCGGTTGGGAGAATTTTTCCTTAAACAGGGACAGTTGTGACAACTCACATCAAATGAAGATATTTGGCACCAGGAAAACTCCTTTCTTACCCTATTGTACTGCTGCTGCAATAACTAGAACTAAAGGAGATTGATCCTTGCATCAATGCCAGCTTTGCATCAGGAGCTAGAGCTTCTGCCTGGAAGTGACGAGCTCAGTACCTTGTGTCCTCTAGTCACCTCCTTCATAATCCCGTCCCTCCCTTTGAATCCCATCCCACCCCAAACAGCGAAGATGAAATCTGAAGGAGTTCTGCCTCCAAATAAAATAGTCATGCTATCTGAGTCATGACTTGGAGAGCATTTCTTTCAAAAAAACCACCAAGTTGGACCAAGTTGTTTGTGAGCAAAATGGCAAGAACCAGCCAGCCCTCACTGACTGCCCCCACCAACCTGGAGAGAGAACCACAGAGTGAAGTAGTGTTCTGAAATACTGCACTGCTCTGATGTTATCCATTTTCACTCTGAGAGACCTAGTGAAAACCCAAGGCTTGGCTAAATTATCTGGAGGATGAGGAAGATTGTGGAAATGCACTTTCTGTCTTTTCCATGAGCTCTGCATTGCATGTTCTGCTGGCTGCAAAACTTTTTATCCCATACAAAGTAAAGACTTGAGGGCACAAAAATTTCAAACAGCCTCTTGCTGGGTCATACAACCAAGATCAGCTCGAGAGATGACTGTCTCAGCACAGTGGCACAGCAGCCACTCTGCTGGCTGAGCTCTGACGCATTGTAATACAAATACTGCAAACACAAAGGTTTGGAACACTGGACAAATCATTTTTTGGGTTTTTTTTTGGTGACGACAATTTCAAAACTAAGTAACTGCAAGTAAGCAAGAGCCTCACAGTCATGGAACATACAGTGAGATAATCAAGTTTAAAATAAAGTTGCCAGGAAATGAATAAGTACTGCCATACATCTGTGAAACTCAATTGTTAGTTTTCTCCAGGATAATGCTATAAACCACGATGTACAGCTAGAAATTGCTGTTGACCATATTATACAAGGTATAGAATAATTCCCCTCCAGTTTACCAGGTTTAATTTATCTTTTAGCCGGCAGTTACTCCCTGCTACTTAGGGATCACCTAACTCCCACATATTGCTAGAAAGTGCAACTCTAATATATCACAGCTACTCATAAAAAATTCGCCCTTCATAGAAGGGCAGTTCTGAAGATGAACTGTCTAAAGACATCCTGTGAAATGAAAAAGCGGTCTTTTAGAGCTAATAATAGTTTTTCTGAACTTGATGAAAAAGCCATTAATGTCTTTCTTCATTCAAAGGCGATTCTCATCCCACTAAACACTGAGGAATCTAATTTTCCTTAGCTAAACTGTGGCTTTCCTACCTAGAACAACGTCTGTGAAATGACATGCAATATCACAAATTGTATTTGCAGCTCTTCTAGCTCTTGGATATCTATAAAGATAGTGATCCCAAGAAAGTGTCACATTTGCAATATTCATTCAAGCGAGGGTAAGAAAATATTTAAGTAAATGCACTTAATTTTCATGCTGCTACACTTGGCTTAGCCTGATATTGGTCCCAAAGAGAATTATTTTAAAGACTAAGCTAGTTTCTTAATTTGTTTCCTTTTAAGTGAATCAATTCAACTCTCACGAGCTAGAGGAAAAATCATCAATGATGGTTTAAAGAGAGCCTGTAGCAGGCAAGAACAGTTGGGAAAGCTCCTGCACTGTCAGGGTTTAGTCTTCAAGAATGTTCCTGCCAGATGGAATGATTAACTAGACTGAGACCTCTTCCAGCTACAGGTTGGTGGGAATGTGTATTTTTTGTTAGTACAATTTCTCAGAGAAGGAAGGAGCCTGGGAAAGAAAGTTCATTACTCAGAAGTGCAGCTCCACTAAGATGCATTTTCTAAAGAGCACACCTTTTCTGGTGTCCTTGCAGGGAGCTTCAGTTCAGAAAGCATCCCAGAACTCCAAAAGCTGAACACATGAAAATACTGGGAATGGACCCTAAACAGCATCACCTGAGTTTTGCCATCCTGAATTTTAGGGTACCTCTCTCTTTCTTCAAGGAATATGCTTGGTGGGTTTTTTTTTGCCTGAAAGTGGGGACCCATCTGAAAGGTCCTTTCCCTACAAGGCCTGCTAGGGAAGAGACACAAAGGAAAGCATGGTGGAACAGTGAGGCAGGAATGATTTCCTGAAGAGATAGGGAAGAACTGATGAAAACATTCAAAAACAAAGGAAAAACCCCTACAAGACCCTCCCAAATTGGTCTTTCAGTTTCTGATGGGAAAAGTTTATTATGCCCAGGTGGACCTTGCTTTAGCATCAGGGCCTTCAAAGAAAAAGGCAGCAATACAGATTCAGCTGTTGCACTGGATTTCGTTTAATTTCCAGGGTATCTTAGACAGACTGAGACAGGATTCATGATTTATTTTCCTTTGTTACTGAAAGAACAAAACAAATATAAAAATAGAAAACTGAAAGTCAAAGAAATCCTTTTTTATTGGTGACTTACTTTTTAACACTACATGTGCTTGTAGCTGATGTGTCATGTGATTTATTAGGATTTTCAGCCTTTACATTACTGTTGGATCTTCTTTAGAAAAGATGCAATTTAAAGGCTAGTGTTGCTGAAGGCTTATAATGGCACAGTAATTGAGAAACTAAATGGAAAACACACTTCTATTTCAGGCAGTCAATGTGATGAAATGAAAAGAAAAATTCTTATTGGTTTTAAAGTCATGTCATCAGAAGATAGCACAGAAAGCATGAGTGAGGGTATCTGCGTGATTACAATTTTCCATGCAGGCACATGGGATCCCTAACTTCCTGTATTTAGGTATAAATACAATTAACCCATTTGCTAGAATAAACCTTGAACTAAAATAGATTATATTTGATTTTGCAATTTTATAAAAAAATACATAGAAATTACGATTTTGCCATTCAAGATACATATCGGAAGATTATTTACTTGCTCAAATCTTTTTTTTTATTTCCCACTCTTCGTTTCTGATAAGTTATGATGCCTATTAACCTAATACATAGATTCCCAGGGGAAAAAAATCTATTCCTCATTAATAATCACGTGGCCATGGGATATTTGTTTTCTGTATTCTTGTAGAGACAAACAATTCACACCTTTGTGAGTTTTATAATCAGAACAATTTTTTTCAAAGTCCTTTTCATGAATATTATTGCCTGCTGATTAGAACTGTTAATACTTTCTATTCCAAATGTAACTAATTTAGGAGCTACCCTTAGTCTGGACTCATTTTGGCAGGAAAGTAACTCCTCAGATCATATAAAGGAGATTAATTGCCCAGTTCTCTGAGGCACGAGGAGATGTAACTGCCTCTGGGGCTTTGGCAGTCAGCATAGGGAAGAGGTGTGCAGCAAGGTGTTCTATCTGAAGATAAGAAAGAATATTTGTGAACAGAGGTGTTCTTCAGCTGCTCCTGAGGAAGGCAAAGCTTTTCCTGGCCAGAGCAGCTCTACTCAGAGATCTGTCCGTAAGCATGGTGTTGTCCCTGTCATACAAAATATTTTTCCAGTAAGTTCCAGACTGAAATGTCTTCTTTTATTTTTCTCTTGGGGCCCTGTGTAAGGGGTTGAAATTGTCTGAGGAAAAGTCACTATGCAAATAAGCATTTGATGGGCAGACTGCATCAGATGGACCATGCATCTGATGGTCCTTTAGGACAGTAAACTATGGTGTAATAACACCTTAGAAAACTCATTTCTTAAAAAAACAGAGAAAACAAACGGGGAAATTGCTAGGTAAGAGAAGCAGAACAGGAGAGTGTTTGCAAGGAAAGATTAGAAGAAAAAAGTTACAATATGGAACTATTTCTTGACCTCAAACGCCTGTTTGCTGTTTCAGAGAAAGAAATGTTTTCATCTACATCACCTTGAAAGAAAGATGCCTGTCTGACTGCTGGGCTAGAAATGGCTCCTGGGAACCAGAAAAAGGAATGAAGAAAAATACTGAAATGGTTCATTAAGTGTTCCAGGAGGCCTAAAGAAAATACATAAAATCTCTGAATGAAGAATGTGTACATGTATATATATCTTTTCCTTTGAAATAACAGAGAAAGTATATTATCTTTTACTTGCTGATCTTTCTTAATCCCAAAACAGAACTGCTGATATTATTGGTCTTAAGGAAGAATTAATTCATTACAAAAACAAACAAAAAAATTCTCACTAAAACAGATGTATTCAAAAATACATGTATTTGCACATCAAGGTTGAGCTGTAATTACTGCTTTCAGATTTGTGTTAGAAAATTAATTTGGAAGCTCTTGTATGATTTCTGTTTGTGGAATACTGATAAAGGAAAATCACTTAAGTGTGCTGGCTGAGTGTATTTATACAAATAGCAAGAAGCAGAAATGCACTTTTGTTGCTCAAGTAAGCACACAAAATTGTTTGTATACAATACACATTTCTTGAGAAAGAACCAATGTTCCAACTCAGTTGAGACCGAAGCCTTAGAAGGATTTGGTGGGTTGAGCTTCTTTAGCTATTCTGAGACTTCAGTCAAACATGTCTATGTAGGTTTTCTGTTTTGCTCCCCCATGACCTTTATCAGTATAGAAGTAGAAATAGAAATTTTAAGAAAGCAACTTGTAGTGGAATTTGATTTAGAATGTGATGGAAGCTAGATAATTATGTATTATGTGAAGTCTGAGACAGCAGCTTCAGAACAAAGGGAGACTACTCTAAAAAGTCCCATATATTTTAGGTATTCTATTCCAAATAGTCACTGAAGTGAAGACGAGAAGTGCAAGAAACAGCCAGAAAATATACTTTGTCATGCTGTTGGAGTTTGGCTTTGGGGAGTTTTAGAGGGACACACTGCTTCTTCTTTCCTAAGCACTGTGAAAATAACCACGGTCCATGCACTGGAGTCATCTCACACCACATAACATTTATTCTGGTGGTGAATATTCAGTTTAGTGTTGTTCCAGTGAATGAGTAATACAGCATGCCAGTCTGGAAGAAGTCTTGTGAAATACTAATGCTACTGTAAGTCCCACTGGAGAATGTCTCCTGTGAATATATAACAGACATATTTATGTTGTGCACTATTTTTATTAAAAAATTGTCTCCTCCAAAAGTCTGCATGTGCATTTGTCTGAGCAACAAACCTCATTCAATGCAAATAATTCTCATCACTACAGCACTATGAGCAAGATTTCTGTTTTGCAAAACTGAGCTATGTGAAAAAGTGCAGAATAAATTGCAAGTCATAGATCAGAAGTCCAATTTAGAGGAAAACAAAATCTATATATTTTTCTATTCTTGTGACTATTGTAGAAAGTGAATTGATTTAAATTGGTTAAAAGGTCCACACAGGAATGAGTAAAGGTCCACATAATCAACAAGTAAAGAAGACATGTATGTGGTCTGAATGTTGTTTATAACAACATAATTCATACAAAATGTATGAGATGTGACATCACAGATGCTTTTTTTTTTTTTTTTGACATCTGATTTGGTATAAGGTTTTGCTGAAGAAGAAGAAATTACTTGTTAGTCCCATTTGAGATTTCTTTGCAAGTCAAAATCAATAAAATCATCATCATTACTGTCTGCTTTTTGGTAGCTGTCTTCCACACTGAATATTAAAGAGCTTTCAGACTGACGAAAAAGAAAAAGATTAGAATGGTGAGAAAATTCTTTTATATTTTACTCAAATATGATGATGATGATTTGTCAGAAAAAACAGGCTTATTGTTAGTCAGAGGATTGTGTCAAATGGTAATAAATGTCTTTTCAAATTGAAAGATTAAGACAAATGATTAGAATACTTTGGCCTTTATTGCCTTTTCAATGCTTTATGTCTTATTTTTCATTTTTTTTTCAAAGAGATTTTGACTCCAAGGACTTTTTTACCTTGCTTCTTATACACATAAGACCTGTACTAGCAAAGATTGCACAGTATTTTCCTATGGCTGGCTGGATTTCTAGGATTTTCTGACTAAAACCAGTTCCTGGAAGACAATTTTACCATGCTAACACCTTATTTTCATTCTCTAGTTAGCAGCTGAGCACTGTTTATTTTCTAGATAATCTTGCTTACTCTTGTTCCATGTTGGCCATTGCTATTTTAGTTCTGTTTTAAGGAACATGAAAATGGAACACTTTGATGTTTTGCCAGTCCTAATGAAGTAACCTTTAATTCAAGACAGACAGGAATTTAAAATAAAGAAAGAATTTTCTTGCTGTTGTCTACATGCTAACAGCACAACATTAAATTTAGAAAGAAGTACAGAGGAGCATTGTAATATAGATCTTACCACTGTCCATTTGGCAGTCTCCAGCTTTGCTTTGCCCAGCTTATGACCCCTGAGGACAATTCCACAGCCTGATGGTTTGAATCCAATGTTTAAAAAAAGTTTCTGCTGTGCCTTAGGGATTTTATTTAATAAAATCCTGATTTGAGATCACTGATAACTTGATACCTTGAGTTGCTACATATTCCAAAAATGTCCAAGCTTCTGCTGTGATCTGTAACTTAATAAGGGAGGCAGAATGAAGGCCTACAGTACCTTCATCATGGCTGCTTCCATTAGAAATATCAGTGCCTGTTGAAAATGATAACTGGAGCCATGCCTTATTCATCCATTAAACTGAACTCACCAGCAAATGTTCTGGCAGTGCACTGTGAGGAAACAACGTCCACAGGCTAACCCCTGCTTCTGCCTGGTGGTCTGTGGGTCCTTATCCACTGAAACTCAGATTTAGTAGTTTGTATCAACGAATAAGTGTATTTATTCAACTGGAATGGGAGCAATGCAGACACTAAGGTAAGGAACAGTGAGTTTTAAGTATTTTCAGGATGTGATCAAGTGTTTTCTGAAGGGCTCCAAGGCAAGAGCAATATGCTATATAGATCCTGAGCTCAAGAACATCTGTTAGTAGTGAAAATATAAATGCTTTGCAACAAGAGCATCATCTTTGTCTTCTTATTTTGTGTGCAAGAGGAAGAAATTACCAAATCACACTGTATCATATCTTCAGTATATTGACAGCAATCAAACAGATTATGTCGTTTTTATTTTCTTCTTTCTGAGATAGAGGTGGCATTATGAAGATGTGAAGTGCAGAAACAACCTACTAGATTTGCTGTTGTCTTGAAGCCTAAAATGATACAACATGCAAAACCCAGGAATGGTTAAATCGAACTTCAGCCAGCCATTGTTAAATGCTGATTGCTTATAATCAGGATGAGTAAAGATGAATCTTTCATTAAATTCTCAGCAGTGAATTAAATAGCATTTTCCTAGTATTCTTGGATAGGAGGAGATGAGGGGGAACTCTCAGGGACCTTGATTAGTTGAATAACAGGAATAGGCCAATCTTTAAAAAAAAATTACTCTGATAGCACTCCTGATGACACAGAGAACAAATGGAAACAGCATGAAGATACCAAAGGAGCGCTTTCTTATGGCTTAGTTGCCTCTTTGCTTGGTGTTTAAGCAACCTTGCATTCAACTATTTTATAAATGTATATGGTTTTTCGGGTGAAGAATAGACTCTCTTAAGCTTAGAGGACTGTTGGAGAAAAGGTGTTCAAAAGTTTTCATTCAAGGGCTCTTCAGCATTATAAATGAAATAATATGAATAAGTTGCTACAGACGCCTTTGTCTTGCCACCTCTTAGCCTGTGTCTGGCATGCAGAAGAAGTAAAACTTTTTGCATTAGTGATGAAGGGTGAATGAACCTTGTTTAAAACTCTTTTTACCTCTTTGAAGTGACTCAGGCTTGCTTAGAGACTTGCTTTGAATCTTTGAGGCAGAGCAGAAACGTTGTAAGTGCCATCTTCTCTTCCTGTACTCTGTAAGGAAACATTTATCACCACTGGGTGATTTTCTACGTTTGCTAATACTCACAAGTGTGTGAGTGACCCATGGTTTTGGGGGTTGGAGGGACAGGTTGCAATGGTACAGCATGCTCTTGTGTCCTTCCATTTACAGTAAAAGCCATCGCACGGAGGGAATCCTTCCCAACATCCATCTTCAGAGTCATGCATTACACACAGATGTTCATGAGTACACATATATATACACACACAGTCATACACAACCACAGGCAGAGGCCCACTTCTGGGGCATTCCTCTTCCAGTCTGCCTAGCTGCTACAATTAAATGCATTAGTTCTATGATACAGCAGCTGATGAAATGGTTCTTCTAATAACACCACAGAAACACTGGGTAATGATTTTCACAGCTGCATTTCCCCGACAAGTTAATCACAACACTCCCTCCTTTCCTCCCTGCCTCCAGCACTGCCTGATATTAGTAACTGGACATATCTAATGGCTACCTCATAATTAGAGTTTGAACTCTTCTGCTTGGCTAATTTATTAGCTAATATCATATGAAATTTGATGTTAATATGTCCTAAAGGCTAATCTATTCAGATTGCAATGCATAGATTTTAATAGTCTAGTGTGCTTTGGTAATCAGAAAGAATTATGTGATTTTGGCTTGTGGCTTCAGCAATTAAAAAAGATTGGCTTTCAGTGCTCATTTCAAGGTTGTTGTAGCGTTTATGGAAAGGGGTCTATAATTTCAGTGTAATATGGATCTTTTATAAGTCACTGATCTCTTTTAAGTAAGCTACCACGTGTCCCATGCGGTTTAGGATGAGCAAACAGCATAACCTCAAACCATTAGCAGTGTACTGGAAGTGAAAAGATTGTTAATCCCTGACATTTTTTTTGCGGTTGTTGCTTCTTTATTCAGCTGAAGCGTAAAAGTCAGAACTTACAGAACACTGAGATATGAGAAAAGAAATAGGAGATATGGAATGTGTTTGAGTCAAATCAGGATTACTGATGCGCTTTTTAGCATCATTCAGGGAGCTTCTACTAAATTGTTTATCCACCACGAACCTCATTTCCAAAACACGATTCCCACTCTATAATACTGCCATTCATGTATTGCTTCTAGGTATCATTTTGCCTTAAATAGTACAAAATTTCACTTTGAGCTGATTTAATTTTACAAGGAAATCTAGATTGCTCTGTGCAGTTTTCTAATCTTCATTCAGACATTTTTAGGCTCCCCTAAAATTTTGTAATATTTAAATTCTACATGTGTTTCTATGCAGACCACAAAAAATAATTTTGGGAAGCCTCAGCTTTAACCTCACTCCCAGGAGAGCCCTGCTATAATGAAGTCCATAAAATCATTGATGATTACTTTAAAGATCTGTCCATTAGGTAGATTTTAATATATCTGAAATACGATTTGCTGACTCCACTCTAATTCACTATTATCAGAATGTATGTGGCACCAAGGAAAATAGCTTACAATATTTATCACATTTACACTGTTACATTCATTGACTCAAATTGCAGTCTCATAAAGGAATTAAATCAAACATACTTGACCAAACCTGTTTTCTATAAGACCATGGTGACTGGCATCTATTACATTTTGTTCCTTTAATGTTTTTGTCGAGCAAGAGACGGGAAGGGCTTTCAGCTACTTTACAGAAACATCATTTTCTTGTTAGAGAAACAATCCAGGCAGAAATCTCCAGGCAAACTGGACTCTTTGTGCCATGTATCCATGAGTCAAAAAAAGTGAAGTACACAGGCTGCTGCAGTTGTGGCCAGTATGCAAGGATCCAAGCTGATTGGAATTTTAAACAGAAAATGTTCAAGTTCTAATTATCTTTAATCAAGTGGACTAATCTAGAGATCAGACCGGAGAACTGAGAATCCTATTAAAGTTATCAGGCCTCATGAGTAACAGGTACTCCTGGCAGGCCTATTCAAAACAAGCCTGGAGGCTGATCAGCTCAAACTTATTTAGCATGAAGGGCCATTCTTGTGAGGAAGACTAATATGAGGTCCTGGAGAAGACACTACACTACTTCCATAAAAAACCACAGCTGTGTCTCCAATAATTATGATGATACAGTAACTGAAGCACTGCTTCAAACTTCAAAGCACTAGCAAAGCTATTAAATGAACACAACAGAAAAGAGAAATAAAAAATCAGATTAAATGATGGATAAAGTTTTCCGCATTATTTTGTGCTACACTTTATATTTGTGAAGGGTAGTGAGTGCTATAAGATGGCTTAATTTTCACTGAACAGGATATGGGGCTACAGACCCGTTCAATAGTACAAGAGCCAACTCCTGAATTTCCCAGGGACTTCCAAGACCATAATTACCTATTGCACAACATAAAGGACAGGCCACAGGTGCTATCAGCCATGGTATGACACATCACTGCTTCTATATTCATGTCTCTCCAATGATTTTTCAATCCAGGGACAAAAGGAAATGGGGGTATAACATTCAAATGAAATGGTAGGGTAAGCATCCTGCTGATGTTTGGACCACTGTGTTCAGTCACCCAAATATACTTAGCTAAATAAATTAGTATTAGTAAATAAACTAATACTGTGTTTGGTACATATGCAGATCTGTTTCTCCAAGTAAGGTCTTTCAGTGGCAGGAATTCTTCTGAAATACAACTTTCCCTCGCATTAAATTTCTACCTACTCTCTTAAAGTCCCAAACACAACTCTCCAAAAGACCTTCTTGACAAGAGGGCACAATCCTGAAAACTGGTGGCTTCTTATTCCTACCAGTTCCATCCCTGTATAGCCATCTTAACATCTGGCACTTTTTCCTCATGTCCTGCTTAGACTCTATCACACAATCACTGCTTTTTTCTTTTCAATCAATCAATAATTCTTCCTTTAATATAATCAGATTTTAGCCTAATTTCAAGTGATTTACTGAATAGTGTGACATACCATAAAATTCTTGTACATAACTGGTGCACCAAAATTTGCATAAAACATATTTTTGGTGGATAATAAAAAAAACAATGAAGGAAAAAGATAAATTAATATTTTAGACTTGATAAAATTTGTACAATGCACTGTTGGTTTTACTCCAGTTAGAAGTTTCACAGAAGTGACATCAAAACTCAGATACAACCTGGGCTATAATAAGACACAACTCTATTGCAAGTTATTCATGACAGACTTACATGAGATAATACTAGATTTAAATTTGCCTCAATTACTTGGAAAAAAATGATTCATAAGATTAAATTTCAATGACAATGATGTAGTAGGAAAAATGGTATATCTGTTTAACTGTCTCTTTTGAAGCTGTCTGAAAAATTCAGCCATGGGCAGCTTTATTTCCTATCTGCCACATCACACAAAATAAAGTTAGGTAGAAAAGATATAGCACGATCTCATACAGGTGACTGTAGCAAATTCAAGAGAAGTGACCCATTGCAAAGATCATTTGAATAAAGATGTTTCTCCTGTGATATTCATAGAAGTGGCTTATTCATACAAGTGGATCTATGAAAAATATTACTATACCCAAAAACCTCCGAGCCAATAACATGCCATTAAAGCACTCAGGTAGTAATTTGCTTACTCCCTCCAGGACTAAAATAATGTTTTTCATACAAAAGTATAATTTATCTTTCCAAACTTATGATGTATAGAAATGAGTTAGTTCAGTGACATGAGTAGCCAAATCACTTGCTAGACAAATCAGTAATGACAGGTGCCTGCTAATATTGCATAAACATACATGTGACATGCTGAACACCATGCAAAAATTCATGTATTCAAAAGTCCATGGCAAGGGAAAAAAACCAGGAAAAACAACAGCTTTGAAGACAGTAAAGAATACCTCTAAAGTATTAAAACGATGAGATTAAGACTCTTCTTCAGAACTGGTGCAAAATCTGATCAATTTCTTTTTTTGTTGTCTTTTTAGTTGGAAGTGCTATTTCACAAAACCAGAATTGTTTATCAGATAGAAATTTTATCAAAATGATTACAAGATCATTGGTATTGAAAAGTGTTAAAATTTGTAAAGACGTCTTTTAGTTTTTTAATTGATTTTTTTTTTGTTGATGTTCAGAGGACTATTGATTTTGAAGCCTAGGCTAGGGCTAGAGGTTTTACCTTAAGATGTAATAGCTTTTAGAGACTTTTATGTTTCGGTTTGGAATGTGGAAGAAGCTCAATGTATTGCTAAGCTAAGAACAGTGAAAAGTCCAGTCTTAGATATGATTCTGAATCTCCATTACTTTCTACCAAATAGTAGGTGACACTTTGTGTATAAACATTTAAGTATAAACATTTAATATTATTTATAGTTTTCTGTGTTCCAGGTTAATAATTTATAGAAAAAAACTGTTATTAAAAATAAATGTTTTAGGAGAGTCTGTAATTATATATCAAATTCTAATTTATTTATCTTTGTAGTCCTCCAGAGTAAACACCAGAAGACATGCACACACCTGTATTTTTCTCTCTTAACCACCAGAAAAGATGGGTTATTTTAGTACAAAAAACTACAATGTCGTCATTAAAATATTTTGTGGTGGAGATGGTACTGCCAGGAACTGGGTGTGTTTTTAGCTGTATAAACTTTATAAACGAAATAATACCTCCTAGATTAATTCTTCTCTCTATGATTTATCTTCCAATCCAGATGTCTTGAGCTTTTGAAATGAGAAAGTTTACTTAGGTTTTCATACCTTTAGGAAAAAACCCAAAGAATCCTCTATTACTGAAGCCTGTTTTTCTTTCTCTTTTTCTTTTTTCTGTTCGGTTTATTTCTTTGACCTTAATTATTCGTCTTCCAGAAATACATTAATGTTCCTACATTTAGGAACTGTTCAATTAAATTAGAAATGTTTACGAGCATTTGTTTCTTACCTTAATACACTGTGCATTGGACAGTCTGTGCTTGAAAACTGACTACAGAAATCAGGTTCTGAAACCTGCAGAAAGGATCAGCTGTGAAATGTGAATAATCAGATTGCAAGTAAGTTGGCAGAGGCTTTGTGACTACAGGCTTGCAAGCTCATTGCCTAGCAAAAGGGACATAATTCTTGAGTTTCATTCCCTCTGTAAGAAATTGATAGTGCCTTTTTTTTTCCCAGAAATTGTTTTTGATGCTTGCGATTCAACAATTTTTTCTAAACTAAGCAAATTCCAAAGATTTCAGCCCGGATTCACTGATGAGGTCTGTCTCAGTTCTCCCAAAATGCTTGTTAAGTGCTACAGAGCGGTGCAAACTCACTTGCCAAAAACCCAAATCAATAGAATATGATGGACTTCTTCAGGTTTAGCCACCTCACCTTCATTGCACAAAGAACCAGAGCACATCAGGAGGCAGAGAAGCGGGCAATGAAAAGAAGAGCAAAATGTTCTCCTCTTGCATATATTGTTACAAATTCAAATGAGAATTCACTCTTTTTTTTCTTTTCTTTCTTATTGACTGGGTCAATGTTGTTGAGTAAAAAAACTTCACCGTATTGCTTCACTGATCACTTTAAAGCCCACATCAAAGGATTGCTGTTTTTGTGATAGCTCCTCTTAGAGAAACCTCTCTTCATAGGCAAGGAAAATATTTAATTGAAATGATGTGTTTTAGTTCATTTTGTAATAGCTCAGTGGTACAGCAGGCAAGATTTAATCAGCACACTCATTGAACTCTTTTCATAAGACCAGAAGCAAATGGCCAAGTGTATTTATCTTCTATGTTTATGGAAATCAGTGCATCTTTAAAGCAACTCTACATATTCCATAGCAAAATTCTTTGCTGCTTTTGGAGCCTTTAAGTCCCTGTTTGGGTCTCCAAAGTTTTTTTCAAAAATAATGGTCTGGCAAGTTGCTATGCTGTTGTATGCGTCAATTGAACGTGCTGGGATTTGAATTGTTTTGAGTGCTTAAATCTCACATGTTTGCAAATGCCCTTTGCAAACTTCAGCATCTGGAGATTTGTTGCCGCTGTTACAATACTCTGGGGATAGAGTTTACTTAGAACAAAACACCCTGGAGGAAAGAAATGTGCTTTTATCTAATCTGGAGCAGAGAGCTGGATCGTGCTTTGGATGCTCTCTGTGCAGGGGAGCCGGCAGCTGGGGCTGGCCAGGGCAAGCAGGGGCTCATTGGTGGCACCAGGAGGCATGGCCCCATGCAAAGCACCCCAGTGCATCTGCAGGACACTATTTCGCACACTTCTGGGGCAAAAGCATGCAAGAACTTTTGCAAGTGAGGAAAAGGCATGAATTTTTTTGCCAATATAGTCCATTGCATAGAGTTTGGTAAAATATGCGGAGCACAAGTATCAAAGAGTTAATGAGATCCTACCAATGAGCAATCAACAGTAAATTTTAGTAATAAAGACTGAAAAATGCTTTGGTCTGCAGCCAGTGTCATGGATGAACATACTTTATTATCATTATTATTTTTTTAATTAAATAGAGAGAAAACCAAGGGAAATTGTGCTGAAAATGAAAAGCTTTAATAATAATGCATCAACTGGTTAGCTGTAAGGAATAGTTCTAAAGAAAACTCCACATTTGCCAAACCTTTGTGTGAGACAGAAGCACTTTGAGGTCAGGGCAAGGGAAGAGATTTATTTATTGAAAGGAACTGTTGTTGTGGCAATAGCTGTGGGGGAGGTTTGATCCCACTGCTTGTTCTGAAAGCCAATTCATTAGAGGGGTCAGAAAAGCATGTCAGAGATAAAAATACATCTTTTTTTTCTGCTGCTGATCTTCACTTGCATTCTCTTTTTCTGGGGGTGGCGGCCCAGCAGGGAGCCACACTGTTTTCACTCGTGCACCAGTACTGCACCAGCTGAAGCACTAACCTTCAGGCAGCTCTAGGGGAGGGTCACACAGCACAGAACCTTCTCTGTGGACACCCCTGACGTGAAGGCACCTGGACAGGTGATGACCGCAAATATGTTGTAGAGAAATATTACACAATTTATAGTAAACCTTTTTCTAAAAAAAAAAAAAAATTTTCTAAAAATACCCACTTTTTCTAAAAACATTTTTTTCTCTTTTCATCATCTCTATCTCTCTTCTGTGGTTTCAACACATTTTTTTGAAATTAATTTGGCCCACAATTTTCAGTCTGGTCTAAGGTTTGTTCTTTCATTCCAGTGTTATGTTTCATTGCCTTTCTTTCTCTCTGTATTAGATGTATTTAATGTGTATTTCTGGCTTCATTTCTGTTTCTTGACTCCAGCTTGCCTCCTTCTTCTCCTGCAGCTTTTGTTCCCCTCAGTCTTCTCTCAGTGCACATTTTCAATATTCTATAAGGAAGGACTGCCATGAAGGGAAACATCTTTACTTTGTCAGGGGTCCTTTTCTTTTAGCAGCATCCACAGCATAAAATACTGTTTTTCACAGAGAGATAAAAAAAGAATTTCTTTTCCACTGGTAAGTTAGCCCACAGGCTGTGTCCCCTGGAGAGGACTGGGGTTTTATTCTTTTCCCCATTCCTCTTACGGATATGTCCATACAAGGTCTTGGCTTTTATTTCAGGAATCGGAGAAGCTCTCACCTACATTAGCTTTGTAGCAGCAGCACTGGAAGGTGGTAATATTTGTTTTATTGGAACAACATGGGAGCCCCTCGCTGGTTTCTGACTGAAAGTCGGTCCTGTTGAGGAAGGAACAAAAATCAAAAAACGCGTTGGCACCATTTCTTTTGCTCAAGCCTTCCTCTCTTGTTCAAGAATTGAGAGACAGCCTATGGCTCTCCATTCCCCAAACTAGCACAGCCCCAGGCAGCCACATAAACATGTTCAGAGCTCAGCCATTGCACAAAACGGTAAGGCTCAATTAGTGCTTCTTTTGGCCAGATCTTCTTTGCTCAATGAACAGTCTTAGTGGTATAAATCATGAGTAGACTACCCCCAGATTTGGCTCCACTTCTCCTGAACATCAATAGAAAACTAACAAAACCCAAACAACAAGGATATGTGTTGGTTTGAGTCTGTGCTGAAAGGTCGCTAACTCCAGGTGAAGTCTGAGTGCTTCTCTCTACATATGGATATCTTGCTTCCTATCTCTGCAATATTTCACACTAAGTACTGTCATGTCTAATCTATTTTGGAGTAAAAAATTAAGAAAGGTTATATAATTTTCAATATTTGAATGTATATTTATTCCTATACTTTTACTGACGTACAGTTCGCATCAGGACAGTTTGTTACAGGAGATGAAGAGTAATTTAAAACCATAAAATAACAATGAAACTATCTGAAAAGGTTTGTACGCTTGTTCCCTTGAACAGTAGAGGTGACAGGCACTTCACCACAGTGTGCCAAACTTCCACTCTTCAGCAAAGATAAGGGGTTTCATATCATTAGCCATGGTGGTGGATTGACCCTGGCTGGGTGCCAGGTGCCCACCAAAGATGCTCCATGACTCTCTTCCTCAGGTGGACTGGGGAGACAAAATGTAATGAAAGGCACATGGGTCTAGATAAGGTCAGGAGAGACCACTCATCAATTACTGTCACAGGCAAAACAGACTTGACTTGAGGAAATTAGCTTCATTTTCTACCAATCAAATCAGAGTAGGGTAATGAGAAATAAAAAACAAATATTAAACCCAGCGTTCCCCCACCCCTCCCTTCTTCCTGGACTAAATTTCAGTCCTGATTTTCTCTACATCATCCTCTCAGAGTCACAGGGGAACAGGGAATGGTTGCTGTTGCACTGGAGTTTTTTCTCCCTTCTTAGAGACATTGCCCCCAAGGCTCTACCACTGTTTCTGATGGGCTCGGCCTTGGACAGTGGAGTGTCTGTCCTGGAGCTGGCTGGCACTGGCTCTGCTGGACACAGGGGAACCTTCTGGTGGCTTGTCACAGAAGCCACCCCTGTAGCCCCCCCTGCCCCCAAAACCTGGCCACACAATCCCACTAGTCATAGAATCTTGCTGGATCTTTAAGTAACAGAAACGAACATGAGCGAGCAGAGCTTTACAGGTTGCATTATAAAGACCTCATTTAGATGTTTTCATATAAGATTTGCTTCTAAATATTGTAACATATGGCAAAGTTTAGAAGAAATGTGTTTTTAATGCAGAAGTCTCCTAAAAGCAAGGTAGAATCAATCTGAAGAGGATGCTACAGAATTACTTGGGGTCTTACTGGGGATGATGCTGTTAGCTACAGCTTTCTTCTGCACCTGTATGGCACAGGTGACAGTCTTGACTCATTGTAAGTCTAATGGGAAGAGAAATGCCTCACACAGCAAGGTGTTAGAGCTGCTTCAGACATACGAAATAGCCTGACTAGGTTTTTGAGAAGAGAAGCACTATGTTCTTTTCAAAAGGAAAAATGTTTCAGAGGTGAACAGAACAATGCTGAAGTGGCTTGCTTTGAATGTTATTTTTACTTTTCCTTAAAGAGCAATGTATGGGAGAATTGCAAGAGAGGAAGGCTTGGGAAAAAACCAAACAACTCACATTTGGTAAGGTGGAGGGATTTAGTCAATATTACTCATGATTCCCAGACCACCTCATTTTAGAAAAACACTGCTTCTTGTATTTCAAGTGAGTATGGGCAAGATGCAGTGCTGTTTGTACTAAAGAAGCTTTAAGGTCTATTGCTCAAGGCTTTTTGACATCTAAATTCACTTCAGCCCTTTCAAAATTCTCAGGGCATTTAACAGAGCGCATGTAATGCTCTTAAGGTATAGTTGTGTAAACTGCCTCCATGAAGTATTTACAAGCCTTCTTTAGTCAAAATTCTTCATCAAATCTCATTTCCTTCTCAATATTTCATGCTATAACCAGATAAAGGCATAGAAGCTGTTTAAGGGCTGGAACTTGTTCCTCTATAACAATGTCATGTAAAATGAAGTGTGAAAGAAATAGGAAGTAAGGCTGAGGGATTGAAGAGAAATGCGTGACTTAGAGCAGAGAAAGCAACTCAAAAATAATGCATGCAGCTAGTGTTGGATTGATATTCAGCTACGGCCATGTTGTAGACAAGAAAAAACATCCACGTCTTGCCAACATTGATATCTAGGTCTCTGTTTTTCTCCCCGTGTTGGCAGACCAGCCACAAGACCTTACTTTGAAGCATAAAACACCTTGGACAAGAGCTTCGGAAAGGAGATAACTTGCACAGGTCCTTGCTTGGTATACCTTAGCTGGGCTGTGTTTCAGAGACAGCGACTCACTCAACACTATCTACAATTACAGCTCCTTTACACATTTTAGTCTGGGAATTCTAGATTATTTTGTCTCAAATTACAAGTCTAGTTTAAAAGAATATTATAAAAGCAGTGACAGATGCCACAAAAAAGTAAGACCCCAACCAAACTCCACAAAAAGCCCTCCTCAGAGATAAAGGCACCAGCTGGGCTGAAATTTCAAAATTATGTTTACATGGGGTGATTTGATGATGCACAAATGTGTGTATACATGTAAGAAAGCCTTTTGAAAGCTTTTGAATTAGTTCAATGGTATTTTCTGGTTTTAACAGAATGGCAGTTTCTCAACATGCATGGCAATTGCAGGGTATTTAATATGCACTTCACTGGTTTGTACAGAACTTATTTTTCCATCCATTAATGTGATACATTTACATCTCATAGGATTGCTACAACTTTTTGCACACCTCAGGCTGCTATTCTTGAACCATTTTTCCATCTTCTCTTCCCAGTATTTTAATGGCTTCACTGACTCATGTGAGGTCTTTCATCAGCTGTCTACACCATGTACGTGTCTGACCTCCTTATCCCCGCCTTTCCCCACCTGCATACCCAATCTGTCCGTGTCAAAGGTTTCAATTTAAAATAATAAACCAGAAGTGATTCCTAAGCCCATAAAGAAGTGACAGTCCAGGAAATATGATTCTACTGGACCTTCTCCTCAGGAAGGCTCAGGAGCTTAGTGCCCTCTCCCCACTGTGCTCCTTTTCCCCCTGTTCCCTCTGAACAACTGGCATATCTCTAACGTCTCCTCCCCTGCACATGTCCCCAGATATTACCTTCTGTTTCATCACTGAACTGGTGCATTCAGGCTTGTGCCTGTCTTCCAGGAGCCACCAAGGAGTACTGCCAAACACAGTGTGTGTCCAGCTTTCTGCGTGGAACTAGGTACTTTCTAAGGACACCTTTTCACCTGCTTCACCCACAGATGAGTTTTTGTCTCTGTCCTGGCTTCTGGAATGATCTCTCCATGTACAAGATAAAAGTTGATTTTGCTCCTTTATATCCTACTTTGTTTTGTTCTGTCACCCAGCTGTACTGCAAATGTTTTTGTGGCTTCCTATATTTAAAAGCCAGCCAGATGAAAAGAAGCATATGTAGCAGGAAACACAGCACAGGCACGTGTGCTGATAAGATTAATTCCTTGTCATCCGCTATAATGTTAAATCTAGTTTGAATTGCAGCCCTTGGGACCTGCAATTACATTTGTCCATCTGTCAATAAACCGCCATTTTGAGTTGTACTGCAGTTAATTGCAGTTAATATACAAAGCCTTTCCCTAGTTGTTCTTCCATCCCCTTACATCACCTCTGGTTTTTTTTCAAAGTATAACTAGAGTCAAATAAATAGAAGCAACACTGAGTTAGCAAGTTATTTAAGAAAAAGCTGAAGGATCAGGATAGATATTATCTGCTCAGGTCTAGATAAAAACCCCCACCAACTCTCCTTAATTGCAGAAAAAGGAAGGAGTAGGTACAAATGAAACCAGTGTACAGGACACTAATAAAATAGAATGTGTGAGAGAAAATACTTACCTAAAACACGCTCTTTGTTTCTGATGCTTTGCTCCTGGTCCCGAAAATCTTCACTCTGAACATCCAGGTTTGAATCTCTTGTTCCTTGTTTGCTTCTGGGATAATCTCTAACCCAGCTAATGAGTCATGGGCAGTCCCAGGATCCATTTTAGTTCTACCCACAAGGATGGTTTGAGCCTCATTTAAATCTGCTTTTCCTATGTACTCTAAAGAACCTTGTAAAAATACTTAATCCTCGATGGAGGATGGAAAGAAATTTGAGTTTTTAGTTTTAAGTACACTTGCTGCCTTCAAATTCCCTAAGCTTTTCTAGAAAAAGTCAGGTAAATATTAACACCTTGAAACAAGTTGGAAATGTTGAGATTTCTAGTGGTAGCACATGAAATATATTACAGATTAAAAATAAAATTAAAGGGATGTTTCAGTTTTTATAAAGATAACCCTTTTTTTCTTTTTTGTTTTTCTAATTTCTATTAGGAGGGCTCTAATTTTACACCAAAATCTAAACCTTTCCTTTTAGCAAAAAATGCAGTCTCTTTTATATGATCTAACTGACCTTCTGCTATGAATCATTATGTTTAGATTAGTATTATAATATTTGTAGATAGTAAACAAGATTATGCATCACTTTCCAACCTTCATATATGTCTTTTTCTTTTTTTTTAACATGATCTTTTTGTTACTGATGGAGGGGAGCAAAGAACCAAAGCTAAGCTCTTAGTGCTATTCAGCGACAGTACAAAAGGCAATGGGCACCATCTGAAATATAGATAATTCCCCTTAAATATGAATAAAAACTTTTACTCTAAGGATAACCAAGCACTGGAAGAGGTTGTCAGAGAGGCTGTAACCATCCCTGGAGAATCTGGAAGTCTGTCTGCACATGGTCCTAGGCAAATTGCTTCATAGCAGGATGTTGGACTTGACGGTCTCCAGAGGTACCCTCCAGCCCTAGCTGTTCTGTGGCTGATCAATCACCTTGGTCAGTGCAAAGTGCCCTTGGTAAAGGGCTTTCTGTTCACTGTTTGAAATTGCGTTTTTGTCCTTTGTTGACTCAGAAATTGATTGAATGGGTTGTGCTCCAGTGTCTTCCTAGTGACTGAGGGGAGGCTGAGCAGCCAAAAGTTCCCCAGGTTGTTTTTCCATGTTTTTCAAAGCTGCGTGTTTAGTTGGCCTTCTGCCAGCTCTCATTGACCTGTCTGTCACTTAAAAAAATAAAATTACAAATAGTAGCACTTTAATTACAGTGGTCATTTTTGTTCAGCCCTGTAGTAAAACTCTATGCAGTCCCATTGATATGAATACATCTAGTTTATCTAAAATGCCTGTAAATTGTTGCTTCCCATAGTCTTTCCCAACTAAACAGCTATTTGCAGAGGTCCAGTAACAGGCTTTGCTTGTGAAGCATGAAGTAAAAATATATTCCTGTATGGTTCTTTTTCTGGTTTACTTATAGAGGAGCTCCTTAGAAAAGCAAGTATTTTGACAAAGCTAATTAATTAATTAATTAACTAATACAAATTTGATTAAATAATTGATAGAAACTCTAGTTAGTACAATGATGAGTAAATAGCCTAGGTACCTCTCTGGGCTTGTCTTCAGGCAGACACTCAAAGAAATGTATTCAAATTAACATTTCTGTCAGTAACCTGAATCACATAATTGTATATGTCTCTGTATTTACAGCTGTAAAGTGGCCTTAATTTTGGATTATTTTCAATTGTCTTAATTTCCCTTATTTCAGTTTATTCTGGAAATGAGATAAGTTATCTGTAACAAAGCAACTTAAATTCAGAATAAGAATGTTCCTGGAGGGATTTAATGCTGTTTAATGACTGCATAATACCCTCCCTGTGTATTTTCATGTAGTTAAGCCCCAAGCACTAAACAAAATGTGCACAGCTTGTTAATTCTGAAGAAAAGAAGTCAGAAGTATTTTCAAGTTAAAGAGGTTCTTTTAAGATCAGCGGGATAATAATGCTGAGACACTTTACATAAATGGGTTAAACCATTCACTGTAAAAAGTTGACTACACATTTTAATAGTTCTCTCCACAGAAATGTCTTAATGAATCATATAATGTAGCTAAATTTATTGTGAAATACCATATGGAAAATCCTTTTAACAGCTATGAAAAATCCCACATGTTCTAATGGCAAAAAAATTAAGGCGCTTTTGAAATATCCAGAGGAGTACTTGCGACTGATGGATTGTATAAACTTCTTGTGTAAAATGTTATGAGTTTACACACAAGCATAAGTTTTCAAACCAACAATTACACACAAATTCTCCTGCGCTAATTTTCTTTGCTGAAGGAAGGAGGTATTTGTTGCAGATTACGTCAATATTTTCCTGCCTGTACATAATAACCAACCTTCATGACAAGTCTGTTTCCCCTGCTGTTCTGTCCTTGCTTTAGTAATGGTAACTGTATATCAGTGGCATTGGCAACTGGAAACACCTCTGCCGAGGGTGAGCTGACGGGAAATGCTTGGTGGGTACGAGGTGAATAAGGGTGAAGGCTAAGGAAAACATGGCTTAGAAAGGGGTGGGAACATTTGGCAGTGATAGCTAAATTTACAGCCTTGGATTTTCCTTTTCTTCCTCTGCATAGAACAATTTGTGCTGCCATGGTAGAGGTGAAACTCCTGTTTCGTACAGAAGCAAACATGTGGTCAAGTCTGCTTAGACAAGAAAACAATGGCGAGAAACAGTAGCTTGCAAGAATGTCTGAAAGAGTGACTACTAAATTTTGGTTAGAAATAGTTTTACAGGAGAAATTGATGATAAGCAGAAAAGAGCACAGGGAAAAGATCAGTAACTATTGTTATGAAAAGGAAGGACTGACTAAAAAGATCAGAAGAAGAGAAATGGCCTTTTCAACCCCTACTTTTACCATTTCTATATTAATGTGAGACCTCCAGAGTACTAAAATTTGTGTGTTTACTTCCACACCTCACTGTGCACCAGATCTGAGTGAAATGTGAAGATATATACATGTTTGTAAATGGATGAAACGCAAATTTATCTTGATCTGAATATTGTTTAGCATATTCTACATCAGCTTTTTCTTAACACACCTCTAGCTGTTTTACTCTGTTGGAGCTTTTATTATTTGATGAAGTGTGTTGAATTGGAAAAGGGAAATCACAGTGCTTTTGAAACAGCATACACAAACCTGAAGAGAATTCTGTTAGACCTTAATTAATAGTTTAAGGTAAAACATAATTACTTAATTAAGCCTATTTTTCCAGTCTTTGTATACAGAGATATATTCCTGTTGGGTCAGTAATTTGCTTGCATATTCTCCCTTTCCCCATATACTGAATTGAAAAAGCTTTTGTTCAGTACAAATACTTGATATCAAGTACCTTTTCTAGATAGGTCGACTTTTTATATTTTAGACCAATTTGCACTACCAGCAGAATGATCACATGAAAAATAAAGAGTGGTTTCCCTGATGCAAAGTGCAATATGAACATGCATTTATGGGAGAACTAAGCCTCAGAAGATATAAAACTAAACAGAAGGATAGGAAAAGATGCAAAGAGATGGAAAGGTGATCATAATAACACAAATTATAAGATTTAGCGTAGAATAGTGAGCTCTTTCACACGGATTCCTTAGTACTTTCTCTGCTCTGACTAACAACCCTGGCAGCTGCAAATATCACTGAAGCTGAATTTTGCATGAGAGCAGTTACAGAAGACTTTCATTAACTTTGGAGTCAGTGAGACTCAGCTGCTTAAATTGTCACTGTGAGCAAGTTCAAGAGGAAATGATCACTCAGCTCATGTAGCTGCCTGGGGATTTTTTTCCATTGCCCAGATCCTTGTTAATATTTCTGTTGGCAAAGTTAGATCAGCCCCTCAGATCTCACCCCAGATGCCAGTTTGGCAGACCACAATGTTTAATTCCTTGGAGAATTAAAATTGTTTTACCTCAAATCAGGAAAATATCTGAGGAGTGGTTCTTGATTTTTATTTATTTTTTTAAATTTGGATGAATGCATTCTAAAGCCTCAGTCATGCCAAATTTAAACACTTAATACATCATGTAAAGAGAATTTTTTTCAAATACAGAATGAAGCCCACAGAAACAAAGAGTCCTTTTCTTAGTGTTTAGTACTAACACCTATGCATACTAATGTGTATGTGACAGACAGTCAGACCTTAAAAGCTCATGTATATGTCATTAAATGGATGAGAGAACAGAGATGTAATAACTAGAAAGGAGAGTGAAAAAGATGTCCCTGTAGTTAGCAGTATAAGCAGGCTGTCTTTTTTTTTCTAAGGATCCCCACTATTTGAGAATGATACTAAAAAATGCAGTTTTAAAAATCAAAATTCCATCTTTTTATGTCTTTACATTTATGTCTTTACATTTTTGTTTGTGTGCTCCAATCACACTGGCTTAACCACTGTCTTCACCACTTAATCAATTGTGCATCCTTCTGAAAGGCTTAGCTGTGGGAGTGTGTGAGAGTTCAGTGCATATGTGATGGAATCAATCAGAAGGCAGAAAAGAAAATCATGTTTTAGTGCTCCTAGTGCAGGACCCTTTTCTCGTTGCCACCTTCCTGCTTTTCTGTTATGATGGTTCTGCTTTCATCATAAATAAGAGCTCTGCTCCTGCTCTTACTGCTTTCCTTCAGTGAAGAACTAAATACAGCATGGTTTTTCTTCAATTAATTCTCTATTTATCTGTTCATGGACTTGGTGCACATTTCGGCAGCCTCCCTGCTGGCTGGGTGTTCCTACGGTGAGACTGGAGTGTCCCTAACATATTCTGAGAGTCCGATGGTTGAAGCTACTTCTGTGGTCTTTTCTCACTTGGGGAACATTTTTGCTAATTGCTGCAGCTCTGATTCAGAGAAGCCCTGTATTTAAAACACTAGCTTCCACCTGGATGTAGGTCTTTAGGGATTTCCTGAAATGGAACCTCTTACCCTCCAAAAAAATGGCCAGGGTGCAGAACACTGTGCTATAAAATTAAGTGATTTAAGAAGTAGTTTTTGTTTATGACTTGAAAATACCACAAAGGCTGTGACTCAGCAACTGAAATAAATTTTGGCTATTTGCCACTTGCATAATAGAATAACAAAATTGTGCTTTGCTATTCAAAGTTCATTAGCAGAGCTTGACTACTAAGAGAAAGGATGGATGAATTTTTGAGCAGTTGCTGTCACATGGCTGTGCTTTACTGAGCCACTTGGAAGCTGCCTTGACACATTTCAAAGGACTGCACATTCGCTCTTTATGTTGTATTTGACACAGTGATAGTGTAAGCATAAAGTCTTTGGTACAGACCTTGTGTTGTGATAAGTACCGTGGAGTTGTTTTTATGGTAACTGCACAGTTTACATCATCAATTTTTAAAATCAGGTTTTAAACCAGTGAAGGACTAAGTACGAAGGTATATTGCAAGAGCTTAATCTCAAGCTGATTGAAGACTTCTGGCTCCATAAACTTGCTCGTACAGAAAAAATGTTCGAGGACGACTAGAATGGATTCACAAACTCACAAATTTCTGAAAGTAGAAAAGATTCTTACTTATTACCTAAATAGTTTATTTTATTACAAATTCAAATTCTACTTCTTAATGTTAAAAACTGAACTGAGCTCAATTTGTTTCAAGTATTTGTCCTAGAAATGCCTGTGTGCGCAAATATCAATTATGGAGCTATGATCTTTCTACTGTCAGATTCATTAGAGGACTGGCACCTTTTTTTTTTTTCTTTGCTAATTTTCATGGAGAAAAAATTCTATTTTGAATTACAACACAAACATGTCATTGAAATATTCAGATAAATATGCAAAAGAGCATTTTAAACTGTTCTTCAAAAACCTGGTCTCAGAATGAAGTATGTCATAGGTAAGATTCAGGGTTATTTAACAGGTAAATTAGTTTTTACAGTTGAGAGTCTTAAAAACATCGAATGGAAATGATTGCATTACTTACTCCTCAGCAGAACTAGCTGTTCAGTAACTAGTGCATAAATCTGATTTAGTGAATGTGATTTAGAAGACCCAGTTCATCATGGTGATCAATATCAGCAAGCTCATCACCGGCATGGATTCTTTTGTAAGCTCTGGTCACTAAACTTGAGTAATGTGCTAGTTCTAGGGCAGTTTGTCATCCCTGAGGAAAAGTACCCTTGACCTGCCACTGCTCTTGGCTCTTGTGAAATACAGAGGAGGCAGCAGTACTGCAGTGCTCTCACTCAGGCACCTCCCAGGTGTTGTGACACTGCAACCTCGACAGTTGGTAGAAAGTTGAAGGGTAGCAAAACCTGGTAAAATATTTCAAAACACTTGTTTTTTTAAAAAAATCTCATTATGTACTGTTTAATATAAATAATGAGTGAACAGCCATCAGCTTCACAATCAAGATCTAAACATAGTTTCAGAATACATATGGCTGTTTATGTAATATGTGAGTTTCTACAATGATTTCAGAAATTACATTCCCTCCCATCTGTGCCTCCTTCAATTTGTGATGTTTTGCTGTTTACCACAGGCATATACTTGAAGTGTCTTATTGCCTTTGGTTAGGGGGTGCAAGACAAGGGACATGTAATCCTATTTATTATTTATTTTTACTGCTTGATTGCTCACTTTGTTTTTAGTGACGTTAGCTGAATAAATAGATGGAAGACCTGTTATGTAAAGCTGTTTACTCAACATAGCTTTGGAAAGAATATCACTGTGATATATATAAACTCATGTTACAATTGCCTTAATAGATGGTGATAATGAAATCCAGTCACAACCTATGAGAATGAGTAACCATTAATTAGATTAAGCTTCTTTAAATTCCAAGACAAGCATATGAAAGGACAAATGTATGAAAGAGAAGAGTAAATAAAAGAAAAGGAAAGTAAGTGACAGGATGGGGAAAAAAAAACCTGCAGGGAAAAGGCTGCCTGTGGCCAAAGATAAGGTTCTTGAAAGGTCTCTGATGGCTGTTGCAGAAGAAAGAGCCATTAAGCTCAGACAATTCTGGAAACATCTGGCTGGGGAAAAAAGGGTTTCTTAGAACTCATCGTGTACAGGACAATGTAAGAGAAGTTGGCATGCTTTGGATCATATACAAATAATTCAATATTGCACCAATGGGTTGAAAAATAAGAGATACCTCTAAGGAGTGAATCATGCTACCTAATGTTAAAGCACAACAGGGAGTCTTACTTTACATTAGAGAATATGACTTATCAAGCCTGTTTTCAATGCTTTTGAATTCCTTACGATTTTATTCTATTCTAACTTACTTGTTGTGATGGCTGGATGCAATAATATATTGTGGAATTTTTCACCATTCTCTCCATTGCATTGTGGTGTTTCAATAATGTGCTGTCAGATCTTTAACAAGCGTCTGCCACAAAAACTCTTAGAACTACAGGTAGCAGAAGGTGGTTGGAGATGAAGAGAGAAAGATTTTGAAAATGGACTGTTTGAATAAAAATATCTTCCCTTCAGCTGTAATCAAGGATGAAAGGACTGCACAGCTGTTTGGGTTTATGTTTTGTTCTTTTCCTTTACAATAAGGTGGGTGACAGTACTGACAGCATATGGCTTGATAGAGGCTTGAAAGGTGAAAAACCTCTCCTAAGATTTTCTTCCCAGTACTCTTGAAAATACCTGCCATTTGGTGCAATCTTACTCATTTTAAAGAAAAAAAAAGGTGTCGTTTCGAAAAAAAGAAGCAATGTCTGGTAAGGACAATTTAGCAGGGAAATTATCTCATTTCTAATTTGAGGTGGAATTTGAACAAAGAGCTCTTGAAGTGCTGTGATGCCTTCCGGCCCCTCACCAAAGGAGCACGTCTGCTAATTTAGCTGCCCCTTCCTGCATCCACACCAAGTTGGAAAGATATTTCTCTTTTCCCTTCAGCCTTTTGGCTGGTCTAATTGGGGGCAGTGAACTACTTTGTTCTTCTTATGAAAGACACTTTAATAAATGGTTTCCACTTTGCACATTTTTAAGGCTATTCAGCTTTAAATGCTCTTCTAACAAGATGGTGTCCTTTTAATTGCTCCAACATATTCTTGACTTGGTCTGAGATCTTTAAACAAGGGAGAACTCTTAGATATATTTCATCTAACTAATAGATACCTCTGCCATAGAAAAGCATATGTGAAAGATATTTTGAAGAAAAGAACCAGACCTTCTTATTATTTAGTGTTTACAGTGCAAAGAAAACTCCAACAATCATATCTCTTGAAGGATTATATCAAGAAAGAAAAACATGGCAAATGCATTAACTTTAAGGAGACATTTCTAACCAAAGCCAGGCATCACTTAGGGTTGAAGTTATGCACATTTCTTGTTGGGTCAGGAAAGAACTTGTCAGCTTGCTCCCTTGAAAAACACTGACAATCCTTTGCTAATTTGCAGGAGAACTGGAAAATAAAATGTCATCTATATATCCTCAGTGCAGTTTGGAGAAGAAGGAGAGATGATTCAGCTGACTGCAGTCAGATGTCAGAGACGTAGCTGACTTTGGGCTGTTTTCAAACTAGTTCCAGCAGAAGACTTTTGGGTCTGCAGGTTAGGTGTGGCAAATTGTATTTATGACTACCGACACTGAATTTAAAACCCAGTTTGGCAGTCCATCTGCCGAATGGGAAGAGCTAGGTATCTGAAGAAAATGGCTTAAAAAATATTAGAAAACAATCAAGAGAAAGACACTGAAAACTGTAGTGTGTCTGAAAAACCACTTCCTTCTAGATTTAATGATCTGTCTTAGCTGTCCAGAGACCCAGGGTCTCTCTGGCTGTTTTTGGCGTTGTTAACTGTTAATTTTGTAACAGTTAATAGTTTATGCAAACCATAAAGAATTTAATCATGTCTTCCATGATTAATTTGAGGACACTATGCTGCAGAACACAGGATCCTCAGGGAAGTGGTTACAACACCAAGCCTGACAGAGTTCAAGAACAGTTTGGAGAATGCTCTCAGGCACTCGTTGTGGCAGCTTGATGGAGTAATGGGTGCTTTCATGGCATTGTGTCCAGTCAGGGTTTCAGGGTCTGGCCTTAGAGGATATAAGAGAGCAGTGACTGCTGCAAGGGTGTTAGAGGACTCTGAGGGCTTGAGGGAACCCATCCTGGACTGAACTGGTATATTGGGAGCTTTGTGGAAGACATTGTCTTCAAGGAATTACCAGAATCTTGAGCAGACAACATCTGTTCCATTAGGCCTCATACTTAGGGCTTGAGTAGCCCATATGCTATTAATGCAGCCTGCAACCTATCTGTGCTTATTAGCTGGAATGAGCAAAAGAACTCTCCAGGGACAGGATTTGCTCTAGGCAGTGAGCTGTGAGAAAATCCACCATCCAAGGCTACATGAATTGAGAGTGCCCTGCAACTGAGGTCATGTGAAATTTACTTGTTCTCTATGTGCCTTTTCTCATCCTGTCTCATTGAAGCAGTTATCTTATTAAGCTGTTGGTTGTTAGGCCTTATTGAGGTACAGAAAGAGTCCTGCACTTCCTTTCAATTCACCGCTCCCAGAGCAGAACAAATTTCCAATATGGAACACTCCTGGGATGAACAGTCTCAAAGGCAGCTAAAACTGTATGAGGTGTAGGTAATCAGGGAGTGGGATCCTGAAATTATTGATGGGGCTAAGTTATTTAACACTATAAGTACACTCATTGTTTAATACATAGCCATAACCTATTTCAAAACAATTTTTAATTTATGGGAGGAAATGCGAGATCAAAGTGCAATATATGATTTTAGTAGTACCTTTTCTCTGCTACTGCAATCTGTTTGACAGCATAAAACCTCCTTGTTTTCCTTTCACTACCTCTGGAAACTTTCATCTCATATGGGAAGATATTTTATAGACAAAATCTACAGGAATAAAAACAGAAAGCAATTTACCTCATATTTAGATCTGAGAAAGTCATATAACCTTTTTATACAATTCAGATTAGCACCAGCCAGGGTTAAGTTTGATGTCTTTCTAAATGCATTGCTTCTGACGTATAAATACTAACTCCTGTGCAAGCAGAAAGTCTCCAAAGATTTACAGCATGGATCTAATGAGAAATGAAAATGATTTTCTCTTCTGCAAACCCCCTGTTCAGTTCCGATTTTATGTGTCTTAAAAGGATTCTTCAAAAAAACCCAATCTATTTGTGCACATGATAAAATTGCTCAATTGCACAGCTGAGACCAGGACTTAAGCATGAATTACAGACAGAAGGGAAGTCTCGACAGCACTGCTTATTTGAGTGTGGATGTTTAAAAACCCAGTCAAAGTATGTTTGAAATACAGTCATTTCCCTGGTTTGTTATTACAGATTCCAAGAGGGATGGTTCAAGTATTTTAACATTTGAAGTGTAAAATGAAAGGCTATTGATCATCACTAAATGTGAGCTAAGGAGAATTAGTTTAACTTGAGGGCTTGTCTGTAACATGAATGTTGTATCTCTACAACTAATATGACAACTTTCTTCATCCACCCGGAAGAGGCAGAGAAGGTTATTTTCCTAGCTATTATTCAGAATTGCACATGTAGACAATGAACTATTAGTTAGATGTATAGTTATGAAAAATCCCAATTACTGCAGTATGTCTAGCATCTTTCCTCACAGTTGCTGTTAATATTATCTCTTTGGAATATTATATATATAAATGGGATAAGGAAATGCTAATTAACTTTCAAAAATATGATTTAGGAGACATTTCTGACATTTTTCACTAAACTTCTCCACTTCATGAGCTTCTGATACTCTAATACCTTTGGTCAACGGTAGCTACTATAAAAGTTAGCTGGTGTTCTTTTGGAACAACAAATGGGGCTTCACTTTTTATTCAGTGCATTGTGGCATTGCAGAAGATGAAGCAGGATTTTCAAAAAACCCAATACTTTTGAATCTTTCTTAGAGATGAACTGTTTTCTCTCCTTTTCACCCGACCAAAGAATATGTACTGAATTACGCATTCATAAGCTTTTTGGCTGGTACAACATTTTGCTGGTACCTCTTCTTGTGTCAGAGAAAGATTGCATCTAGCGTAAGTACTCACTAAACAAGCCATCAGAAAGCGTTGCTATGATTACACCAGGAGATCTCAACCAGCCAGACAACATTAAGTGCTATAACAAGCTGAAGAGGGGAGTAGTGTATTTGAGGGTGAAGGAAAGTAATTTCCAGGAACTTAGAACTTTACAATTACTTCTGTAATTTCATTTCCAAATACTAACAATCTGTGACAATTAAAGTCAAAATTTTACAGCCTGAATTTTCTTCTGGAGTCTCACATGAATGAAGTAATGAAACAAATTTGAATTGGTAATACAAGAGAAAAATAGCCAAAGCTTGCATGAAGCAAGAAGACATAATTAACTTTTCCATGGCTTACCATTGCATTAAGAATTTTTGTCAACAGTGCCCCAAAAGAACAGAAATGGATTTTTAAAAACTTGTAGAAGCAAGAGAGGACTGATCATAGATTTGTTTACTCTTCTCGCATCACTATTTTAGTATGAGCAGTCCTCCAAAAGCCACAATCTGGATTGTATTTTGCTAAATTCATTGGCAAACATTGTCCCTGGCCTGAAGAGTTTCAAGATCACAGCTTCAACCTAGTGAATTCAACAAAATGGAGAAGAGGAAGCCTGAAATTATTACAGCAGTGTTATAGATTCCAATGCATCTTGAGGGCTCTGAATCATATGGAAATATGATGTTCTATTACAAATAAGCAATATCTGCTACCCCAGCTACTGTTGGCTTTAGCCTGCACTAAGTGGATTTTACCACCTGTCATATCTTTCCAACTGCTATGTTTTTATAATTCCCGCTATCCTTTTCTCTGCTCTCCTACGAAGACAGGCTGAGAAAGTTGAGGTTTTTCAGCCTGGAGAGAGGAAGGCTCTGGGACAGATCTTAGAAAAGCCTTTCAGTGCCTAAAGGGGGTCTTCAAGAGAGCTGGAGAAGGGCTTTTCACAAGTGTGTGTAGGGACAGGACAAGGAGTTAAACTGACAAGAGTGTAGGTTTAGACTGGATATTAGAAAGAAATTCTTTACTGTGAGGGTGGTGAGGCAGGGGAACAGGTTGCCCAGAGAAGCTGTGGATATCCCATTCCTGGAAATGTTCAAGGCAAGTTAGGATGGGACTTTGAGCCAACTGGTCTAGTGGAAGGTGTCCCTGCCCATGGTGCGGAGGTTGGAGCGAGATCATCTTTTAGGATTCTTTCCAACCTAAACCATTCCATGGCACTTCGTGTATACAGACAGGAGAATTTGGGTCTGACAAACTCCTCAGGATATTCTTTTCCAATTTTCCTTCCAGGGCTCCACAAACGTAGCAGCCCTTATCCTTCCCTTTCTATTTTCCCCTTTATTCCACATTGTGGCATTCTCCACAGTTTCACATACATCTTCCAGCAAAAGAAGCAACTTTGAACTTTTTTTGGTCAAAAAGTCAGTTTCGCAAAACAGAATTTGTTTAATGTGTTTATTGTGTAAACTCAAGATGTAGACAGCTAGAACTGCATACCTTTGAAACTTGCTGCATCCTTATATTCTCCAAATGAAAACTTCCGCTGCACTTTTGTCTCCTTAACGGGGCCAAACTGACCAATATCCTATGATTTTCAGTGGGTAAAATTTACCTTTTCTCATTCTAGTTTGAGTTTGTGCGGGCAAAATTTGCTTGACCCTGTCAAAGGTGCTTGCATGTCAAATGTGGCTCAGTAGCCTCTCAGACCAGAAAAGGGAATAACTGTAGTTATTCCAATCCCTTTAGTTAGAGTTTTCCATTCTTGACTCCTCTATAACTTAGCAAATTACCCCTTCATGCATTCAAACCTCATCCAAAAGCCAATGCATGAGCTTCTCTCCCCACTTGCTCAGTCTTTAACGGAAGCGAAATTATGCAACACAAGTATGACTAATCTGTTGTGAGTAAAGCCCAGACTTATAATTTCTGCCTGTTCTCCAAAAGTGGACTTTTGAGGATACTCCTTGAATGCTTTATGCCAAACATGACTGTTTGGATAATCATGCAATTAAAACAGGGGCCTCCAGTGCTTTTGGCAGCTTTGTTTATAAGTCCAGCTGCAATTGGCTTGCTGTTAATGCTGCAACCTCATTTTGCCTTCAACTTATTTTCCTCTGTCTTTTAAAATGAATAAAATGACTGACTGAAACAATTTAAGTGATCTATGCATTTGTCAGTAATTACACCTACTTCTCCAATTAATTTGCTTTTAAATCTTATATTGATTAGTGTCAATTTCATCACCGACCTTAAACTCTGATGTGTTTTTTCTTTGAAGGTCAACATGTTAAATTCGCCACCACTAGTAAATAGTGAAAGGTAGCTATGCTTGATGGTGTGAGATTATCATGTGTTGACAATAGAAAGCGATTGTAAACCACTCTGGTACATTCCAGCAATAAGTCAGTAAAACAAAGGGGAACAAAGGAGCTGCTGTTTGTGTGAGAGTTGTGAAGACCTCATAGAAGGAATCTGACTTGTTTTAGTGAGAATTTTTCACTGGAAGATTTCTTTGTGTCTCTTGCATACTTCACGTGTATTCTATTCCACGGCATGAACATTAACATGACTAATTTATAATGAGTGTTTTCTGTAAGTTAGGTTTCACTTAAATACAGAGCTCCAGGCATGCCCACCTCCGCCCCGGGGGAGCAGCTGTGAATTGCCTTTGCGCATGTACTGGGGGGTCCCATTTCCTGGGAACATACAGCCTAGCTCTTCCACACGTGTGATGTTCAGTGGTGCTTCCCTGGACCAGGCCCATGGCGTGTTTGCAGGGAATCTGGGGCTTCTGGGAATTGACAGACTTCCTAGGATTGTGCAGGAGGTTTGGTTATGGGTGGAGACCAGGCTTTGATGGCTGATTTTAGTGGAAACTTATGACAAATGAAATCCTTATGGAATACAATGGTAGAAAGTGAGTGGGACATGGATCCACCCTAGAACAGTGCTGGCAGCCTGACAGTGTTGGATACGGCTGCCTGCTGCTCTAGGATAAGCTCTTGAGGTCAGTTTCATACGGTTCTGCCCAAATTCTCAACCTAGATTAAAACTCCTGAACTAGTTGTCCTATTTTTTTGATCCCTCTTCTTTTGACTTGACTGGTTATGTGGCATACTTGGAGATCTGATTTGCAGTGACACCCTGATTCTCAGCATGTTATTTACTGTTGTATTTCACCATGCACACTGTCAGAAAACTATGGCATTCAGAGTGATACTCTGCTTCCCACCCTCTCCATCTGCAGTCTATTCTATACACACACACACGAAACCTAGAGCGGGGACAGCAGTAAAAGTTATACCTATTTACCACCAAAAGTGATCAGCGATAATTAGTAAGAGCTTTAAAATGTTGGAATGGCTGTCTTCCCCTTACTACCTTGCAAAAATGTATTGCAGCTGCTTACTCTCAGGCCATTATAATTACATTAGTATAATGTGCCCCTAAAAATCCAAGAAGACCCTCAAGCACAGTTGCCTATATTGCTTCTCTGCTGAGGCCTCTGCACAATCTGCTGGATGCCCATCTTCTCAGACCAGCTCCACGTCCCTTAGTTACTCCTGCTCCCTCTCTAATCATTTGGAAGTTTAAGAACAGCCTGAAAAACAAGGGCATAATTATTTGTGGACTATTCCTAATGCTTGTGAATGTGTTCCTAACAGACTAGTATGAAGATGCAGAACTCCAAAGTCACCTGCCTGGAGGTGAGGTGACCTGTTGCTGCCCTTTTGCTGTTTGTACACATTCAGGGGAGTTTTAGCCTTGCATGAAGGGTTCACTCTTAGTTTAGTTCTGTAAAATTTCATGACAGACATGAAATGATGCAGTCTGGTGAATAGGAAACAGGACAAATAATACAGAAAACTGCATTTCTAATGTTTGCGTCGATAACACGAGTTATAACAAGTATGTTCATTTCCGGTTTTTTTTTGGTCTGGAGGAAACATTGAATAAGGCTTTTTCACAAATCACTGAGATGAAAATTGTACGTGAAATTTAGGATTACCTGTCTTCTTTTTATAGACAAAAATTTCCACCCTTATCTCAGCCAGCATGAGAAGCTAGGTAAGCACTCCTTTTCAGCTTCAGAGTGGAGTCAGCTGCTTTCCAAGAAGCCCTGGGTGCTCTTTCAAGAAGCTCTTGCAGCCTTAAGCAAATCCCTTGAGCAGTATCACAAAGTTAGTTCATCTGGGTGAACTGAGGGAGCAGGAGCTAGCAGGGGGTGAGTGGAGATGGGGGAGGAGGGGATGGAAGAGGGAGTCACAGACACTTTTGTAACATTTGTCCAGGTACCTCTGCTAAGAAATTATTGTATATAAAACACTTGCAAGAAATAACATAAAAGCCATTAGAATAGAGGACATAAACCTCAAGTGATTTGAATTTGTAATGTTCTCCATTATGATGGGTAACGTGAATTTTCTTTAACTGCAGAGAAGAATTCCCATTTTAAAAGATATTTTTCTTTCATTAAAATATTTATCCCCTATGCAATGAAACATGGATGGAGATGATTTGTTAATCTCAGCTTCTAGAATCTGTTTTTAACTAATTTGTTCATAAAAATACTTTGGGAATCTGAGTGTGTCTTATTTGGCTGCCATCATCAAGTCACAAAGTCATTGCAGACAGAGGACCTGATTCCAGTCACTTGTGTTGTCTTGCTGTCATTCTGTTGACATCAAAGAAATGATTCCCAGTTTATATCAACGTGAAACAAATTAGTCTCTGCCCAAAAGCTGTGAATTGTCACTATGATCACAAAGTACATGACAAATTGACAGCTTGGGAAGTAAAGATTTGAGGTGTCCAAAGAGAAAAAAATATTTTGAAGCCTTCTATAAAAATTATGATTTTGAAATACCTAATATCATATGAAAAGTCAGAAATTCAGATAATATCGCTAATTAGTCTACCTTGAATCTCCCAGCATGTCTGTACTTTGCTCACATGTCCCATTTTCCCCCCAATGGTGTCAATAAAAAGCTGGAAGTTGACAGCCTGGGTCAGATCACTCAGTTCTGCCTCTGGCAGTTGTCAAAATTGAATATGTCACAAGGCCCCTCTGAAAACAAAGTATTTCCATCTGTCAAATCAGCAGCTGTGACTGGGCCAAAAGAAGCCTTTCCACCCATTTGATTTCTGTGGCCTGGAATTTGCCAAGCATTCAGACACAATTAATGGCCTCTGCTTATGGCATCTGGGAAATCTCTTGGCCAAAAATGGCATCTAGAGCTGTTCAGTTTTCAAGATCAGATGAATTTTGTGCGGAGTTAAATGAACACGTGGACAATTTATTTACTGCTACAAATGAAGAAGGATTAATATTTCTGACTCCTGACAAGATGTGTCAATGTACTAAATAGAATGTGCTTTTCCAGTGAGTTTTGATATGTTGTGCTAGGAATATGCAAAAAATCTGTGGTCATGAAGGGTCCTTCCTGCCTTAACATGGAAAGGAAAGATCCTCTGGAGGATCTTTTTTGTTTTCTTCCCCTTCCTTCTCGGAATTAAATAGTGCTCAATTTTCCTATCCATTTATATATTATTTCACGTCTTAATTTTTAACCTTGGTTTCCTTCCTGGAATTTACCTTGCATTTATTTTGGTGAAAATGGAACAAAGACTCAACAAGGACACTTGGGCAGAAATCCTTGTGTTTTATTACTGTGATATTACCAGTGTTAGGTAGCAGAAGTAGGATTAGGAAACCGAACAAGCTTCCTACTGGTGACATGTGCCCCAGACTGGGAATGTCTGTTCAAGGGAATTTAGGAATTCCATCACCATTAAAATCCATAGAGCCATAGCCTAAAATGGCTTTGGGATGAGGCCCTGCCTATAGCACATTGGTGATAAGAAATTATTGTGAGACTATTTTACTTTTATAAAATATTCAATAAATGTATTTTTAATTTACTTATTTTGAAACATTATCAAAGGATTACATAGAAAAGGAAAAAAAGAAATTAAATATTTTTATCATTATTCATAGATTTGTTGCTTATTTTTGTTAACAATCTAATTTTTTCTTTCCAAATCATACTTTCCAACTAATTTATTTTGACATATACTGAGCATAGATTGCCAGATGTTCATTACCACTGACAATTTTACTATTTAGTATTATACATCAGTCACCTATGTAAACGTCCTTTAGGAAGAACTTTCCTGAATAGAAAACTAATTACTTTCTTTTGCCTATAAATCTCGCTCCATTTTATTACATTTTTAAAATTTATTTTGTGTTGCCTTCATAGGATATGATTTCTTCCTGCCTCTAAATTTGTCATTTCATGACCAAAAGATTGTTTTCTTGGCTGTTTGACTTTCTGCTTGATACCCTTTCTTGTAAGTACCCACATTTGTTTTTGTTTCATCTGTAATCAGGCACATCAAAGTTGTTTCCCTCTAATTGGCAGAGCTGCTATTTGAGTTTTGTGATCAGATATTTGGATGCACTTAAGGATAAATGAAATAAATTGCTAAGGGGAAGCAACAGGGAAAACAAAAGCTATTACGGAATAAAAACATAGGAAACGAGTGGCAGAAATGCCATGTAAGAGTACAAGGATGAATTGTTTGTACTCATGAGTTAAAAGAATTCAAAGTATATACCTTTACTAAAGTGGATTTTGAATGAAAATTTATGTGGCTTTACAGGCAGTGTGTCTTTTAAATGGAAATCACTAGAGTAGGAAATATGCTGCATATCTACTTCTATCCTTAAGTGTTTTGAACAAAACTCCAGCAAGCCTGGTCATTTAAGATTACCAATACATAAGACGGCACTTATATCAAAAGCAAAGGAAAATTGTTCAATGACAGGCAAGAAAATAAAATCAAGACCCAAAGTATAAGACCTATTTCCTCTCAAAATAAATTTATACTTAAATTTGCAAACTTGGAACAACATGTTCTGCGCTTCCCAAGAGAAGGAGCAAGAAATACAGCCTGTGGTTGATTAAGGCCAAATTCACATCACATCTGTATGGAAAACACTTATGAAATGAATTGTGTATAGAAAAAAAAGAAGTCTCTTGGTCAGGCTTTAATTCCAGTTCATGTTGGCTATTATAATAATTACTCTCATTATTTGTAAGCCCACAAGCCTCTGCATTCAAGGTGCACTAAGGAAGACAACGAATATCTTTAAACTTGTCAGGTGAACTTCCATTTGATTGAACTAAAGTTGTCCTCTGCAGAAAGCACAAAGGGTTTTCTTAGTTCCATGAAATACAGAGCTGTATCTAATCACAGTAGCTGTACTGCCATGCAGTTGGAGTCAGGAATTGTCACCATTTTACTCATGTCCAAAAGGAGCCAAGTTCTAACTTCAGGCTTTTGAGTCTTTTTCAACTTCAAACCAAACCAAACCATTGATAAGTAATGGAAATAACTAGGTCTAGAAATTCTGAGGAGTTGGAAACCAGAAAAAAAAACCCCAACAAAATACCCCCACAACAAAACGTCAAAACTAGGAGAGGTGAGTTGCAGAAGACTGGATCAAAACTTGCCGGGGGGAGGACAGACTTGAATCAAGCAGATTTTTATGTAGTGATGCTATGTCTCTCATATTTTCCTCTTGGACTAGATGAAGTCTTAGGCCTCTAGGTGTCACAGGCTCCCCAAAGGTGGCCCAAAATATCTGTGAGAGTCAATACTGAGAAGGAGATGTGGGTTCAAGACTAATGGAAATTCCCATTAGTCACCAGGAAATATTTTCACTATGAAGGTGGCCAAGCACTAAGGGAGAGTGACGCAGACAGTCTGTGAGATCTCCATTCTTGGAGAAGTTCAGGACTTGGTTGTGTGTGGCCCTGGTCAACCAGCTTTAACAGGTCCTGCTTTGAGCAGGAGGATGGAGAAGGTGCCCTCAGGGGTCTCTTCCAACCTACACACATGGATGAGTCTTCCTCTATCTGTTTCTGTGCATGCACAAGTGGCCACTACACCGTAACAAAAATACCAGCCCAGCTGCCATGACATTCCCCTTCCCCTTGCTGTGAGATTATGTTAATCCCATGAGTGTCCGTCGCATTTTGAGAATACTGATAGTGCACAGGACACTATAGAATTAGTCACGCCATCTGTTTTTCTATTGTTAAAGATCAAAAATAAAACTCCGAACATTTATTATGTTGGCAGACTGAAAAGCACAAATTGGTATTTTGTATTCCCTCACTTAAGTAATTATGAAGTGTCCAAAAAATAAGCGGGAACAGAGAAAAGAGGAGAAAAAGCCTATCTTGCATCACACTAAATGATAATTTAAAAGTAATTTTCACAGAGCTTATCCAATTCCTGGTTATGCTAACCAAATCCTACTGTTCTCAGCCCAACTTTGTCCATTAAAAAACTAGGAATTTTTCTTCTCAGGATTCCCATGGAAACATATGGGAAATAAAAAGTTAGTCATGAAAACTAAGAATACTGTATTCCCCTATAAATGACGTAAATCAGAAGTGAGGAGCAGTTATGTCACTGCCATGCCACCAAACTTCTCCACCGTTCCAGAAGAGCTTGTTGCCTGTGCAGCTGAAGGGATGGAGCAGGAAGGACTAGAAGACCACCGGTATGTTTCCAGTGCATATCCCACTTGTGCTAATGTAGCACATGGTGCAGGAGCGGCAACCAGGGCAGGGCCAGCATTGCTTTTGCTCCCACATGCCAAAGGCTTCAACTCTTGCCTGTTAGCACTCTGTGAAGTTTTGCCTGGCAAGTACAGGCAAAAAGGGAGTTTGCTTATAATCCTGTATATTTTCAATAATATAGACGTCTTCCTAAGTTTTTGTCAGAGCCAGAAAGGCTCCGGCCTTTAGTGTTCAGTGTTTCTAGTTTGTCTATTCTACTTTATTTCTTTTTAGTTATAAAAACAATACCTGGCTTAATAATCCATCTCTGGTTGAAAACCAGTTTATTCAAAATGGATATTAGGAATCCTGCATTGCTCTTTGCCATTCTAAAAAGTAAAGATGTTGATTCACAGGAATGAGCTAAGAACATGAAGATGCCCTGTTGTCAGGGAAGCTTGGACTTTGCTGTGAAACTTATTTGCAGTATTTCTTATTGGAATAATTCTCCTTGACTCTTCCTGGCTTTGCATGTTGTTTTGTCATGTCAAATGGTTCAGTATGGGATCTCATTTCCCCTGATTTATGTTTGCTCCAGAAGTGCTTACTGCAGCAGGAGTGTGTGCATAGTGAGAAGTATGGTCCTGTTTCAGGCATTTTAATTAGAGGCCACACAGAGTCTAAAATTGGGGTAATCAATTTCTTTATACTAGATTTTCTCCATTCAGTCTAGTATTAACAAGGCTGGCTTGGCCTTACTGAATATACTCTGGATTTCTTTAAAATTTATTCTTTACCTGTCTCCAAAGAGCCACTTTTCAGTATAGTAGACAAAAACCAAGTTTATGGAGACAAGCTATTATGCAAAAAGGATGGAGTGAAGGGAAATTTTCTTTGACAAATTAATTAATATGGACTAACTAATTGTTAATAAAATGGTCTTTAATGAGAGCTTAGACATTCTCTGTCTGGGAGTGTCACTTAAAGAAATGTAAATTCCACTTAAATAAACCTTTTATGAACAATTAGCAATTACATTTTCTGTTTCCCTGAGCAGAATAATGTGTGCCTGCAATATTCATGTGATGAGTCCAAGCATGGGCCGTATTTGAGATACTCACGTATATATCCCTCTCAGTAGTGTCAATTAAGATGTGACTGTAACTCTTCAGTATATTGGCACTTTGAATCTAAAAGCTGGTATGACCATTATGCCTTTGAAAGGAGCTGGGACAATAAGAAAGTGCTGCACATTAATTCAAAGGCATAGTTAGGTTGTATACATGACTAAAACCAGAGCACTCAAAGTAACATCACCGCTTATCTTTTACTGAGATAAAGTTTCCCTAGCCCTGTCCAAAACAGAGTGAGGGCTTAAGTTCCAAAAAAAATAGCTTTTATCCTTTCCTTCTCTTTAACCTTCTTACATAACATGGTGTATATGTTCCTATTAATAAATTGTTGTACAGTTTTATCTCACTGAGAGCTTTGAGGTCATGATTTCAAATGTAGTTTGGTAACATGCAGGTAGAAATTTACACTCACTTGTTTCACTTATCTACATCAAGAAAAATACAATTTAAGACTCACAAATGAAACTGAAAATGCTGAAGAATGTTCATCTGATTTTACTAAATAAGCCCACCCCTTCAGTACCCTTGGAAAGTATCAATTAAATATGCTTGAAGTGTAAAAGAGCTTGGAATTTATTCCATTAATACAATTTTATGTATTTTTATTGTGATTATGGCCATTATTTCACAGAGGTTTGAAATGAACTCATTCATTGCCTGCAATATGTTTTACACTAAGCAATTCCATGCAGATTTGCCTTAATGATTATCTAGGGAAATCCAGGGATATGTATAGGAGTACTAGGAGGTATCTCTGCCAGCATGGCTCCGCAAGGCCTTATTCTTTTTAAACAGAGTCTATGTGAAAGAAATAGAGACATAGGAGTTGGAGTGGAGATAGAGTCTTTGCAGAAAACCAGTGACCTCTGTTACCATGAAGCAAGTCGTATCTGCTGTAAGAAAAGGAGTATTCCTACCTCTCAGAATTCACTCAAAGTACTTGTTCTCCTTAGCTTAATATGCCTGGGGACAACAGCTTTTATAGGCAGCAAGCCATCCAACTGTACAATGTTGCTGAGAACTTCCAGCCTTGAAAAGCAAATACTCTGGTGATAGAAAATTCACCAAAACTTCCAGCTAGCTCACCTCTATTGATCATTATTGTCTCTTCTCTTAAGGTGAAGCATATGAGCCATCAGATTTTGATATGAAAACCAAGTTGAGGACATACTTGTCAACTGAATCGAAGACTTATGCATTTCCCTAAAACATTCTTTCTCTAGCCTTATTTATTCTCGTATTCTTCTCCAGTGCTTTCCCACATTGTCAACGTCTTTCTTGAGCTGGTGGTGTTTCAGTAGCAAGTTACCACAGTAATAAATACAGAAACTCCAACAATGTACTTTGTTGTTTAAACATTGGAAGACTGCACTAATCCTTTTTTCCAGCTGAGTATCAGTCATCACCTGCAGGCTCATTTCAGGACACATCTGCAGCTCATGTTCTCTGTTGTGCAAGTGTGGTTATGTTATTTCCTCCAGACTTTATGCCTCCAGTCTTGTTCTACTTATCAAGACATCATTTCTTACCTATTAAAATGCCTTACAAAGTTCTGGGCATATTCCATCAGTTTTATTTGTCTCTACTGAACTTCTAAAACACCTATTTTCTAGATGTTTTTGTTATTTGTTGCACTCGTTCAGTTTTTTATTATCAGACTAACATGCTCTTTATGCGATTCAGATCAGTGTCAGATTGACAAGCCTGGAACAGACTGTTGTTCAGTTTACTTGCTCTAAATTTCAAAACAACATAATCTTACAAATTTCTAAAGAACATTTGAAGTCTGCATAAATTGCTTAGATGGTTCTTAAGCATTTTTAAAGCTCCTAAATACAAATTCTTTGTGTCTATTATTTAAAATTGTCTAGCATTTATTGTTTCAGCTTAGTATAGTATTTGACTAGTATTATTATCATCAGAGGTGAGGAATTAATTGTCTATATTTTATCAAATAACAACTGGAAATGTTAAGCAAATACTTCTTAATCTGGATCACTATTGGCAATTCTACCATATTCCTAATAACAGGATAAAAGCATAGCAAGAAACCTTTCCTTCATTGGTTCTTATTCTATTAGATAACAGATGTCTCTATTATCAGGTTTCTCTTTAGAAGGTCTTTCTGTAATTAAGCCATTACTCAAGAGTTTCAGGGTAAACAAGGAGCGCTTTAAAAGTTTGAGCACACAATCCCAGTGTAGCAGCCCATAATGTTTTATTCTGCGATCAGGCTGCAGAAGCCATGCTTGCCTATGCTTCTCACACCCAGAAAAACACTGAGGTATGCTTAAGCCTAATCCTCCTTTGATTGCCTTCTGCACTAAGTAGAAATTAGTTACTGTCGCTGATCTCATCTGAAGTAACTGTTTTTGAACCCCCTCAGTCTCATTTAGGTCTCTTCCTCCACATTAATCCTTGACAGATATTTCAGCAAGAGCAAGACAGCCCTGTTGAAAGCCTGGACTGAAGGTCATAGAGCTATAGAAAAGCACGTGGCAAAATAGAGGAATGAATGTGTACACAAGGAAAAATATGAATACTTCAGGGAGTAGCTGGTGGGAAGAGTCAGGCAAATTGCATGATTCCTCTTTGAGAAGGAGACTGAAAGAAAAATCATAGGAGAGCATGTTTCCCTGCAGTAAGAGAAATAATAATGCAGAAAAATAATGCTGAAAGAAATAAGAGGTGATGACAAAAAGACGAACACCTGGTACTTCATAAAACAACCACCAGTCCCTCCCGTTCTGCTGAAATAATTTAAAATGAGCATTGATTATTTTGAATTTCATGTAGACCTGCTCAAGAAAACAGGACTTTGAGGATAATCAATGCATACATCCCAAGTGACATCACAGATCAATTGAAAGTGCCAAAGAACACATGATTAAACTTGACTTTCTACTTCCTGCCTTCAAATCTCCCTAAAGTAGTGAAACTTTGAAGTCCAAATTACAGAGCATGCCAGGCTTCTTGAATTTTTGATCTAGGAAATGTTACTTAAAAAACACCAAATCAAAAAACTCCCCAAAAACCAAAAATACACAAGAGAAGTCCCCAAACTTTAGAAAAAGCTTTTCTCTATGAAGATTTTGGCAGAGTAAATCTGCATTTCAATTGCATCTTAACTGTAAGTTACATTAACCTCACTAGGACCAGCAGAGGCATGAGCATCAGTCAGCTATAGCCAAACTGCTTGGAGTAAGCTCATTTTGATTCATGAAAATTGTCAAATTAATTGTGCAGTAATCACCTTTCACAAACACCTGCATTCCACAAGGGAATGCATGAAAATATAAATGAGAAAATTAGCCCTGAATTTTTTTGATGTGATTTAAACAGGTTTGTTTAGAACTTCTTTAGATACTTCTAAATCTGTTAGGCATCAGGCAAGATTCCTGCATCAATGGAAATGACGTGCTGCAGACCTGTACTTGGGTTGTGAGGTTAGGTGACATTATTCCCCATCATGGATGGGCATCAGGTTCATTCTCTGAATGGAAATCTTGTGATTACCCGAGATGGAAATCTTGTGCTTGATAATAAAATATAGCCTAGCCTGTGTGCCCAGGCTCTCTCATCACACCAAAGTTCCTGCTTGCCTCCTCCTGCCTCCCAAGCTCCGCACAAGTAAGAAGACCAGGTCTGTCAATTACCAGGCATTTCTAGGCCATAGAAATCAAATAGCAAAAAACATCTCTGATGGAGGTAAGAATCTTGCAAAGAGCTTGTTCTAATGTAGCTTGATTTACGTTTCAGCCTCGCCTTCAAAAATTATCCCTGCATGAGGCAAAGATGCTCTGGAAAAACCATAAGCAAGACTACTAGTCTCAGCCATCTGGACCAGATTTTTATCCTCTTCTGTTTCCAGATGCTAATGGATAACAGCATTGCATATCGATCAGGTGGTGCCTATTATTTTAGTGGTGGGATACGTGGCATAGCTAGACCAGCCAAATGATGGTGGACTGTGTGCTACATGTGCAGGAGCTGTGGGTTAGGTGCCATGAAGAATGGTGTCCCAGTCTGAATGGTGACTGGAAACTCTGGGGACATGAAATGGAACTAAAAGACAGGGGAGGATGTACTCTTCCAAGTTGGGTGCTATTCTGGGAATAGCATTCAGGAGCCTATTGAGAGGGAATCATTGTGCCAGACTGAAGAGAAACCCATAGGGCACCTTGTAGTGTTGTCGTTACCATAGTGTATGGCAATTTCACCTGCAAAAATCTGCACAAGTTACATTCCTCTTTGTCTGCAGGATCCAAGTGATACCCAACCTTTCTGCATCTGTATTGCTACAGCTTTATCAGAAAATCATGATTGTTGAAAAATGTACAAATTTTTTATTATTCAGTCGTCTTCTTCTGTCAGGCTGAGGGAGACATTAAATGTTCATAATTTATTCTGTATAGCATAATCATGACTACAGGTTTATTCATTTCTGTGCAATTGAGGAAATGATACAGCTTCTGCAATCTTTCTGCAGTCCTATGGCCCTTAAAATGCCTTGTTATAATACTGCAGAAAAGTACCAAGATTTCCTATATTTTTATATATCTCTACTTATATTTCCATTCACAGACACAAAGGATCATAGAATCATAGAATGGTTTGGGTTGGAAGAGGACCTTTAAAATCATCTTTTTCCAACTCCCCTGCTGTAGACAGGGACACCTTAAACTAAACCAGGTTGCACAGAGCCCATCCAATCTGGCCTTTAACACCTCCAGGGATAGGACATCCCCAGCTCCCCTGTTCAACCTGTTCCACTGCCTCACCCCACTCACAGTAAAAAATGTATTTCCTAATATCTAACCTAAACCTACTCTCTTTCAGTTTGAGCCCATTCCCCCTTGTCCTGTCACTACATCTCCTTGTAAATAGTCTTGCTCTATCTTTCCTACAAGATCCCTTTGGGTACTGGAAGGACACAATTAGGTCACCCCAAAGCCTTCTCTTTTCTAGGCTGAATAATCTCAGTTCTCTCAGCCTTTCCTCATTGGAGAGGTGCTTCATTCCACTATTCAACTTGGTGGCCCTCCTCTGGACTTGCTCCAACAGGTCCATGTCCTTCCTGTGCTGGGGACTCCAGAGCTGGCTGCAGTGCTCCAGGTGGGGTCTCACCATATGGCCAGGCACTGGCTGGGTTAAGAAACTGCTGCTTGTCCAGAGGTGCCCAGCACGAGAGAAGGCACTTCAGCAGTACTTTTGTACTTCGCAAGCCAGCTTCCTCACCCGCACGATGGAATGCACGGAGCCACGTGCGCACGGGGTTAATAAATAACCCAGGCGTAGCCAGCGATAAACGAGTGAGGCAGCCCTCGCTCGGCATTCCAAGAGGTCCGGACACAAGAGGCCAGACTTACTTCGGGACACACCTAAAAGGAGTACAGAAAAGGAGGCGAGGATGATACAGCAACAACCTATGGGAAGAAGGGAAGGGCGAGACAAAGTCTGGTTACATTCTTTTAGGGGAAACAAAGGGTGTCTGTCAACTGTCAATCAGACAGACCGAATCTATATCAGGTCACAGGAATTCAGTGGGAGAAACCTTTCTCACAGGGGGATATTTAACCTTTTGAGCTGGCCCACCAATAGGCTTCCTCCCTACCTGGGCCCCGTGGCCCCTGGGCCACCACTGTGGTTGGTTCAGCCACCCCAGCCTCACCAGAGTGGAGTAGAGGGGCAGCATCCTCCCTGGCCCTGCTGCCCAAGATGCCTTGGATGCAGCCCAGGACAAGTTTGGCTTTCTGGGCTGCGAGTGCACATTGCTGAGTCATGTCCAGCCTCCCACCCACCAGCATCCCCAAGTCCTTCTTTGCAGAGTTGCTCTAGATCTGTTCATTCCCCAGCCCATGTAAATACCGGCCTTGCCCTGACCCAGGTACAGCACCCGGTCTTGTTAAACCTCATGGGATTCCCATGGCCCCATGGGATTCCCATGGCCCCACTTTTTGAGCTTGTCCAGGTCCCTCGGGATGATATCCTGCTCTTCAGGTGTGTCAACTGCACCACTCAGCTCAGCATCATAAAGAAGTTGTCAGAAGTGGGATTCGAACCCACGCCTCCAGAGGAGACTGCGACCTGAACGCAGCGCCTTAGACCGCTCGGCCATCCTGACCTGCCTGGGCAGACACAAAACTCTGTTGGAAGCCTCTATACATCACTTGTAATGACTTATGAAAGCAAGTTTGGGTTATGAGCCTCCAATGTACCAAAAATATTTCTGCAAACAGTAAGAGGAGGCTGTAAATACTGGTCTTGTGGTTTTTTTTTAAATTTTGTTTTGTTTTGTTTTGTTTTTTTGGTGGGTATTTTTTTTAATACATTTTTCTGGCCCTAGTATGATTTGAAATTCCTTATGAGAATAGCTGAATCTCTCCTGTTATTAAGGTTAGACTTGTAGGCATTTGAAATCAACATTTGTAAGAACTAATATTAAAGAGGGAAAAACAATTATCTCCAGGAATGCATATCAATATAGCAGCTTTTAAGATACTGGTAGACACTTTTTCCTTTATAATAGTACTATGTGCTAGGCATATTAAAAAACTGAAAATATTTTACCAACAGGCTTGTTCTGATGACATGAACAGATGAAAAGTTGAATTAAATGCTAGTACACATGATGTACTTTTTCTCCAGCTTCTCCAGGTTAAATTCTTCATTTATTTGTTGTCTGGGTGAGATTTTTGCCATTAGTATGTAAAATAATGAAAAATTTGCATTAGTGTGTACTCATACTAAGTCTGACCTTCAGTATTTGTTTTCAAATAAGTAAGTGAAGTCACTGGTCAGATTTATGAAGAGCCAAGCAGGTAAGTTTGTCCCCCTGCTGCTGATACAACTGTAGTTACTAACTTCAAACAATCTGACTGTGTGTTAAGAGAGTCAGACTGTCAGATACTGCAAAAGCTGCAATTTTTCTAATTTTCAACATCCTACTATACCATTCCTGGCACCACTTTATTCCACTGTTGACATAGCTTCCTTGCTGAATTTAGCTTGTGTAATGCAAAAGAAATAAAATCCTTCTCTGAGTCCAAGACAGTGTTTTTGTCTCTCCTGTTTTGCTCATCAGTCCTTAGACAAGATGTACAGTGGGAACCAGAAGAGATTCTGCCCCAGCCTTGCATGGGGATGTGGAAACTGATGGTCCCTTCCCAGGTCATGTACCTGTCACTGAACACAGCCATGGTCCTGGAGCCTGTCATGGACCAAACACAGAGCTGGGGAGGTGAGCAATAAATTATTCCCTGGTGTGTTTCGGGGACAGAAAACAAATGCGTCTGGAGAGAGCGAATGTGCCTGGAAGAAACCCCAACAGCAAGTTTGGCTATAAATATACTGGTAGAGACATGGAAGGTTGGTGAAGGAGCTGGTGCGCACAACTGCAGGCTTCAGTCCCAGGGCTGTCTCTGAGTTTAATGAAAAACTCCAAAACTATGTGGTCTGCTTAAAAGACTGCAAAATACATGTTATAGAACATTCACCAGTATTTCAATCAACTGCATTTATTATGTATTTGCTTATTTAAAGTGCGGCTTTTCCCTGCCAGTGGCAATTAATTTGTGTGTAAGAGTAAGCTCTTGCCTAGACTAAATGCTACATCCCAACTTCAAATATTATTCCCAAGGAAAGACATATGCAGATGCTTTCCTTTGGGTGCAGAGTGCTACCAGTGGACTGAAAATTTATGCTTTGTCAAGTCTGATAAACAAGATGAAGTAGGTACTTTTAATATAAGGATTAAGTGTTAAATCATCACTGTATGAGTCTTTACAGAGACTCAAATGCTATTCTGAACAGGGAGTTTACAAAGTAAGTTTTAACTTCAAATACATATTTAAGTGAAAAATGGTAGATATGAGGGATTTTTTAACCTAAGGCCTTGTGCTGCAGTTTTCATAGTTTTCTGGCTTTAGTTGAAAATCAGTGGGAGTCTGCTCACTAACAGCCTAGTTTGATTCTGCAGTTCTTGGGATGAATTTGGAAAGTGATAGACAAAATCCCTGACCTGTGTCAGGGAATCAGAATAAACTGTCAAAACTGATCCTTTGGTGGGTCTAAAATCTTATTACGTAAATACTTGAAGTACACCTTAATACATATTAATTATTAATGTTTGCTGCAGGGCAGTACCTTATTTAGCCAGTTATTTTTATTCTATCAGTATATTTTCTTGTTCAACTTAAAGGATAACCTACTGCAGCTAAGCTAAGGAGGAGATTGTCTATAAAAGTAGCAGTGGAATAGTTATAGTGGAACAATGGGATTTAAAATTGTTAAGAATTTCAAAGAATAAAATATTAAATCATAAATTAATTAAAAAGAAAGCAGTGCATGCACAACATGTCCAGATGTGAATTCATAATGAGTCCTAGAGGGTGATGCTAAAATACAGGCAATGATCAGAAAAAAATATAAAAGAAAAATCTATGCCTAAAGTTTAAAAAATTTATGCAATTTACATTTCAATATCTCCCATGCTGATAACAAAGCTTTATTAGGAATCTATATTTCACAACCTGTGTATGGGCTTTCACACAACTGAGTTCCTTTCCTGGTTATCACCAGAATATTGAGTGGAACCAGGCTTTGTCAGGAAGCTGGTGTTCCACATCTCAACAGGGTAAGAAATTTTGCCTCAGCCTCAACTATTCAGGCACTGAAATTATATTTTATTCTTGTCTATTTTTCAGACTGAAAAAAACCCTGGTGTGTGAGTCTCACATTGAGTGCACAAAAGGGAAAAGAGAATTTCTTATCAAGCTCCCAAATCTCTGTGAGGCAAATTAAAAGTCAAGAAAGAACCTACAGCCAGAACCTAAAAGAATAGGAGGAAATGCAAATCTCAAACTGGAAAAACCCTTCCTAACTTTTCCATCAAATATTAATCATAAATCTTTTGTTTCCATCCTTCTTCTACCAGGTAAAAAATTAGATTAGGAAACCAAATTAAAAAGTAATAAAATAGGCAACAACCCCACTGCAGTACTGCTTTCCAGAAATCAGAATAAAATTTAATCAGCATCAGTTTCCATGCCTATTTCTCTGATCTGTTTAACACATTGATATGTCAGTGATAACTGGAATGTGTAGGCCACTCTAGAAAGATAATAAAGAAATATTTTATGCATTCTCATCACTTGGAGATTTGTTTACCTACACTGAATAAAAGCATCTTGATTCAATAGTAATCTGATTGTCATTTTCTCCCTCATAGGGAACCCATTACATTTTTCATGAGTTTTTCTCTGGTTGCCAAGGTGACATCTACTTTTTCACCTCAACAACCCCCGCTTGATTACTTTCTGTCTGATAACACAGGCCTGATTCCTCCACAGTTCTGTTCCTTTTGGCTACTACTCTTTTCCGCTTTGGTATTACTGACTGTTATGTTTCCATGGAGTCAGGAAGGCAAAAAGCATTTTATGGGAAGGGCATGAAATTCCACTGAAGTCTGTCTCAACCCCTTAATTCTGTTTTCCTATCCATGAATGGGTTTTTACTGGGCAGCCTCTGAGAAATGGGTCAGCACCAGCTTCTCTCTCAGGTAGAGTTTCTCTTCTATTCTTGTAGGTGTTAATTGTCACCTGCAGAAAACTAGTGCCTGGTCTTCCTCCTGTAATCATAAGGTGGATTTTTAAAAATTAATATACCTATTCATCTCAACAATTTCTCACATTCTGATAGCAAATATAAAAATGTGTCTTTGTAGTGGTTTAACACCTACCATCAACCACGCCCCACTCAGCTGGCTCACTCCCTCACCAGAAGGATCCGGGAGAGGATTGGAAGAGTAAAAGCTGGAAAACTCATGGGTTGAGATAAAGACAGCATAATCGGAAAGCAAAAGCTACATGCAGAAGCAAAGCAAAACAGGGAATTAATTTGTTGCTTCCCATGGGCAGGCAGGTGTTCAGACATCTCCAGGACAGGAGGGCCCCATCACATATAACTGTTAATTGGGAAGACAAATGCCATCACTCCACATGTCCCCTCCTCCCTCCTCTTTCCCCACACTTTATATACTGAACATGATGTCACGTGGTCTGGAATGTCCCTTTGGTCAGTTTGGGTCACCTGTCCTGGCTGTGTCTCCTCCCACCCTCCCATGCACCCCCAGCCTCCTCACCAGCATGGCAACATGAAAAGCAGAAAAGGCCTTGGCTCTGCTCAGCAATAACAAAAACATCTCCGCACTACCAACCCTGTGCTCAGCACAAATGCAAGGCACAGCCCCATACCAGCCACTGTGAAGAAAATTAACTCTCTCCCAGCCAAAACCAGCAGTCTTTTACTCATATTTTGGGAAAAACTCTTTCAGCAGTAGCAAAACTGGAGTTAGTAAACTTGCTTTCCAGTTTTGGAAGCTCTGCTAGCAGTTCCTGTGCATCTCATTAGCCGTCATACAGCTCCCAGGCACTGTCCAGCCTGTGATCATTGTGAACAGACAGGTTTACCTGCTGACAAGAATGTGCTGGTTTTTTTTTCTTTAATTTCTGTATAAAACTCTACAAAAATTTCTATAATCAACCTGTATATCTCCTAAAGCAGTTATTAATACCATGTAAATTCACTGCTTTCAAACTCAAAAAGAGGATAAATTGCTTTTGAGCAGTTGATGGCATTTAATATTAAAGTATACGTATGACACAGCTGGGAAATTTTTCAACCACCTCCTCATAGACAGAAAATTTCAGGGTCAAGTTTCCTTCCTTGTTTGATTGTATGAACCATCATGGGGAATGACAGACATTTGCAATTTCTTGTGGCAAAATAAGCAGCAAACAAGTGATAATGAAGCGTTATACCTTGTTAAGAAGAGAAGTATCATGGTGGGTTTATTCTTTTTTTTTCAAAACATCTGAACTAAGTGTAAACATCGTGATTATCACTTGAGACCTTTAATGTAAAAGCCTAGTTTATATTTTAATTTTAGTATCCAAATGTCTGCAAAGGCACCTATTAGTTTATGTAGGTGTTGGATTGTGTATAATTTTTGTGCTTGCCATTAGCTTAGCTTTGTTAGATATTCATGTTAACAAGTACTTTATTTAGACTAGCAGTAGAACCACTGAAAAAAAGAAAATTATGAGCTATTTTTTGTATAGTTGTGCTTTTAAATGACTTATAAAAGCTCAGAGTTCAAGATTCTATATAGTGGAATCAAGCACTAATAATTATGGTGATGAATACTGTAACTGATAAGTAAACAAAAGTGTTTAACAAGTGAGAGAACAATATAGTATTTCCCAACTAATATGTCTGCTATCTGGTTTTGGAAAGTGTGTTATAATTTTTGTTTTTCTATCTGAAAATGTATGAATTTGGGAAGGTGGAAGGCAGTAAAAAATGAAATTATATGTTCTGCTATAAAATGTGTTATCCTGTGTCCATCATCCTATCTACAGAAGGATTGTTCCCTAAGACAACATTACTCAAGCTTCATTAAATGATGAGAAAGATTATTAGTCTCGGAGTATGCATCCCATAACCCTTTTCGAGGCCATTAGATTATTGACTACTAATTCTCTTATATCTGGCATTGTGTTCCTTGGTAAATAGCATGATCTTGTGATTCATCCGAGTATGATTTTTCAAAAACACTTACAACTTTTATATACTCTAGATGAGCTCTGTCTGTGGACTGCCAAAGTGGTGGTACAACTTCACAACTTTGGCTTATTAACAGACATGTTTCCTGACCGAATATTTGCCTTTCATTCTTTCTGATTCTTCCTGGTTCTTCCTGATCCTTCCTGATTCAGGAAGATCTTCATGAGCAAAAGCAGCAAAAAAGTAGAAGTTGAACTATTAATATTTATCCCACTGTATTAAGAAAACTCTTTGTGATTTTGAAACTTCACATATTGCAGTTCTCATATTTCTTTGAAAATTTTCAATGAAAATTCATTATTCTCCAGTCCTTGGTTTTAAATTGCAACCATCCTATTTGGAGAGGAAAAACAATAGTGCGGGACCTAGCAGATATTTAAAAAATGGATAGTTGAGGCAAACTTTACACAACCACTATTCAAACACATTGTCAAGTAGCTGCAAATAAAAAAGACATTTGCAAAATACTATTTGAAATTGACATTTAATTTGATCTCCTGGTAGCAGCATAAACTAAGAAGAATAGGAAGGAAATAGATTACACAAATTTAATCTCCTTATGGCTTGTTGAACAGAATTCCTCTTGAAAATGCTTTTTCTTAACGCTAAAACACAGTAGCATTGTACTCTTCATTATGCATTTGTTCCTTAAAGTTGTCATATTTCAGGCATGGGAAATGCAAAAGTTCTAATGACAGAGGTGGCACAAAATGGGAATCTGCACATGTGTCTATGTCTCTTGATCCTGGCTTCACCAAGTGAGTTTCTTGGGCTAGGAAGTTTGCCAATACCCTTCTTTGTTCTTTCTGAAGCAATAAGTAGCTACAAGCTGTGGTGTGTTCTCATCCTTTCTGGCTAAAACCGGGATCAGAAGTTCAGCTTTACGTAATCCACTGAAGAGAAACCATAAATCATGGGGAAACCTGGTGTGGACTTGCAAAAGTAAGCTAGAGCTGAAACATTCCCGAGACACCTGGTCCATTGAGTTCCCTCAATATATGCTGGCATGAAGTTAACCTTTACCTTATGGAGTTCAAAATCACATCTTTCAACAAAGATCTGAAGCAAAATTGTGTTATAGGTAAAGGGAGATTATTTTTTTTTCACCTCACATGAAGCTAAAACTTTGGTGTTACTGTCATTCATCAAGGCACATATATATTAATAAGCTTTTATTTTTTGTGAAACCTGCCCTCTGTATTTACCACATAGCTTACATTTTCTTATGTGGGCTGTATAATCACATTCTTCAAACAGTAGTTTTCAGGTTCCCATCTGTTGTCTCACATACTGAACAATCTTCTCAGTGGGGCTTTGATGTATTAGGAAAGGATGGTGTTGTTGAGTATGGAAAAGGGATTTTGCAATCATAACTCTCGTTTTGAATTTTAGCTGTTCTTGTTAAGTTTTTTTTTTTTAAATTAAGATCAGGCAGGAGCTTTTAACAATAGAAAACATTGTTGGGTGCTTTCTCATGCATAATTTGGAGAGCCTGTAGAAGTGTGACATTTCAAAAACCAATTTTAAGTGGAAGAGAGAGAGCCTTTGATTAGGAAGTTACCCACAATGTGCTTGCTGGAAGATGAACAAAGCAAAATTGTTTATCTGTGAGGAGAAACACTATTTCTTGGCTAACATTACATTGCCACTCTTTCATTTTTGCAAAGAGAAGAAAGAAAATTACTCTTCTAAGAGTAACTGTCTTCTTTTCTGTTCTCTATATGAGACTAATCTGTTTTTCTACCAAAGTGCAGAAGAACAAATTAAAGTTAGTAAACACAATAGTTAGAGGTGGCCTATGTAGGCTTTCTGGGAGTGCAATTTTTCAATAGTCCAGACTTAAAGAGAAACTATGGCAATGAATAAGTTTTCAAGATATGGCTACGACTATTACACCTTACTTTCATCAAGTTTATGAACAAGTACAAGGTTTGTACTTCTTTCTGGCCCATTTACTACTTTTTTAGCAAAATATTGGCTAGAACAAAATTATTAACTTGAACTAGAGGGCAATATAGAAATAAAAGATTTAAAAAATTGGTAAAAAATAATTTTTGTGTGTTTAATTTGGTGTAGACTCAATTTACTTCTTATTGTTTTACTTCAAATATGGTCTAGGGATGGTATTGTATATTATCTAACATTTTATTAGGCTAAAGTCTATATTCAGGTGGAGCATATTTTTCTTGTTTTGCATTTCACTGGAGCAGTGCCTGCTGTTGACATGTACTGATAATTTAAACTCAGAATTAGGGCTGTGGTGTGATGATGTCTGAAACAAAAATCAGGTTCAAGTGGCAGATGCTTATGACTCTACTCTGATATTAGCTTTTCCGTCTTCATGGCTCCATATTTTATACAAGATTAATTACCCTGAAGAGTCTAAAGCTACGTGGGTTGGTTCACCAGCTGCTTCTTTTGTTAATTTCACAGCAGGATCTGTACGTGTGCTGCTTCCTCGCTGCACACACACACGCGCACATGCGATATTATCCTACACTTGCTCTGGAGTCTGGACAAGGCGTATTGTGTACGAGACCTGGGGCTTCGACCAAACCCATTTAAATCACTGGGATGATTTCTAGTCACTTGCATAATTTTTGGATAAGTCCTGCAGGCTCCTAGGCACACTACAGTATGCTGAAACCCATGTCTGAAATGTAAATGGTGGGACTTAAAATTTGGAGTAACTGATTCCTTTGGCAATGCCACCTAGACATGTAACACAGGTTTTACACATTTTGCTCTGAGTTTGTTTCTTCAGAACAGAATTTCTAGGAATATCCATTCACATGCATTCAAAAGAGAGCATTAATCTTTTCCTCTTAACAAAAGATGCCTGACTGGATCTTCATATTGTGTTTGCAGCACTTGCAACTTGCCCTGTCCAACAGCAAGTTGCCCTTTACTTGGCTTGCTGCTCTTTTATTTCAGCACTGTTTTGTGAGGGTGTCTGCAGGCCTGGACTCTATGACTCCATTCCCTCTTAAACTTCTTTCTAAAGGAAAACCATATACTGTTGTCTGCAAAGCTTACTGCTCCAGCTGGTCAATATACATTGCAGTTTAATCTGAATTTGTTCTACTACCCATGCATCTTAGCCAGCAACCAGCCTGTATGCACACTGGACAATATTCATTTCATACATTCTCCTCCCACTCTAGATCTGAGGCGCTGATAGCATGAGAACACTGATTTAGCTGCTCCCAACTAAATTCCAGCCTATCTCAGGTACATTTAAATGTTCATAGGCAAAACGTATGTTAAACTTCAGCTAGATTTGTATTGAACAATTCCCACTGAAATGTGTGGGGCTATTAGTCCTAAATTATGCTTACTCATATGAGAGAATGAAGGAGTTCTTCCAAATTTATTTTTATTCTCCTCAGAATTAGGACTCCCCAGTGAGTCCTGCCCTTACACTTCTGTGGACTGCTGAGGTGCCTGGAAACACACATATCACAGCCCTGCAATGCACTGCCTTGCCCTTGCTCTCCTTGGATTTACCAGCCTCCTCACACTGGCTATGTAATTATTTCCTAGGTAAATCTAGGGCTACTAGGACAATTTTGTTGCTGCTGCCCATTCCTTGATAAGGAAGGGATCCAAACAGTTGAAATACCTTAATTATTATGATTCAGGATCCCAGAATTCAGTCCCCAAACAGCAGAAATTAAAATATTTTTAGCAATTAACATTTGAGTCTAATTCAATATTTTTATTCAGCAAGAATTATTTTGTAGTTACAGTACAAAGTGTTTTTTCAACCAAAGGGGATTAATCTTGTTTTGCTTTAACCTGCAGCCCTCAAAACAACAATAATTATAACTTGGTTGATAGGTGAACATGTTTTTCAAAGTAGAGAATTGTTTAGAAGCAGCAAATCATTGTTGTGAGCTCAAAAGAAAATCCTCTGCGTGTAAAGCAAATTAAAAAGAGCGGAGGAGTACCTATCAGATCTGCTGTGGATCCCTGCAAGTGTTTTCAAGGAATGGGAGAGCCTTACCCTCCTACTGCAACCCTTGTCCCGTGCCCCATTCATATTAGACCTCACAATATTGTGGGTGCTGCTGAACAGCTGCTGTTGTTTTCTCCCACATACACATTTCCTTGTCTGATGGTAGAGGACACTTGTACTGCATGTTGATTTAGACATGAAAAGATTGTTTGGGAGTCAGCTACCTGCACTGAACAGCCCAGAAAAGGAAAGTTGGAAACCCTGATGTACCAATACCAGCCCTAGTCAGTCCATCTTAATGAATATTCTTTAAAAATTAATCTACTGTATATGTTCCTGAGCCTAAATGTCTTAAATAGCTCTGAGTCTCAGTTCTTTGTGTAATCATCATCTCTACCACCTTCAACACATTACAGTAGTGAAGAACTCATTGAATTGCATACTCCATGGTTTTTTCAACTGCCTGCAACATGGATACCATTTCTTTGCGTGTTGTTCTTCCTGTGGGAAAGCAAATTCTTGAATTATTTAGAGAAGATTAATCCTACAATCCTACTTCAGCATCTAATCCTGGGAGACCAAAAACATTTTACTTGACTCCTAAAGTTTGTATAATCCACATAAAAGCTATAATAATAATGGCAGTGAAACTTACTTTTCTAAGATATTTGCAATTGTGTGATTTATGTTTTAAACTTCAGCATCTTTCATCTATCATGTCAAACAAACTGTTTTCTATGAAAATTTTATTGGAAAAAAAGAAATAGCTCAGATTTATACTGTGTCTGGTATCTTTCTTCTTTTGTCTTCTCTCCTTATTAAATACTGTCTTCCCCTTCTTGTTATAAATTTGTCTGAAGTGATCTAATTTTTAACAGAACAGATTGCAATGTCATATAAAAACTATTCAGGAGTAAAAAGCCCATTTAACTTCTCTGGCTTTGCTATTCTGATTAGCAGCTTCCTACAGTATTCTTGCACACCGAAATCTGAAATTTTAGAAACTGATCCCTTTTAATAGTGCATATTGAGATTCCAACAGCAATACTGAACCATAAAATATAGCAAATGCCATCTGAAGATTTGGGGTGTATACAAGAGATCCCTTGTCCTTTCCTCCCTTCAGATATGTTTAGACATGTTTATATCGACTCACAGAAATTGCATTGTACTTCCAAAATAAGTTCAACTTCAGTGAAGTTCTTATGTTTCTGAAATTATAATTTTATTTAAAACTGTATGAAAAATTGTCTTTGTTTCTTCCTTTTTGACTTGTGGGTAGTAAGAGATATAATGGAAGGGTTATAAAATACTGTATTGGATCTCATAAGGACAAAAAGAGAACACTTCCTACTGACTGGATTTTTCTAGAAGGGGAAAAAGGTCTAAATTAATACTGCATAGAATTTTCTCCAATGCAAGGAAAAGCTTTCTCATAACAAATTTCTCAGAAATTCCAAGAAAATGGTGCTTTTGTGATTTCATCACAAAAATTGATAATTTTCTCTCTCTCCTTATTATTATACTATTCAGATCAGCCTGCCACTTTTGAAAAGTATTACTCTATAGAGTCATTCATGATCATTGACAACTGAGAACCAATTGCAAGCAATCAAGTTACTCATCATATAAAAAGTATAACAACTATAAATATCAAAATTATCTGTGATTTCTGATAGATTTTTAAAGTTGTCTGTCTAAGAAGGGTTGCTATTTTCATCTAAAGTAACTTAAATATTTCAGTAAATCCTGTCTTTCAAGTCTAGGTCAAAGATCAATGGTAGATTTGCCAAAAATTGTATGTCTGTTTAGTCAGTGAAGACTGAAGAAATATATTCTCAAAAATTATGCTCTCCTGCTCAAAAGAAAATATCATAGAAAATAGCTTAATCACTTACTCATATCGTTGACAAAAGGAGTAAATGCAAGCAATTGTGACCGCATTAATTTGCATTAATATTTCAAGTCCCTTATATAGTTCTACCATATGAGAAGATTGCAAGTAATTGTCTTCACCAGTGATATTAAAAAATAAAATCCCTTCAACACAAAAATAAATCATTCATTTCCTGTTTTTTTTTCTTCCTAGCACAAAAATTAAATTAACTAGCCGTCAAGGGATTATGAAGTATTAACTGTGAGAAAGTTAAGAAATGCCTAGGTCATTTCAGGACCAGAGTTGGTCTCATTTTACTACATCTTTCTTTTAATGTCCTCACCAGTAAAACCAAGTATTTTTAATCAAAATAAAATCCTTCTTAGGATATGTCAGTATTTAACCACTTTCAGAAAAACCAAAAGCCATTAAATATAAGCTTCCACATTTCAGGGAGCAACTAATCATGGGTACTTTGAAACAGCTTAATTTGAAGTGAACCTGCAACATCCAGATACTGTAGGAGACTGTAAGGACATGGATACTGGGGAACAGCCAATGTTCAAGCTTTGACAGCTGTTCTTGAAACCTTAACCGTGCTTAACTGTACCTGCAGCACAGTTCTGTTTAATCACCTCTGAGGAAATGTGTTTTATTTCCTTCAGTCCTGCTCTTCTTGCCAAATATGTTAGAGAGTTGTTTTTACTGTCATATGGAAGATGTTACCCCTTTTTTTCCCATTGTACATGTGATACTTTGCAGGTTCTTTTCTTCAGACAATATCTCTGGTGACATTATGGGGAACAACATGCATTGGGAAACTGAAAAAAATCCAAGAAATACAGCAAAATTCTGTGTTCCAGCATAGAACTAGCAGGTTCAGAACAAGCATCATCCTCTGTTGACGCTGTCCCTATCAAGTACTCTGGATAAGCTGTCAGTGCTATTATTTGAGAGAGAACACAGACCTCTTCAAACACTGCTGTGCCATGCCACACAAAGGGCTAGCAAGCCACATCTCCTTTCTTTTGATACAGCTGCAGCATTATAGGCAGAGCTAGACCCTTCTTGTACAATGCTTGAGTAAGCAAACTCTGTGTGGACATTGCTGTGAGAGAATAAATATCAGTATTACAAGCCTGCCTCTGCTGTCACAGCAGTTTGTAGAACTGAAGGAGAAACAAGGTTTAATTTGAGGAGGGTTCTGCAGTGGGGCAGACATGAGGCAGATCTGTAGGAATTGACTTCCCCCTGCCTCCTCTCCAAGCACTTCCATAGCCTGACCCAGGAAATTATTCTGCTGTCATTGACACTATGGGGAGAGGCAGGGACTCTCCAGGCAGGGGCTCTCCTTGGGGTGGCAGATACTGCATTTTCTGCTGTCTGAAAAGTAAAATAAACCAGGGCGAAAGTAGAAAATAACAACACTGATAGAGCAGCCATGTGAACTCACCACATCCCTGTCCCAACTCTCTACATTCTCCATTTGATGTGTCAATTTTTAATGCCCAGTACAGTTATGGGCTGGGGAGCTGTAGCCACTAGAGAGCAATGGACCATGTGGCCATCGTCTTCCTCCCTGGCCTAGCACATCTGTCAGATCTGGGGTGGGGACTGGGGTCAATTGGCTCCATTTACCCTGTAGTGCACAGCAGGAGTAGAGGCAGCTGGTGTTGCCAGCTGGAGACCTGAATCAACAGAGTAAGGAGGTTTGCTGCAGGCCAGCTCCTCTGCAGCCCCTGTGTCCCCACACCCATGAGTGGCTGCGGTGTTGGGTGGGCTGCTGAGATGCCTCTCTGGCTGGGATCATCTGAGAACAACTGATTCATGTGCTCCAACGTACTTTGGGGGTCACCCATAGAGGGGTCAATGAGGAGATTCACTCCTCAACAGAAAAAAAGGTGCTATTGGAGTCTGCCATTTCTGTCCAGTTGACCCACTCCTCTCAGGCCCTGTTAGTACAGTGTGCAAATTGCTCTAGGGTCTACCACAAGTCACGAAAGAGCTGGTGCTAAAGTCTGCAGACCAAAGATTATTCTTATCAAACAGATACGTTGTATTACTTTCATGTGCAAACAATATTATTCAATGCCCTCCCCTGAAGAATTTCCTGCTGGTGAGGATGGAGTAATTGGTTACAGGTCTTCAGCAACTGCAAGAAATACTTCCTCTCTCTCAGTATCCACAATATATTATCTAGATGGATTTTTTTTTTCTAGTGGTGGTGGGCTATATAAACAAATGTTGAAGAATCCCATGCAGTTTGGATATAAGCATTGACTACCTCAAAATCTTGTGATGTGCTCTACAGTTTGGGTAAAAGTCAATGTCTCTGTTTCTTTGAGTTAGAGGCAATGAGCAGATAAACCCTTTGGCATGGTGAAACACAGTGAGTTTCTCAGCGTGAACACAGTTCTGGTTTTCATTTTAGAGCTGGTCAAATCATCAGAGAATGATGGTTTGCAGGTTGGTGGGTAAAGGGTCTCCTCATTATTCTAAGAGTTCTGGAAATGTAATGCTAAGGACTTGTAAATAAATATCTCCACTTTCTTAAGCACTGTCAGTTGACAGGAACTCTAGTAGTACTCATCATGTCCAGAAGTATACTTTTAGCTGGATCAGCTGTGCAGAGGTACACTAAAGTTTTAGCATTCTTTTCCTACTCATTGAGATGAAGAAAGGCTACTTCTCTTTTCATTTGCTTGATAATAACAGCTTATGTTTTATGTAGTGTTTTATGTATTGTTTGTCTTATGTAGAGTTGGTTAGCAGCAAAAGGAAGGCTCAGTTAAGGGTAGTAACTACTCTACTGTTTGCAGATTGCTGTAAATTGCTAGTTTACAGCATCCAGTGCTGAAATCAGCCTGGAAACTGGTTACTCATGTTTCTGTTTTAACAGTGTGGGAAGAAACAGAGTTTTGCCAAGTAAGGGAAAAAAAGACAGCTTACTGTCATGAAAATCAGCTTGACCAGAGTGTGTTCTGTGGAGCCACCACTGAGATAGTCACAGCAAGCCACCTAAGTTTGCTAGAAAAGGAGCATCAGAAAAAATCTTCCCTGACATGTGAGATACATTTGAATTCCTGAGCACAATAACTGGGTACCAAAGTTGTCAAATACACTCTGTCTTTGATCCAAACTTATTTCTTGATTACTCGAGCGGAAAATTAGTGGAGAGAAAAGGAGCGGTATAATCATTGTAAGTAACTGCCTAAGACCGTGCTAAGTTTGCAATCAATAATGCGCCAATTTTCTTTCTAATTGCTTTGCCACAGGTCTTGGAAAGCTGCAATATGCTGGATACATGTTAGTTTCACAGAGGAGCTGCAGGCATATCAGGGAGCCAACAGTTTGCTAACTTGGGACATGGAGATGTATGGCTGTGCCAGACAGAAGGGTCAGATGACTGCTTCCTTTTGTGACTGAGTTTTGTCTTGTGCACAAGGCTTACTGCTCCTCCTTTAATCACCTATGGATGCTGTGCCGTATTTTATGGTAAATTTTAAAAAGGTTTCAAATTTTATGGCAGTAAGTCTTTCTGAGTGGAGAATTGAATTTATAAATCTATAGAAAGAGGTATGTCATAATGAAGATGCCAAATTTTTCTTGAAAATGGATGCAATTCCTCGAGTTATAAAAAACATGCTCAAATGTATTGCACTTCTTTTACATGCTATTTTCCACCCTCCCACTCTTCTATGTTTTTCAGTGAATTTTCACCTCTCCAAGGTCATTCATCTCCTAGGTTGTTTTTTTCAGCCTTCACCATCTCACTGCTGTACTGCTCATCACCATCAGCTCAGTTGTGCTATTTTTCCAACTCTTTTTTTTTTCATTCTTTCCATCTTTTCCCCTTGCCTTCATGGGCTCTGTCCAATCCTGCACAGGGCAGCCACCACTGCACTGAGACTTCTCCACAAGGTGCATGTGGCCAGCATGGGTGTCCTTTCTGTGTGCACCCAGTGCCCCAAAAACCCCACTCGTCCTTGGGAACAGCTTGCCTGGCTTCTTAAGTTTTGCACAGTACGGCCTTTTCCTGAACTTCTGCACACACTTGAGGCAAGTCAGCTCTCTCTTCCTCCTCCTCCTCCTTCTCCTCCTCCTCACCAGCCTGTCACCTGGCAGTTTCCTTTCCTCAGCCTTTGCAAAATCCTGCTGCAGTTTCCACCATCTTTTCTGCTCTGAGTTTTGTATTTGTCTGTTTTACTGATCCTCATCCTCCAAGCTGACAGCACATTTCCTCCTTGAATCCCTCTCATTTATGGTATTCTTGTTAAGAAATTTTGGTGATATTACTCCCTTTACCTTCCAGATTAAGTCCTAATATCTACCTTGTTATTCACAAAAAATGCAGAAATGCATTATTTTTTAGTTTAACCTTAAGCAATTTGATGGCATTCAGCTGTAAAGTGAATTCAGCTGTGTAGGTTAGATTAAATGGGTATGCCAATGATCAAAGAGCTTCTGTATGAAGGGAGTGAAGGAAATAACTAACTGATACACGCACAGAAATTATACAGGCAGTGGTCAGAACAAATTAACTCCCTAATATGTATTATTCCTGTATCACATTCTATAACTGAGGGCTTCAGGATGGTAAACTGTGAGGGAGAAGAGTCAATTCCAATTATCTAGCAGTCACTTTCTCAAGGACAGGAGGTTTATGTGATGTCTTTTTATCTCCCAGTCTACTTTTCGGCCTCACTCGTGGACCTTCTGCTCAACTTCGGTCAAATTCTGCAGGGCAGCTGCTGCCTCAGGGACATAAAGCTTCTCTGGGTTTTATGGGAGCAGATTGTGGGGTAGAAAAAAAATCTTCTCAACAGCAAGAGAGAGAGGTGCTTTGAATGGCTTTGCTGAGGAGAAGGCTGCTGTGCAAACACAGTGCTTATGGTAATGCTCTCCCTGGTTCATGCTTTACAAGAACCAGAAAATCCAGCCAGAGGACACAAGGAATGCAGATTTCATTTGCCTACCTTGCACAGATTTAGTTAGTTATTAAGTATAGAATTTCTCAAAGCACACGGTTGGGCAAATATCAACTGTGTCTTTTCTCTTCTATTTTAAACGTGTGTGCTTGGCGGAGTTCTTGTGTGTGTTTTGCTGATATTTAGAAAGTATTTTTAACACTGAATATCAAATTCCTCTATTTGCTACGTCTGTGTTTCAGATTAAGGCCACCATATTTATGCCATATTCTTGGAAAAGTGGGGAAAAAAGTGTATTCCTGTTTATTTAATAACTGGACTATCTGTCACAACTAAACCAGGCAAATGTAGTTTAATATCCATCCTCCTATACTCTATAAAATAACAAATTTACATTTCATGTGCGCTGAGAAGCTTTTCCTGCTTTCTGAGCATCCTACTGATGAGATCTTACATGTAAGTGCTTTGGTCAGTCCAGACACCAGCACACAATACTCACAGACAGTGACTTGCAGTAACAGGTATTTGCCCCAAAATTAGCATATTTCACAGGCAAAGATAAACTTCAGGCACAAGAAGAAACTAGAAGCACTAACCCTTTTCCCAGTGATCTGACACAGAAAATGAAGTGAGATAAAGGACTTACCATGCAGTTCAAAATCAGGGTATTTGGGCCTTTTATTGCCTATGATAATTATCCTGTGTACTGCAATACAGCAATTCTGTGCATTTAAGGGTCACAGAGTGGTGGAATCTGGTTTTATAATTGAAAACCCCAGCTAAAGTGAGCCAATTTTTCTGTTGCTTGGCACTTCAGATTGGGCAGTGCGTAGGATTACTTAACTTGGAGTTGGTGTAAGAGACTGAAAGTCCCATATCTCTTGAAAATTAAGGTAATATTGGGAAGCAGGTCTTGGGCAATCTTCATAAATTTGGAATGAATTTAAAAACATTTACCTAACATCTCTTCCAGCATCCATGGGGATTCTTTGTCTTTTTCAGGTTGATTCCTCCATGTAATTAAACAGATGAACTGAGGTTTCAGATATTAAGTATTGTTATTTAAGGCCACTGAGCAGTTCAGTGTTTGAACAGTAGCAGCTCTTCTCTCCCTCAATCACTGAAAACTCAAGGAAGTCAATACTCTGATCTGCATATATAAGAGACACATGTGGCTAGCTAAATGTTCACTGTAAAGTGTTTGTTCAGTTAAAAATAATATAATTGAAATCAAAGTATGTGCAGGGAAGAGAGAAAGGAAAGTCTGAAAAAAAACCCACTCAGAGAAATTGAATTGCCTGATACTTAAAAGTAGTTGCTCTTTTTTTCCCTTTTTGATCACTTACGTTCACAAAATGGTATGGGTCTTTGCATTCATGCCAAATTACTTCAATTGCACTAAAAAAGATAGCTTATTTCATTGCTTTCAACTCTCCTGGCATAGTCAGTCACTGCCTTAGGCTTGGGAACCACTGGCCTCTCTGTGGGTGCCGGTGAAAGCAGAGGTAGGTAATTAACACACAGCGATGTGTGTGATCAGCTGTACAGGGACAGCCAGAGGGCAGGTGATGCTGCCCTCCCAGGTTCCTTTACAAAACACGTTTGAAAAGAGGAGACAGGGTATGAAAATACGTGACTCTTCAGGTTTTTTTTGCTTTGTACTGCCAGAGTCCAGTTAACAAGATTGAACGTTAACGAGATTGTATAATGGCTCTTGTATCTAATTTAGACATTCATTTTTCTCCCTACAGAATGTGCTCAATATGGGGTTCAATCCAGGGTTAAACCCTTGCTGCTCTGTATTGTTTATGCTATTAATCCCTGCAAATAAAAATGACTGGAGAAACTTGTCTCCATAGAAACTAGCATCTAACTAAATATGAGAAGAAATTTTCTTGCTTCTTTCTCTTTCACCAGACCACCCCAAGAAGAACATGATGTCCTCGTAGAATGAAAGGACTTTGTAATTTAAATATGCAGCCTTCCCCCACAAACCATTTACTTCTTCTTACCATGTCACTGTTGCTCTCACCATATTCTCAAAGCATTAATATTTCTTTATTTGCAAAATAGGAGGGCAATTTTGATCATAAAATGCACTAATATTGTGTGAGGATCATGCATTCTTTTCTTAAAGAGTAAACAGAAAAATTAGAAGTCACATGAAAAATTATTTTCAAAATTATTGTAGCTATTTCCTCTATCATGACATTGGATTTCCTCTAGAAAATACAAGTTGCACAAACTCCATTTTTCAAACCATGTGGTGCTATTTTTTTCTTGTAGGCACATATAAGACTGAGTTCTTCCAGACTTATGAAAAGTAAGAGTCAAACTGTGGCAGAAAAGTACAGCATAGGAGAAGCAGAACACAGAGCATCAAGCTTTGTGTTTAAGGTTGTATTGCTTGCCTTTCCTCAGATGTCCTCTGTTTCCTCTCCTAGAAATTTTGTGCTATCAGAATTTGAGGACTCAAATATATATACAGAGTGTATATATATAGACCTACCACTTTGGCCAGGATGGCAGGAATCTGAAAATCCCAGACAAATATCCATTGTACTCTAGGACATAAAAATCAGGGTAAGTAAGAGATGTCAAGCTCCTTACCTTGTTTGATGGGGTTTTAAAATTAATTTTATGTGCAATTCTGAGTTAAAGGAAGCCTTATAATACATGTCTGATAACAGTTCATATTAGAACCTGGTCTCATGTGTATGGGTTTTAAAATGGCTTTAAATCACTTTAAAGGAGATGAAACGCCATGTACTTACACCCCACAGTAAAAAATGACAAATTGTTGAAGAATCCATACTTCCCATATCGGAGCCATAATTACAACTTTATGTATGGACATTTGGTTTTGAGGCATTTAATATGTCAGAGACAAGTCTCTGAAAAGCAGAGGTTGGGATGAATGAACTCTTCTCAAAAGAGTCAGAGTATTTGAACTGTAGTGACTGACTCACTGACAGATATCAAAAGCACATGAGTTCAACAGCTGGCCACTTTCCAGTCAGCTCTCCTAGGCTCCTGCATTTTTTAGTAAGCCTAGTTGTGCCAAAAAGGCCTGGAAGACTTCAGCATTTTTCCTTCCAGTCTGTTTTGTGTTTTCTTTTCAGAGTGAAATGTATTTGATTTGGAGTGACACAGAAAAAAGAAGAGGAAGTACCTTCATGCTTGCAGCACTTTGGCTTTTATCTTAGGGTGGAGAGGCAGAATTCTGGAGGACAGTAGACATGAGATTTTCCAGCTGTTGCCTTGCCTGCTCCTTGGAGCTACAGACTACCAATGTGTCTGGTGAAAATTCATTCAGGTATGAACTGAATGTAAAAACAGCTTTGTTGTCATCCTGCATGTTTTAATGGGTTTTGACTAGATAAAGACAGAAAGTGAAATATGAATATACTGATATAGATGTTTTTAATGTTTCCTCCATGTTTTAATCATACAAACCCATGAATGATACAAACCTTCACAGCTGCGCCAATGCTGGTACAGAATCCTCTGCACCCACTAGCCCTGTGGGCATCCTAGAAGAGCCAGGGCAGCACTGGCCCTGCCCAGGATGTACCTGTGCCCTGCAGGGTCTGTCTGCCAGAGCTCTTCTGCCTCCAGGACTGCAGTGCTAGAGGCAATGCTGCATTTATGCTGTGAAAGATCTCTCCTCCTATGCGCCTTTGTCTTGGGGTGATTTTATGACACTACTGTATTCCCCATTGCGTGCTTGATCTCTAGTGTACCTTTAAACTGCAAAGGGAGAGAGAGAAGCTGAGAGAACTCTTCAAAGCAGCTTGGTTGACCTTGCAGTTAGAATGTTTACTTTTTTTCTGCCAGTTAGGAGAGCAAAAAAAAAAAAGTTTGCTCTCTTGTTTCTTCGGCTTTCAGCTGAGAAGGGACTGCGATCTGCCTCAGTGGCTTCTGTTTGTTTTTGGACTGTTTTTGGCTTGCTTTTCATCCGCGACTAGCTACCATCTCTGGGACCTGCTCGGCGGGACCTCCAGGGGGGATCGTCGGACCCTGCCTGGCCTGGCCCGGCCCAGCATAGGACTGCAGGTTTTACCTACAGAAAGAACACTAAAATCCACCAGCCTCCTTCAGGGGACAGGGGAGGGAGGTTCAATATCCTTTTCTGCCCTGTGCCTGTGGGGGACTCTGTTTGTTAAATAAATAGTTTTTTTTCACATTCACTCGAGAAATTATTTTCCCGAACCCATGGGGGAGGGGCTGCTGGGGCCTGCTTGCCTGGCAGGCAGGAGAGAGAGAGAGAGACGCCTCTTTTGGGTTCTTTTCTCCTGGATTTGTGTCCAAACTGGCACAGCATTTCCGCCTCTGCACTAACTGGGTGTCACTGTTCATTTGTAAAAAGATGACACTGTCCTACTGGGGGGACAGCCTGAAGCTGGAAGAAGGCCCCACACTGTTGCCCATAGTGGAAGGAAAGTAATTTTTGCAATCACTAAGCAGAACATGCCTTCCAAGTGCAGCAATCAATGACGACGTGGTCACCTGGCTTATCCAAGAAAACTATGGAGATGGAGGTTGGGGGTCTGTTGTGCATTTGCCAAATGCATCACGGAGTTAGGGCATGCCTACTCTGGATGCCAAGGTGGACCAGGATCACTTCAGCTGGCAGTGAAGGGTAAGTCCTGAAAGAAGGATGGAAGAATGAAGTGCTATGGCTAGGAAAGGAAATGAGACATAGTTTTCTATACTAAAGAATCTCCAAGAGAATAAGTAGGAAGACCAGAAACATCATGAGTTTCCAGAAATAAGGGCATAACAGAAAATTTGTGATCTCAGGATTTGTTAAGAAAACTGCTGGCTGTTATTTCCCTCCCCATGATTTTTTTGCCACTGTTCTGGATGCTCCTGTGCTGTCTACGAGCACCAGAAATCAGCTTCCCTGGCTCTCCATGGCCTGTAAGATGCAGCAGCTTTGGAAGGAGGAGCATTGACCGGAAATGGATAGACTCCAGGGCACCTGTAATGTCATTGACGTGGTTCATTCACCAGCAAGAGACAAAGGAGCTAGGTGGAAAAAAGATCAGCTGTGAGTTTGCAAGAGCTTCTCTCAAGGTCCAAGGGTTTTTCTCTTTCTCACATTCTGCTTTTAAATTTGAGTTTTTACCTGTGATTATGAAGACTTCTAGAAAGCACTTGAGCAGTCTGTGTGAGCTGTCTCCTGAACTAGTGGAACTATTATTGCTATTAAGTATTGGTGCTCTCATTTTTAGTTTAGTGGTTTCATGTGACATATTAATCTCTTTGAGTGAGAGTCACTCTAGGACAAACCTGCATTTATTTCTTCTGTGTTTATTTGAATAAAAATCTGTCTCAGACCAGGGTGTAAGGAGGTCTATAGATAAATTTAATCCAAGAGAACTCTGAAGGATTCCAGGAAAGAAGAAACTGGATGTGGGCGAACTCTCAACTTTGCAGGGAGAATGTCACCAGGCACCCAGGAGCATGCAGGTGGAGCAGCAGGACCAGGGCATGGTTTTTCCATGTGTCACACACTTCAGGCATTTGAGAAGCAGAAAACTCTTGGAAAATGCTGCAGACCCCCTGAAGAGTGAGAACAGTCTATATTTTGTGAACTGGCAACTTCCTGTGGTTCAGCCAATTTCCCAGCACTTCCATGGGCATCTGAAATGTAGTTGATTGTGGAGTCATGGAGATAAAGCTGGTCCTTGGTAGCACTGGGGCAATGAGTTTTTCCAGCTCTGGCCAGGAATTTCTAGAGGTCCTGCCCTTTGGCCACCCACAGGCTGCAGTGGATGATGGTGCAAATGTGGTCTGCAGAAACCTGGTAGGTGGTACAGGGTAGGGGCATGGGCTGGATCACTGGAATGAGCCTTACAGATGGGAACTGGAAGTAAAAGCAGGTCCTAAAATGGGCTAGGTGTTGTAGGATTGTGGTTGTTCCTGAAGGTACTCACAGAGGGTAAATTGGGTGTGCCTGGGGTAGTCTGAGAATGTCCCAGCTTTTGGTCTTGGTCGGAAGTTGGTAGGGTGATCATTGGAAAAGTGCTGGTCTAGAAATATAGAGCCAAGCTTTCTGAGAGAGAGGAGCAAAAATCAAAGAGATTTTTTTTTTTAATAACTCTCATAAAAAAAATCTCTTCCCACAGGAAGACAAAATGTTACTGCCGTCAGCTTCTCCACTAAAACTTCCCTTTGTATTTTCAGCCACTTGTAGGGATTGGTTTTATTATGTATAATCCAGTACAATATTCAACATTTCAGTTCCTGCTTATTTCAAATGAGTACAAAACCAGTCCATCGATCCCACCTGAATCTCAGACATGAGGCAATACTGAAGCATGGAGCTCTATCTAATTTACTGTACAGTTGGCATTATAGATTGACAAAAAAATCTGTTGTAGAAGTACTTAGTCTCTGAATTTTGAAATTTAGTCACTTGAGGGGGAAAGACACATCAAATATATAATCATATTTAATCACCTCCACAGCAATGCAGATGACCAATGAAGGGAAGCAGAATTGTATTGGATTTTGAGCATTTGAAGAAAAAATCTATGGCTCTTGCAAACGAATGTTTCTTACAAACAGGTAATTATTCATGATGAGTAGCATAATGATTTCTCTCTTTTTCTTTGGAAAGTTGCATCAAGACATCAACGATGACAGATTATAGACAAAGCCATAAGCAAAGAGCACAACAGAATGCTCACCCTGCTCAGCAGGTGGGCGTTTGAGCTGTATTATAGCAGTACCTTCTGGGCTTTGCAGTTTAGTAGACAGACTCTTGACATCACTTTTGAAATAAATTTATTTTCTCTGTAAGCTGTCATTTCTGGAAAGGATTACTTTAAAGTTTTAATTTTTAATTTTAAATATTAACAGTTTGCACAAGAATCTTGAAGGCTAAGGGCAAAAATTGATCTGCTATGGATAGAAAACTATAAACACTCAACCAAATTGAAGGAGTTTATTATCAAATGTTATAAAGATGAGGGGAGTCTGGGACTCATAGCTCTGACAGTGGCTGTTAGTAGGCATCTGCTTTTTCTTTTGTATTTTTCCTTATGAGAAATTGCCCAGTCTCTTAGCTTTGAACTTATGTGAGCTCACAAGCAATAAATATAAGATTAGTTATCATATTGCAATAGAAAGGGGGTAGCCTGGAGGGAATTGAAGAACATTTCAAATAAAATTGCTGCATTATAACTCATTAAATAATTCACATGTCTATACTGTAGTCTCATCTCAAAAAGGAGCTGATCACCTTCGAAGGATTGCAGCTATTTACTGAAGCAGCAGAATTCGAGAGCTCCAAGACTTAACTCAACTGGGTCTTTTGTGGAAAACCATGGTGAATAGACCGTGAGATAGAACGGGTGGTGGTAAAGCAAATTGAAACCCCGGGAGACAATCTTTCTCACTATTAAAAAACCCCAAAACTGGAAAGAATTTTAAATATTTACTTAATCTAATCAGTTAATTCTGTGTTCAGCAGTTATGTTGTTAATGTATTTGATAAATAATTGTATCAATGTTTTGCAATGAGCCTGGAGGAACTTTTTTGCATATGAAAATTAGTTTTTAAAATTTTGATTATTTGAGAACATAACTGTATTGATTTAATTGCACACATTTTTTAACAGAACAACAATTTCACAGTAAATAATTGCTTCTGAACTACAACCTTCTTTAGATTTAAAAGTAAATAGAAATATCTGAAGCTGAAATATATGGTATTGTTTAGTAAAAATGAAAGCTGAAGTTAAAATCTGTTGAATTGCACATAAAAGAAAAAGTTAAAAATTAAAAAATGAGAATGAGGAACAACACAGTTTAATTGTCCTGGTTTCTGTGTCCTTAGCTACCATCTGACCAGCAGTCACAAAGATAAATTATAAATTTTGAAAAAACAGAGGCAGTTTTTCTTTTCCGTCATCCCATCCCCTGTGCTGTGATAAAACAGCAGACTCCACTGAAAAACTAGTGCAGGATACTAAGGATTTTACAGCAAACCATCACTGAGAGTTTGGAAGTTTTAAGAAGCAAAGAGAAGTGTTGAAAGTGGGAACCTAAGGACCCATTTGCAGTTTGCAACGAACTTCTCACCAGTAAAATCTGCCATGAATCCAGATGCTTCTTTTAGCATGAGTTAGGTTCAGATCCATCCCCTAAAGGATTAGATGTGGAAAATGTATCCTTTTTGGAGTATTAGCATGGCTGTTTGATAGCACCACTCCAAACAGCTACTTTTGCAGTTTCTTTTCTTCATCGAGCCATCAGGTAGCTGAAAAGTAGTGCTGTTTTGAAGTTGATGATGCAGAGCAAGTCTCACTACTGTATTGCTGGAATTTTATACCAGGAGTGTTTCAAAATCTTTCCCATGGGCTCCAAAAGACATTATTCAGTTGGTGTCGCTAGATTTATTTGTGCTGTATGGTCCTGGGTCATGGCAATATGAGAGGATTCAAGGAACTGGCACTACTAAACAGACTTTGCAGCATCCTTTGGCAAGTACCTCGAGAAGTTTGTTCAGCAGTGAGAAATAAAATATTGGCACGCAGCTGGTGAGGTATGTGGCAATGAGCAGGATCACTGCATGTGAGACAGGTACACAGACTTCCCATCAATATCCCAGGAGATGTTGCTATCAACAGACAACCATAACCCACTTGACTTCCATGAACTTCTCAAGAAGGAAAGCTGTGCATACTAGCTAGAAATGCAACAGGAGTCAGTTTTTGTGCAGATAATCTGCTACTTCTGGTATAGGAATTAATTGAATTCACAGCCTTACCTGCTTGTTTTGTTGGTAAGTGTTGATTTCTTGGTCTCCCAAAGCTATTCCAAGGAATACTGTATGTAGACCCTGAAGCTGAGACTCTCTAGGGTAAATGGAGACCTCTTGCATTATGGAACTGCCTCATGGGGATGTTAAATGTTAGGTTTCCTGCAAACACAGGCACATTTCCCCGTGTCACATTGATTGGCAATGGCCAGAAGCCAGGCAATTCATTGAGTTACAGAGATATTTATATGTAAAAGTACTTCAGCAACAGGATCAATAACTCCTCCTTCCAAAAAGACTGTGTCTCAAGGCTGTGCATGAACATGGATTCTTTGATGTCTGAAAAGGGTTGAATTAATAGTGTAAGGGTTGAATTAATAGTGTGGCGAAAGGGTTTCTCTTCTCAGCCTGTACACCTATTTGCTTTAGGTGTATGGAAACTGGCTCAGCTGGAATCATGCTGAATTTTCTTTAAAGCTGTCCCATAACCTAGAAGTTACTGAGGAGCATAAAGAAAGCAAGCTATGAGATGCTGGAAAGCAGTGCCACAGAAGGGGCCCTGGGGGTCCTGGTGGATGGCATGTTGAATGTGAGTCAGCAGTGCCCTGGCAGCCAGGAAGGCCAAGGGTGTCCTGGGGGACATCAGGCACAGCATCACCAGCCAGACAAGGGAGGGGATTGTCCTGCTCTGCCGTGCACCGGGGCAGCCTCACCTCGAGTGCTGTGTGCAGTTTTGGGTGCCACAATATAAGAAGGATATAAAGCTATTAAAGAGTGTCCAAAGGAGGGCAAGGAAGATGTTGAAGGGCCTTGAGGGGAAGCCGTTTGAGGAGTGGCTGAGGTAATTTAGTCTGTTCATCCTGGTGAAGAGGAGACTGAGGGGAGACCTCATCACAGTCTACAACTTCCTTTTGGGGGAAGAGGTGGGACAGGCACTGATCTCTTCTCTATGGTGATCGGTGACAGGACCTGAAGGAGTGGCCTGGACTTGTGTCAGAGGAGGTTTAGGTTGGATATTAAGAAAAGGTTCTTCACCCACAGGATGGCTGGGCAGTGGAACAGGCTCCCCAGGGAAGTGGTCCCAACCCCAAGCCTGACAGAATTCAGGAAGACTTTCACATGGTGTGACTCTTGGGGATGGGGCTGTGCAGGGCCAGGAGTTCAACTTGATGATCCTTGTGACTCCCTTCCAATTGAGAATGTTCTGTGATTATGTGATTCTCTCACATTTTTTAAGGAATACAAGTAAGAAACTACTGGGACTTTCAAAGACTACATTTGCAACTTGAATCTAAACACTAGATTTTCTGGCTGGAGGTGGAAGATGAGGAAAACAATAACTATCGAGTCTCTGGAACAGTCTACTGAAACAGGCTTATACAACATGTATTATATGGTTTGTGAGGCCGGAGCAGCTGGAGTTTTCATTTGGAAAAGCAACTCAATAAAATGAGCAGCTGTGAAAAGCACATGGAATGGGAATTAAAATGAATATAAAATAAATCTATGCTCAAACTTTATTTTCTCATTTAAATATGGCACTGAATTCAAAGAGGACTCATTGCAAACTGTTCAGGCTAGAAAAGGACACACAGAAAGGAATAAGTCTGTGATGAACATTCGCTTTTTTTTTTGGATTGGTGACAATAACCTAAGAAAAAGAAATGAAGAGCAGTATTGTATTCAAATCCAATGTGCAAAATTCACTCAGGAAGTTCTAGGAAAGCACTTTAGTTGAACTACATTATATAAGCCTCCTACCTAACTCTTTCCATATACAATTCTCTTAGTCAGTGGATAGATCATAATGCTGTAGGTATTAAAAAGTCATTAAAAGTTCTCGAAGTCTGTATTGGCTTGTTTCTTTCCCAGATTGGTGACTGCCCATGATTAGGAATTTTTGCTGTAATTCATGATTTTGCCGTTATGACATCAATTTCTTACACTCATTGAAGTTGGACTTTGAGGGTAAGTTAATTCTTAGGAAGTATTACTTATGAATCTGTCAGATTGCAAACTTCAATGAACTTTACAAGATAACCACAAGGAGGCAGAACAAGTTTCATCAGGGAACCTAGAACAAATAGGTAAAGTAACCTAAAAATGGAAATTTGCCTTCTGAAAATGGACCCATAGCTGAGAAAATGAGTTTGAGATATGATCTCAGGAAATGAAGCAAGTTTAGGTGGTGAATGCTATCTCTTCCCTGTCAGAATAAGGCATATTTGACAAGTTCCTCAGTAAGCTACCTTACTTACTTACCTAAGTATGCAGTCATAGTCAGAAGAATATTTTTATCCTCAGAAATGAGAATTGCACCTTCTTTGTCCATCAACTGGTTCCTCTTGCAGCAGCTTAAATAACATCTGTTAAACCGACAATGATGACTGGATCATGGAGCAATTTTCACTGGGGAATTGCAGACAGCACAGCTCTTCTTTGCTCTTTAAGTACTAAATAGACTAAGACCTACTTTTCTGACATATGGCATGGCCTTTTACTTGTGGAAATATCATTAGTTTGGGGAGGTTGACACTCATGCAAAAAAGTCTTCTTCTGAAGATACCAGGACAAATTTAGATGAGTCAGAGCATGGGAATATAAGTGATTTAGACAACAAAATACCACATCATTGACATCACCTTTACTGTTTGTCTTGAGTTTTTAATCTCAAATGGCTGTCAGCAACAGAAGGGGAGTCAAGAATAAGGTTTGTTGTTCTGCACAGATTACATGAACAACTACCCAAAGTGGAGAGGGCCCCACCTGCTCATAGATTCCCTTACCAAATTCCTCATTATGGGAAGGAAAAGAAATCAGAAAGCACAATGCCTCTTTTGGTTGCATTGAAGATTTTAGAAACTCTTTGTGCTGTAAACAGGCCTTGAAATCTTCTACTATCCCTTTAACCTGCTTTTGCCCAGCTTTCATTATCCAAGCTTCTCAGTTTCTACTATCACATTCTTCTATTTTGTATAGCTAGATTAAGATATGATGGCTGAGATTAAATACATCACAGGTGTTTGTCTGTCTTGGTCTCTTTGAATGACAGCTGACAATTCTAACCTTCCAAGCAGCTGTGAGAATCTTTATTTGCATGGTCAATGGCAGGACAATGTCCTCCTTCTTGTGGTCCCTTCAAAAAGCTTCCCACAAAGCCCTCACCCTTTCCTGATGGAAGATCCTACATTTTCAGGACACTTTACCTGGCAAATTAAACCTATAAAAATATTTCTAGCAGGATGGCTAGTGCCATTCTTCTACAAACTGTTCCTGCTGGCACTATCTCCAAAGGACCTTTTGTTTTATTTATTTAGTTATTTATTTTGTTTTGGTCTGGTTTTTTTTCAAAGTCTTCAAGACTGAGTGTCTGGGAAGTCCCCTGATACTTTGTGCAATTATGGATATCTCATCTGGGATACCCCAAGGATCGCTCAGCTAAATCAGGAGCATTTTTAAATCTTCTCTGTGACTTTTCTAACAGTGAAAAAAGCACACAGAGGTGTAAAAGAGAGAACTCTATGGACAAAGAAAACTTTCTTCTGGTGTACCAGTGCCCTTCCTGGTAAAAATGCAGGAGTTCACATACTTCTTCATATTCAGTGGGAAATTGAAGTGGTTCAGTTAATTAAGACACATTTGGTAGTGTAAGATTTTATTACATTTCACAGTATTTACAAAGGAGTAAATATTGTAATCCCAACACCTGTTTCTACACTTCTTTTGAATGGCGTGATACAGTCCCCAATATAGGTTTAAGTCTTGCTTTGGTACAAAACAAGAGTTTGAGTCTAAATGGCTTGTAACATCAGACATTTCAATTCTACCCTGGTTTCAACCTGGCCAAATAAGTTGATTTGATAATCCCTAATTTTTCAGAGAGAACATATGATTAGAAAGTACAAAACAGATGCTCTCTGCTTTTTACTCAGAACTCATTATAATGGGATTCATAGAAATTTTTGAAAAACTCTTTTGCAGAATTTGATAGTCCTTGGTTGTATTTTAATTATTGTATAATTATGTAGAGAATAGCTAAGAGATCTTTCCACATTAAGAGGGGTTGCACAGTATAGTGCACTTCTCATGCAATGACAATAATTAGGAAGAACAGGATGTCGTACTGCAATAATGCTTTTCCCTTTCATCTATTAAGGACAGCAAAATTCATGTTCTCTTTGATGCAGCTGAAGCCTATTTCTTCATTTTGCATTTTCCACCTGGTGCAGTAATGTCTTTAGTAAAAAGCCTTTGAGCTGGGTCCTGCGAGATTGAGCTTTCATTGCAGTACACAAGAAGAAATGTGGACAAATCCTATCGGAAAGAATTATGTGGTTAATGTACTTAGCTCCCTATGCATTGCTTTTGAAAAGTTGTTCTTCACACACAAAAGAAGTCTTATGTTAGAACATAATTATCTGTGTATTTTTTAATACCTTTGCTTCATTACAAACTAAAAACTGCACTTTTCCTTTTATTCTGAAAATCGTCTTTGACAAAGCCTCATCTTTTGCAGAAATCAATCTAACCTTTTTCCTTTGATGATTCGCTGACATAATAGCAAAGATCCATGAATAATCATTGTAAGACCCTTAAAGTATAATTGTAGTAAGCAGTTTAACTTCAAAGGCAAAACACCTAAGACAAAGTGAAGTTATATACTGCAGCCCACTGATGATTTTTCTTGAGAATTACTTGTTCACTTAACTCAGAAATAACCATTCTAGCAGTTCCACTATATGTGAAATCCAGTTGAGTGACCTTCTATAATGCACTGAAAAATATTCTTTTTGAAGCAATCTTTCCTGTTCAAGCTTCTTGTGGAAATTCTGACAACCTATGTAAAGACAAAAACTTGTTATTGCCTCTTAATCATTTAAAAGTATTTACATAGTTTCTATTGGATTCAGAAGTGTTGAGAAAAATCAAAACAGTGAATTAACTGAACAGCAGATACCAGAATTTTCTGTTCTAAAAGAGCAGTTTCTGGTATGTGTGCTGATGGTGTTGAATAACTACTTCTTAATTTTCATTTATCTAGCTAGGTCTGTTCATTAGCTAGTCAACTCAAACTTTAAAAATATAATTGCAATTTCGGAAGCAAATCTTTCTGTATAGACAGAGAAATTGAGAGTAATTTTCCCCTTTGACCCAAAGGGAAGTGGGAGCAAGGATATCCATTGATACGGCCATAGAGGGAGAAGAGCAATGCAGTGTGAGGGGAGCCTCCCATGCCACCCCACTGTGTATAGAGTAATGGAAGGTTTTGGAACATGCTAAGGATCTATGGGGAGGAATAATCAATCACTTTAAAGCACCATAGCTCCTGTTTAAGTAGAAAATGAGACTCCAAGAGCATAAATGCAGCAAAATCTTCAGGAGGAAAGGAAGGCTGTAAAGTGAGTGTATCTGTCTCCCCCTGAAACTGCCAGCCGGTGTCATTAGGTGTGGGCTGGCGTGGAACAACCTGGGCAGTTAAACAACCTGCCCGATACATACAACGGGCTTGATTGTATGCTTTTGTGAAGTTGGCCTGTATAATAGATTTTTAATGCCCTTCCAGACTTTTTTGGATCATCGCAGTTACTCACCTGGTTCTCCCGTGCCCTGTAGCTTTTGCCGACTCTCTGATTCTACATCAGCAGGTTGGCAGAGATAATCTGTATCTTTTGCTAATTTCCTCTCTTCCTCTTTCAAACCAAAGCTCATGAGCTCTGCTGGTTCCTTTCCGGAGGTCACTGTGAGTTATGAAAAGGACTTACCACTTTGCCTGGCCCAGTTGCTGACTTTCCTACAAAAAGCTTCAAGCAGTCAAAGACCCTTAAAACATTTTACCCTGGCTGGCTATAGAAGTGCTCTGGAAACTGAGGATTTTGAAGACAGTATCTTTTAACAAAGACATTTTCAGAAGTTATAGAAAGCTAAAAATAATTCTTGTGGAACATTAGGAATTACAGATATTTTCCATGCTGGGAGCTTGCTTAATTTTTGAGCAGGATTCATAGAATCTTGGAATATCCTGAGTTGGAAGAAACCCACAAGGACCATTGAATCCAGCTCCTGAGTTAATTCTGTAATCTTTGATGTCGCTGTAACACATCGGCCTCATGTGTGTTACCTTTTATTTGTACACATATGCTTGTCTCAACACAAAATTTAACAGTAAAAGAGGCAAGCAAATAGAAAGAGGAGAAAAATTCTTCAGCATTTTGTATCCAAGAATGAAAATGTATTTTATCAATCAATTGTTTAGCAAAAGATACTTCAGATCCACTAAAACTTTCTTTTCTAATGCCTGTGATTTAAAAAAATATTTTTATTTAAGAGAGCAATTTAGCTGCAGTGTTTTCATTCCAGTGTTACAATAGATGTAGAAGCTCTCTCCTATGTAAGTTATATCTTTCTCTCCAAATTCATCCCCTAACACTGATATAATGGCAGCATATTTAATTGAACCAGAGATTTGTGACAGAACTAATGAAGTTGTGGAGTCTTTAATTAGTTCCTGCAATATGTGACAGTGCTCTCACAGATACAATCAGCCTTTCAGGTTAGAATGCAGTCATGTAAGACATTGATGTATTAATTCAGACCCATGTAATTAGACAGAATGAGATCCTCACATGTATGCTAGGCAGTAAAGTTTAAAAATTCATAAAGCTTCCTATATCAAAGACAAATTATTTCAAAAGGTTATTGACTTCCTGGTTTTCATCGATGAAGGTCAGATTGTGAAAACAATAGGAGAGAAAAATCCAATGTCAGAAGTTTGTTAAAGACAACCAGTAACAAAACTCCTTTGATCAAATACAACACAGTGACCACATTCAGGTATAGGGCTCTAAGGAAATAAAGATATTTCATTGTATCTGATTGCTCCTAAGCCTTAAAGAGGATGACAGACATTGGAGAGAAGGGCTCAGGAGAAGCAGAGTTTCTGGATTTTCATGAAGGAAAAGTTTTCACATGTGGTGAATTCCTTCAAGTGATGTTTCCAGGTGGACTGTGGACTATACTAATTTAAAGCAACTAGTATTTATTTTTGCTTTGAAATCATGCCACATAGGTCACACCTTCTCCAAAGTGCCTGCATTTTGTTTTGTCACATGCAGTCAGGATTTTACTGAACATACATACAGGAGAGAGCTAACTGCTAAACCCCTGAATATTCAATTTTTGATGAATGCAGGTTTTGTACATTTTTTTTTAGTCAGAATAACAATTTCTGACTATTACAGTGGGCAAATACTTAGAACAACTAGGAAGGCACTTTTAGGGCCCACAAACATACAGGAAAATAATCCTTTAGGTACTTGCAGGAAGGTCTGTGCTCAAAGATCTTTCCCTTCCTGAGCAGATGTGGAATATTTAGTCCATTTGGATGAACTCACTCCCCAGATTCAATGGGACTAATTATCCACTCTGATATGTTTTTATGACCTGCAGCTCTGATTGTGGCAGGGAAAATATGACTCTTATTGACAGGTATGGAATCACTTCTAATAAGATATAATGAAAGTGTAATTATATATACACCTGCAAACATTGTGTAACTCTGCAGTCTGGCTGTTTCTGCAATTTATTTCACCATACTCGTGCTTCAGCAGGGCTTTGTTGCTGTGCTCTAGGTCAAAGTACCAATATTTCTCAAGCCCCTAGACCAGAGGAAACACATAACAATGCCTGTGGATTTTAATTTTTTTTTTTTTTTTCATTTAGTGCCTTTTATGTCTGGCACCAGCTGTCAGAATTTCTAGAACCTTTAAGACTGTGTTAATATCAAGTGTTCCTGTTCCTTCATGTCTCCTCTTTCTTGATCTTTACCTCTGAGAGCCGCCACACTTCTCAGTGATGCTGTCAACAGGAAGATGAGTCAAGCATCCCTGTGCAGTGACTTCCTGCATTGACTTGCCTTCCTCGGGTAATCTGGGTGCTACACAACTGACGGCAGATTTACCCACTCCGAGTGTAATAGCAGCATCCATCATAAGCCTCTGCCTGTCACATGAAAAGTATTAAATAAGGCCACACTTCATTAGCACCTATAACTTTAATCACAGATGCTGTAACATTGAAAAGATTAATTGTTTTGTAAAGATAATCGAATACACCCTAAAGGCTGTAATCTTGCTTATTAAATGGATACCATCTTTCATATTTTGCCTTTCAGTAATTACTTGAGCTGTGGCAATAGCTTCATATGAACAAGCACTTGCAGCTTGTACTTTGTGGAATTACTTGCACCTTGAGCACTTTTTTTTTGTGGCATTAATAAGCTTGTCTCCCACATACATTTCTGAGAGGACCAGAAGAAACAAATGTGCAGAAGAAGGCTTTCTAGCTGATGCTACAGTGGAAATGGAAACTATGTGGCAAAGGAAGGAAAAACTTCCTGGAAGGCGGTGAGATATTGAGCTATCTCTAGGAAAGCGTATTAAACACTGAGATTATTTGTAAGGGTTTTTTTATATTATTTTTTCTTGAGAGTGGCACAGAGGGAGTCAAACATCTTATATGTCTTATTTTTTTGCTTCAATTCCAAAGGAAGTTTTTTTCTCTCAAAATAAAACCCCTAAAATCTTCCTCTATTTGCCCATCTCCTTATTCTACTTGTGAATTCAATTGAATGAACCAAAAAATATTATACTTTGGCTTTTTAATTTTCTTCCTCATGAGGCAGTGTAAAGCTTATGAAATTGTTTAGCTTGGAAAGATCTGTTAGATTATGGAGTCCAGCCATTGACCTAACACTGCCAAGTCCTCCTCTAAACCATGTCATTGAGTGCCACATCTACACGTCTTTTAAATATCTCCAGGAGTTCGGGCTACAGCATTTTCCCTGGGCAGCCTGTTCTAATGCTTGTCAGCCTTACTGGGGAAGAAATGTTTCCTAATAGCCAAACTAAACCTCCTCTGGTGCAACTCACGGCCATTCCATCTTGTCCCATCGCTTTTTACCTGGGAGAAGAGACCAACCCTTACCACTCCTCATCAGATCTGTGCTGCAGACCCTTTACCAGCTCCATTGCCCTTTTCTGGACACACTCCAGCACCTCAATGTCTTCCTTGTAGTGAGGGGCACAGAACTGGACAGAGGATTTGAGTTCTGGCTTCAGCAGTGCTGAGTAAAGGGGGACAATCACTGCCCTGCTGGACACAGTATTTCTGGCACAAGCCAGGATGCCTTTGGGCACCTGGGCACACACTGGCTCAAGTTCAGCTGGCTGTCAACCAGCACTCCCAGGTCCTTTCCTCTGGAGAGCTTTCCAGCCATGCCTCTTCAAGCATGTAGTGCTGGGGTTGTTGTGACCCAAGTACACGACCCAGCACTTCACCTTTTTGAGCCTCATACAATTGTTCTGGGCCCTTTGATCCAGCCTGTCTAGATCCCTCTGTAGAGCCTTCCTACGCTCCACCAGATTGACACACACTCCTGCCCAGCTTTATAGTTCAATTACAAGTGATGATTGGAGAGTATTGTAGGAGCTATTTGAAAAGCATATTTCAGTTGGGAAAAAATATCCCCCTCTTAGAATAAAAGCTCTTTCTAATGAAAGTGGTAAGAGTAGTGAGCACAGACTGTTGTTTGATCAGAACTCAAATTTTCACTATATCTATCATCCCCAGATGTATTTCCTTGTCCTTGAAAAACATGTGCCATTGTCCTGATATGACTTTTTTAGAACTCCAAAACAGAGAAGTGAGGAAGAGCTGAAGATATGTCAAGTGTTTTGTCGAAGAACATTTAGACATGCTCCTGTTTCCTCTAGTATATCCACTGCCACTGCAGCCCACAACTAGGAATGTCTGCTTGGGAGCACTGGGATCCCTTGAGGGACCTAAGCTCTTGGGTTTGGATGTGTTTTCATTGTGTTAATTTGGTGCAAGGTGACAGATGGGCAAACCTGGAAAATGGGTGGTAGAGTCAGAAGAAAGAGGGTGGCAGGAACTGGAGAGAGAGTTACGAGCCTCATTAATGCTGCACTGCACAGCCTTTAGAAAGAAAGACATCGAGGATCAGAAATGGAGTTTGGCTGGAGGCCTTTTCTGACAGCTGTTATGAGTTCCTGTCTAAGATTGAATAAGCCCGAAGGACTGTATTGTGTCTTTCAACACTGTATACCTGCAATTGCTAATTAACCCAATTTCCAGAGTTTCACAACCATAGTCAGGTGAAGAGAGTTACCTACCTTATCATTACCATTTCTTTCTCCAAGTGATATTCAGAAAAAGGAAAGAGTTTTTAGATGGAAGCTTCCCTTAGGTCTGTGAGTGCTCTGAGATTAATGCAGATAATTCTGGTATATGCTCACGAGAATTGATCCTTCTATGAGCATCAGTGGTGTTTTTTCTCTCTGTGCTGTGGAGGGATGACTGTGGAGTGAAAGGTCCCTGCAAAGTTATTGCATGTCACCAAGAAAATCTACAGGGAAGACTGAAAAATGCCAAAACTCATGAAAAAGTTTTCAGTGAAAAAAAATTTCATGGAGAAAAGTCGGCATTGTGTTAGAGGGAGGAAAGGAATCTAGGTTATAGATTAAAGTCCAAACCAGAGTTTAAAGTATTTGCAGAGGGGCTGTTGGTACTTTAGAAACCCATGCACATAATCATCTCAAGGACAACTACAGGAAAGAGTCATGCAATCAGTGGTATTCATTATAATTGCAAATACTGGGAAAATATCTAATTCTTTTGCTTATGCTGATGAGTTAGCAATAGGTTAAAGGAAAAAAAGTGATACGGTAGGTTAAGACAGGCTGTGTAGTGGAAGCTATTAGAGGATACATTTGAATAGTATTTTATTTTTATCCCTGTTTAATGAGAATCAGCAATGGAGACAATTTTTTTCCTTCTCATTTATTAGATGAGGTTTGTGCAAGGCTCTACTTTTGACATATAATCATCAGTACAAAAACTATACTTATGCTTATATTTTACTGTTTTCTTATACCATTTTAAAAGTAGTTATTGCTCTAGAGGTTAAAAATTAGCTACAATCATATGTTGTAAGATTATGTGGTATTTACTATACAACATCGTCGTAACTTACATTTCCGACAAGGATTTTATTAGGGCTACAGGGATAAGTTAAATAAATATAATTCATTCCAAACTACTACTGATTTGCCACCTACTAACCAAATGAATATTCAGAAGCAAAGATGACAGGAACTAATATCTAAAAGCCCAGCAAATCCCTGCTGTACCTAGGTACTAAAGTGACATCTTTAACACTGTGCCTGATTTCATCTGCAAGGTCAGATATCACCATTATCCAAACCACATCTGAAATATTCTAATACTTGACCATCCAGATGCCAGAATAAACATAAAAATGGCAATAGTATGTGGTGAAAATCCAGATCTCAGTGAATCTTATTCTTCAAATCTCACTGCATTCATAGCACATCCAAAAGCTGTGAAACAATCAAGTCCTAGAAAAAACCTTATGAGGACAAAGGAGCTTCCCTTACAGTGTTCACCTTATCAGTTAAAAAACCAACTTTAATCAAATTAAGACATTCCTCTACCAAAATAGGTTAATTCTCTAAAGAGATGCTGTGAGATATTAATGAGCAAACTTATCCAACACAACACAGAAAGTAGATCAGGTGTCTCAAAGTTGCATCCAATCTGGCCCCATTCTAGGGATGGGGAATCCACAGTTTTTACTACATAGCCTGGTTCCCTCTCCAGTATATGCCAAATGAACCAGGACTGAAACTTATAAAAACCTCACAACAGCAAACCAATAAAAATTAGTGCATTTTTGTGATAAATATCTACTGGCAAAAGTTCTGGACATGTATAAGGACTAAGAGGGCAGTTAGGCTGTGAGAAAGGAATCTTGAGGCTGTGGGAATTACCTACAGGGTTTATGAACAAAGCAGGAGGAGGAGGCCTGGGAAATGAGGTCTGAGTTAATAATATCAATGCTGGAAAAAAGCTCAGATTTCATGTAGGTGCTTAAACACACAGTCTCAGTGCAGATACCCCTTTGATGACATAAAAACCTTTTCACTGAGTCTTACTTCAAGCAACCTTCCCCTGAAATGATAATCTAGTGTTATAAGCTATAATTCTTTGTCAACTTTTCTCCTGAAGAACTGAATAACTTACTGCTTCTCCCTTGCTAACAGTGAACAAGGGAGGACTTGCTAACAGGACTAACCATGCATTTTATCTAATTGTTAAACATAATCAAGCTAAATATAATTAAGTTAAAGTCAGAAGTAATTAAGCTAAATATAATTAAAGTCAGAATAAGTGTTTCCACACACTAATTATATTAAACTCTGCTGATGTTTTTTCAGACCTAAAAAGAGGTACTGAGATACTTCGGTTTTATCGATTCGCCAGGTTTTCTACAAAAATATAGTATTCTCTGCATACATGGTCTCTCATATACCTTTTGATAGCTAGGTTGTCAAATCCTCCTCAACACAAGAATAAAAATAGCTACATGCTTAGTTGAATCAGCATAGCCGGGAGGAAGGATGCATTCCACTATATTATCCGGAGAAGGAAAATGGAAAAAAATTGCAATGAATTTATCAATGGAGTGTACTTAAGGTATTAACAAAACAGGGAAACAGAAAAAAAATGTTGTCATAGCTGAAAGGGATATAGAAAACCTTTTAAAAACCCTTTCTATTTCTAATAGAATTTGGTCTGGGTTTATATCTCTATAGTTCATTGATTTGAACTACCTGATAGTCTATATCCCTGGGGATAAGATTAGAATGGCATATACAGGATAAAATATCATTAAGTTTGCAATGTCTTCAGAGACTATAGCAAGGACAAGAACTGATTCCACTGGAGGCACCAACTGTACTTCACAAAGCCAGGCTAGACTCATGGATTCTTTTTAGTTTTAGCATTTTAATTTGAACATTAAGATTGGTAAACCTAGCCCATAAGCAATCCTGGAATGCAGCAACCAAACATAAAAATATTCTGCTAAATATTGATTATGATATTATGCTATAAAGAATGAACTCAGAGAAGAAAAAATATAGCAAAAAAAGTTTCAAAATATTAAATGAAATTCAGTAAATGAAATAAACAATAAAAATCCACTAGTTTGATTTGTCAAACCTTTCCACCAGCCTGCAGCCTTCAGCTCTCAGCAGCTGCTACAGCATCCTCTTCTGCCCTTCTACTCTTTCTGTAACTCAGGATGAGTTACTCAATATGAGACAAAATGAAGGTCTTTAATTTTTAGCTAAGAACCAAACCAAGCATACTGAAAGGACTTTATTTCTAAGTTTCTACCCAGTCCATAAACTAAAATCTGACAGGTTGATGCCATTTCACATCCTGCCCACTTTTCACAATGCAACAAACTCCAAGTACTCTTCTGTACAGAACAAAATGCAAGTGGTTTAACATGAATACTCAAAAACATGCAATTACCCCTATCATTCATACATGCACAAATATACACACATGCATCTTTGTCCTTTCACATAGGGTTTGCCAGAAACCCCAAGATTCTCGTGAAAATATGTAAGGGACGTGCACTTTCATTGACCTGAGCTGTCATCTTTTACAGGGCTTGGTTAATCACATATGACAGAAGGAGGATCACAGTTTTCACAGTGTGATCTGGGCATGGCACCGCTCATGAGGACTCTGTTGCAGAGGAGAACACATAACATAGGTTTAAAGGTTTAAATGTGATATTTGTGAGGGTGCAGGGTTCCCACCTAAAATTAGTCAGCCCTGCTCTCCTAGGTCATTTACATAACTTTGGAAAACTGCAGATTTCTCCTGAGTCCATTACCAATCTATGTTTTCACTGAACATTTGCTGATTTCAATAATGATGTAGCAGTGGCTCAGGTTTTAAAGAAACACAGACGAAGCCAAGGCAAAGCTAGAAATAATCAGAGCCAACCTTTGTTTCAGAGAGTTTTGCAATGCCTGTTTTCTCACCTTCCTTGTGTCCTGGCTCAGAAGCTGGTATCAGACCTCAGGAGGTGTCTCTTCTCCCAGCCAAAGGGAGGTTGGACCTGTACAGAGCTGGACCTGTACAGAGCTGGTTATATGTTCTGGGAGGTGTGTTGCACCCTAGCAGTGGCTGGTAGTCAGAATAAGCAGAGAAAATAATACAGTCCCTCTGGATTTAATAAGCCACTTTTTCGTGATGAACTTTCTTTTATCCCTTTTTTTAAAAAACAAAAAACATAGAAGTACCTGTGGGCAGGGTGAGAAAAATGGAATATACTGGGGAAAGTTTTGGTGGAGGAAGGAGCTAGGGTTTGGCGGCAAAGATGAGTAGAATTCCTCTTTTTAATTTTGTCTTTTTCCATTCTGCCTTTCAGAGGGTAAAACTGAGAATATCTGGTATACAAAGCACTTGATAGAGATCTATTTGTTCCTCACTACTCTGTTTTTCACACTTTTCTTCTTCCAGCATTCAAATTTGATTCTGGACTCATCCCACTTTCCTCTGACTCTTATCATCTCATTTTTTCTTGACTATTTCCTCACTGTGACATTCTCTTTTCTTGTTCAGAGCCACTTATGTCCCTTAGCTCCGGGCTCCAGCCCACCAGGTCAGCCTTCTTTCTATCTTCCATGCATTCCTGAAGAGCTTCAAATGTTTCCTGCTCGGAACAGCCCCAAGCTATCCAGTCGGTTCACAACGTCCTTAATGCAGTAACATCTCCTTTCTGTGCCTCTAAATCAAGACTCGACATTCCTGCCTGGCTCCCCTACTTGTCTGCTAATGAAGGGAGCAATTTTTTAAATTGTTATTGTTTTAACCAGCAGTCTTTGTCTTCTAGCAAAATGCCTAACAGAGGATGAGCGAGAGAAAGCATATTTATGAGATTCAAAGAGAGTCAAAGGGGACTTGCTATTATTCAGTACAAGCTGGATGAATACATTGTTTTTCAAAGAAAAAGATAAACAAGTAACAGGGTATTGAGAAAATATAGATACATTGCCCAGAACGAGTTTGAGTAACTCCACCCTCCATGCAAGCACACTACTCAACAGAAGTGGCCTAATTCAATAAATGAGAAAAATTTGCAGCTAAGGCCACATATTTCAAATCAATCTATTAAAAAATCTGAACCTGAAAAGCTAAAACTTTTAGAAAGTTTCAATTAATAAGCAGGTTTTGGCTGAAGAAGTTAAAAACTGAAGAGTTACATTTAAACTCTCTTAACCACTTGGTAATGGTGGTAAATTTACTACCACTGACTTTATTAGGTGGTCTCAATTGAGAAAGTCTCATCAAAACTGATGTAAGGGCTGATCTTAACAAGGAGTATGTGGCCACTTTCCTTTAGATCCATCCATATTCCTAACAGATTTATAAGTGAAACAGAAAGTTTCCAGATTACTTCCTGTACTGGATCCCGGGTCTATTACAGGGATATACTTTATGACTTTCTGATGCTGACACACCAGGACACCTCCACTGCATATCCTAAACTTGTGCTGCCGTTCTGGTGCCAGTGACTGTAGCAGAGGCTGTGGTGTCATTTGTGCAGTGAGGAATTGCACATACATTTGATAACAACTCAATCAAATTTATATGTGGCCCCTACTACTACTGCGGAGACAGAATAAGTGCAGTTCCTCATGATTGTTGATGGATTTCAAGCCTGCTTCAGTGCAAAATACAGCTAACTTTAAAATTGGCATGAGGAATAGTGTAGCTAATTTTCCATGAAAATTACTGTTGAAGCAAATGAAAAGAGTGACAAAAAAAATTGTCTTTCCTGCTTGAATTTGACTATACTTCTGTTACATATGAGGTCGGCAGGACGTGATTTCTGAATTATTCATCAGGATCTTTCTAGTAACAGGAGGTACACAGCTGTAAACTGAGCAATTTCTATATCCACTATGCCACAGAAATGATTTGGCAGGAAAGGCTACTGGCTGCTAAATAGCTATTCACAGCAACAAAACCAGAACTTACATACATCCAGTACTGGTTGGGTTTGTTGGTTTTTGGTGGGGATTTTTGGAGACAAAAAGAGATAGGGGAAGAAAGCAATGGACAATAATGCTACTATGAAAATTAATGGATATAGAACATTTCTTGGACCACTGCTGTGGTAACTTATAAGACCTTATTGTTTTTAAGCATTGGGTATAAGAGTTTCACAGAAACCACCTTTTTCTTTTTTTTCCCAGCTGCTCTAATTGTCCTTTTCTTTATACTGGCAAATGTCAAAAATTCAAAGATGATTCATGACTGTAATAATGCCCCATGCCTGGAAGACTTCAAGGTCAGGCTGGGTGGGCTTTGAGCAGCCTGGTCTAGTGGAAGGTGTCCCTGACAATGGCAGCTGGGTGGAAACAAGATGATTTAAGGTTGCTATCAACCCAAATCATTCTATGCTTCTATGAGTCTATAGACTCATAAAATCAGTTTTGAGAAATAAAAATACTTGAGATCTGTATTTTCTCATTGTATATTTGTTATTTGGCATTAAGCAAATGTGATTACTGGAGTCAGGTACTGCAATTTTTGAGCAGTTTTCTTGGTTTTCTGCAAAAATATTGAAGAATAAAAAGGATCGCTAATTAAAAATAAATAGTTGCTCAGTTTATTTGCATTTCTTAACTCACAGGCTAGCAGACTTTAAACTTTCCTTGAGAAAGAAAGCACACTAACATTTGAATCAGCTATTCTCTGCTTTGAACCTCTGGAGTGAAGGAAGAGTCAAAAAACCAACTTTTAATATACTTTTCTTCACTGGTACAAACACACACATGTAATAGTGAAGGGACACAAAAATTTCCATCAGAAAAGAAGAAAACAATTTTTAAAAAATTAAAATGACCAGTTTTTTCTAAATCAGCCATCTCCTTGAACCTTCACAAATTGAGAGTCAGATGTTCCAGATGGGCCCTTAATATTTTTCACTTGTAATGTAGAAATGCAAGTACTAAAAATCAGTTATGGCAACTTGAGCCAGGCAGAAATTTTCACTGGGAAAAAAAACTTTTTCAGATTTGGCATGTTCCTCAGGTAAGTCTATATCAAAGACACTTTCTGCAGACGCTTATCCCTGCAGATGCTCCCTGCCAGCGTTTCCCCTGTGACTCACACATCTTCTCATTTGCTGATTAACATGTCAGGTGAAGGTCAAAGTTTCAGAATATTCTGGAATTTTAGTCTCATAAACACCAAACCAGCCCTCCATTGTCCAGAGATTTGTTTTGTTACATATTATTATAAAAATCTTTCTCTTTTTTCACAAAAAGAAAAAAAAATGGATGGGGGGAGGGTTCATCCTTCCCCAGCTGCAATGGTAACAGAAAGCAGGATTATGGCATAGGTTAGTTGGACATTTTGGCAGAACAAGGCTCTGCACAATCCAGAGCATCAAAGTAATCCCTGCTTTGAGCAGGAGGTGGGCTCGATGACTGCCTAAGATCCCTTCAAACCTGTATCAGTCCATTATCCTATGGTTTTATTTTCACTTGGTGCTTCTCTAACTGTCTTGGTTTAGGGTTTCGGAGGTGTGTGGTGTGTATCATCACCATTGTTAACCAAAGGTAATTAGAAAACAAAGTTAGAATCTCTTGCTCTTTTCTTTATCCTCTTATTTGTCAATATTTGTTCAAGCTTTCAACTTACCCACCCACAATTGCACTTCCTGTTTTGTATGATTTTTTCTCCTTTGCAGGCTGCAAAGTCGTGTATGGGGAGATAGCAGTTTTAATGTTAATTTAAGGCTGCTGTGAGAGAGCTTGGGATTTAAGAACTTTCTGGTGAGATAGCCAGGTGACGGAAATGCTGGTTTGAGACATGTTGCTTGTGTATGTGGCAGTAATTCAGACCGGGAATTGGAAAACCTGAAGATCTTCAGTAGTCTTTGCCACATTTTACAGTTATACGGTAGTGTCAAATGAGAATGCCATCACTTGCATCTTAGATGTAATTATGATGTTTTCTTCTGGTCTGATAGGAAGGAAGAGGTGACAGCATTTGCAAGTGAAATGATTCACTAAGCATTATAATGTCATTTATCTTCTCTTTGCTAGTGATGTAGTATTTGGTGAAATAATGCTGGGCTGTCAATCTACTGTCAATCTACAGAGTTCAGAGAAATCAGTCTGTTGGATATTAGACAAATTAATTTTACCAAATTCCTGAATTTTTTTTTGTCATTCTCGGTGTTGTTCATAGATAAGCAAAACTAATGATGCACAAAGTGTGAGGTTGGTGCTTCAGTGGCAGCTATAGGAATATCAGACAATTTAGTAGATACATTGACCTATTGTTTCTAATTTCAGAAGAGACTGAGGGAACCCATGAAAGGAACATTTTATCTGTAGCAGGCTGATTTCTAATATGTAGCAGGCTGATTTGTACCAGCAAATTTGTTTCCCCTACAATTTAGAATTACTGTCCCTTATATCTCTTGTTCTTGCAAATGCAGCTACAGTTCATGGTGTTATGGACATAGCAAACCAACAGCAATCCAGCACATGCTAGACCTAAAGTGCCATATCAGAGTTTTAAATCTACATGGTTGCTGAAGCATCCTAAGCAAAGAATTTTAACTATTGAAAGTCTCTACTATGCTGGAAGATATTTTTGAACATACACACACTGCCTTCTGTTTTGATCACTAAAAAATCAGGAGTTTATTGAGAAATGACAGCATTATTTCAACACTTTTCAGGCAGTCAGAAGTATAAAAAAAGAAAAAGCCTCTTTATCTTACTGCAAGCTGGAAAAATGTTTAAATTCAAACCCATAGAGACAGCTATACAAATATTTTACTCAATATCTGCACAAATGAGGAACCACGTAAAACTGGAGAGATAGTACCTTTAAAAACAGAGACTAGTTAAGGAAAAGAAAACCTATAATGTGGCAATTCATGTAGCATATTGATGTTCACCATTGCTAGCAAAGTTTTGGATGGAATACTGTCTGATGTGTTTATAAAAGTGCTATTAAACTTACCTGATTTCTTGTAAATTTACTACAATACCAGCTATATGCTACAGAAATGTCCCTGTGGTTGGGTTCTAAAGCAAGTCTGAGTGATGCCATTCATGTGTTGTCACCAATACAGATACTCAGGCCAAAAAGGAGACCTTGTTCACTGTCTTCATTGCAACTGTGGAAGTTGCCATGATGTGACAACACTGCCACTTTGATCTCCTCTTGCTAGTCCCCAGGGTCCTGGTTGCACTTTACACGAGTGTTGGTTTACTCCTGGATATCTTGCTGAAGCAAGCCAAGTAATTGTGCTTAAGAAGCTGGAGCAGAGCTCAACCCAGTGTGTGCTCCAGGCAGACACTGTGTACAGCCCGTACCATCCTCATCTCTGGCACTCCTCACACTCTTGGACAGTGTCATGTGTTGATGTGTGCATTGTATCTTCCCTCAGTGCCATGTTATGACTGTCAAGCCATATCTCAAGGCTTTGAGATAACCCTCCCATCATCTGTGGCATTTTGAAAATAAAGAAAACTCACATTAAAAAACAAAACAAAACAAATCTGCAGTTTGTATGGTGTGCAGAAAGTGTACATGAAATCTGTCTTGAAGCCAACTATCATTGTTGAAAATTGCAGGTTTTATACTTATTCATCAAATAGGACCCTAAGCAAACCCTATGTAAGTACTGTGCAGCCAGTACAACTGGCCAAATAAAGGTGGAATTAGACTGTGTACTGTGTATTTGTTGGCTGATCTATTTTAAATTCTTCTCCATCTAAACCTGTGGGTTAAGGTGACATTAATCCAAAATTAAATACACGAACACAGACACACAATCACATTAGCCACTGTGACCTTATTTTACCATGGAAATTACTTGCTCAGGAAGCAAACAATGAGTCTACTGATTACTTTTTTATTTATTAATCATGAGCAACTTTTGCTGTTTATATGCCACTTACTGATCTTTCTATTTGTGCCTTTTGAGCACTTACTGTGCCTTCAGTAAGCTGTTTGAAACAAAATTATTCTGAAATGCAGGAAAACAGAAAGCAGACAAAAAGACCAACAACTGAGTTATGATTTTGCTCATCATTTGTAAGTGTCTTCATTATCATAATTTCGTAAATAACTTACAAGAAAAAGTATGGCAAATGACACATTAGCTACTTGAATGTATATCACTAATAATACAATAGTAATTAGTTTACTAGCTTCTTAAGTAAGATGTAGCTTTTTTTATGACCAAATACCTTTATATCTGTAGATTGTGTGTAGATGGTCTTTAAATATCTTTTGTTGCGTCGTTGACTAATATTTTCATGTTGCAGTACGAGATTATTTTGGAGACTAGGGATCTGATAACTGAGGTCTTTGGTTCCTGAAAAGGGAAGGCAAAACATTCTTGACAGTTCGGGTTTTCTTTCAAGTACTGACATATTCGTATTCCTCACTGATCAATAGACATTTAGGAAGTAAATTATGCAGAATTTTAGTGAAGAAACACATGGACACCGAATTCAATGTTGGTGACGTCCATCTCAGTACTGCCTTTTCTTCATTCCTGCTTATGATAACTCTGTAGCCCTGTGAAGGAAGGTAAAAGACCAGTAGAACTTAAATTGTTTCTTAATGTAGGAAGAAAATCATGCAAAACTGTCACAAATTGAACACTTGTTTTTCTTTCTCACTGAAGAGAAAATTTTGTGGCTACTGTTCATAATCAATACATTTCTGAGTTTATATGACATTTAAATTCATCCTGAATGGCAAATGATGGGTGGTTTAAAACCAAACAAATAGCACAAAAGCAGAAGTAAATCATAATCTACATTTAATTGTGAAAATGTAGTACATCTGTTCCTTGCAACATGAAGCTCCATCTCCAGTGTACTTCATTATTTCTGAGAGCTGAGCTGAAGCTGAAGCAGCACAGCTGAGTTAGACCTCTGTTAACATTATGCAGAAATCATCAGTATTACAAAAGTCTGTGTGTTGGAGTACCAGCCAGTAAATTTCTTGTAGAAAGTGTTTTATTTAATTTATCCAATTCTCTTAATTTAAAGAGGAATCTATTCATCTATTTATGCCCCAGATAATTTGAGTTTGGTAAACAATTGCAGTTCCATTGTGCAGCAGGAAGGTTTTTATATATTTCTTTATCAATGGCTTAGGAACAAAAAGAACAGCATAAGAAAAGTATTATTTAATTTGAAATTTACCAAACTATTTACGGAAATTAGTAGTGAGCAGGTCTTTTCCATTCATCCATTAACAGGGTAAATCCATGGAATAGCTCAAGACTGTGTTATTGATCTTGATAAGAAATATGCACAGAGTGGTGTAAGAGAAGCAAAGTTTGAAAATGCAGTAATATCAGCATGAACTCCTCCCCATAGCATGGTAATGGTTATATGACACTGTCTTTTTGAAATCAGAAATTTCTTTTTTAAATGTTCTGGCTCCTAGAGTGTTAAAGAAATATTTTAATGAAAAAAAACTTTTTGAAGGATTTTTACTGTGAATTAATTTATTTTCCTTAACATTCTATTCTGCACTGTAAAGATTAACAATGCACAGAAAAACTATTTTCTTCCCTATATTTACTCTCTTGTGCTACATAGTAAAATTAGAGTTATGAGCAATGGATCAGTTATGACAACATTTACACTAGAAGCTGAAACATTTTCCTGCTGCAAACCCCACAATTTTCATCCCAGACACATTGGTGGAATATTGTTTTGTCAGCAGGATGTAGAAGCAGACACAAATAAAATTTAATCTACAAATTTAAAGCTGTTTAAAAAAGCATATGTAATCACAACTTTGCCCCAAATTTGGTATCAGATACATTGGTCTAAATCAGGATAAAGCTGATGGAAATGAATTACATTAGTTCTGTTTCACTTCATTGTAACCAACAGAATAATCTTTCATCTGCAGAAAAAAAAATCTGGATTTCTCAGAAACCTTGCTGAGGTCTGAGAAAGACAATAACCTCTCTAAAGAAAAAAACAGGGAGAGTTGGAATAGATCGTGGAAGTCAGAGTAGTATTCACTACCATTTTTACAGATGTTGCCTATCTGGAGCAGAGTCATAAATGAAGGGATGAGGTTCTGTCTATGGTTTGACACTGGCCAAACACCAGTGCACCCATGAAAAACAATTCACTCATTCTCCTCTGCTATAGTTGAGCAGAGGAGGGGGAAAGAAAAAAAAACTGAAAGGTTCATGGGGTGAGATAAGGCTTAGGGGAAAAACACTTTAAGGGCAAAACAAGCTCAAAATTTAAGAGGTACCAAGAAAAATTTATTAACAGAATTAAAAAAGAGGATAATAAGAATTAAAGTAAACCTTTAGAACACCTCTTCCCTCCCACCTCAGTCTTTCTTTCCTTCCCACTGACAGTGCAGGGGGACAAAACATGGGGTTTTTAGGCAGTTTCTCACTTCTAAAAATCTTTCTTTAGTTTGTTTAGGGAGAGAGGTCTCTTTTGCTATGCCGTGGGGTCTTTCCCACAGGAGACAGCACTCTGTGAACTTCTCCAACATGGTTCTAATTTTCATGAGTAGCAGTCCTGCCTGACCTGCTGCAACGTTAGTCCCTCCCATGGGCAAGATAGTTTTCCTGAAGTACGTGGTGTGGGTCATTTTAGTTCATGGAGTATAGTCTTTTAAGGATGAGCTGTTCTAGTTTGGAAGCAAGTCTTCTTCTTCTTCTATCTCTAGAAGTAAAGGTGTTTTCTCTCTGTTCAAGTTTCCTACTAAATTACAGCTTTTCAGCATCCACGTGCTGCAGTGTAAGGACCTCTTCTCACAGGCTGTGCATGGATTCTGCATCCCCCCATGCACTTCATGAATTACAGGGAAACAGTTTGTTGTATTATAGTCCTCACTGCGGCTTGCAGGAGAATCTCAGGCCTGATGCTCGGCACACCTCCCTGTCCCTCTCCCTCCTTTTTCACCGACCTTAGTGTGGTCATCTTGTTCTCCTCATGTGTCTCCACCTTTTCCTTTTTGCTGACTCAGGAGAGAATTAGTGTCCGTAGGTTTGTTTGTTCTCAAGTTTTATTAATGAAAAAGTTCTTAAATAGAGTTCCACAGCTCTGAAAGGTTAATTTTGTCTGGACTCCGCATTGGGGAATTGCTCACCATGCCTCTCACTGCTGGTCATGCAGTCCCTGCCGGCACCACATGAGCCACGCCGGTTGCCAGCTCCACTCAGCACCTCTCCTCATGCAGGGCACGGAAAAGAAAAAGCTGCTGCTGCCGCTTCTGCCCTTCTGTCCACAGCACGGCTGGCTAAAAGCGGCTAAGCATTCATTGTGAGCCATGCTGAGATGGCAACAGCCGCATGGTGCCAGCCCAGCCATGCCACCCTGGCTGCCTGGTCTTGGCCGTGCAGCCACTCCTGGCCCCAGCTGCTTTTGGCTTCGGCCGCGGGGCTGCCCCCAGCTGCATGGGGGCTCCCATCTCTGACTCTGGCCACATGGTCTCAGACACGGGGCCTCTTGTGGCACCGAGATGGCCTCCCGTGGCATGGCCTAGTGGCCCTGCCAGGAAGGGGACCAGCAGCCCCCCTGCTACCCCTCCAAGGAGAGGACGACAGAGGATTCCTGTGGGTTTTTTTCATTCTTAAATACGTTATCATAGAGGCATTATCAGCTTCTCTAGTTGGCTTAGCAGCATGCCTACTCTCAGAGCCAGCCAGCAGTTGACTTTGCCAGGCACAGAGGAAGCTTCTAGTGTCACAGAAAAATCACTTTCCGTGGCTGGCTTCTTCCCTCCTCACCAAAAATCAAGCCATGCAAAACCAACACAGGTTCCTATTACCATGCGTAGACTGATGTGTCATGTGTCATAATATGTCATAGGGTCCTTCTTTCCCAAGCATCCAGATGGGTGAGCTGCTGGAGACTCAGTTTAGATGCAGCACTCTTGCTGTGACATGTCTGGCCTGTAGCCTTGCATGCTCATCCACCTGAATGACTCAGCTCCATGATTAATGGTGGCTGATCACGTCTCCTAGGTGCTGATGATATACTATTTTAAGCCATCCTGGCTCAAATACCAGGGAGAAGGTGTTTTTTTGATGGGATGTGACAGGAAAATCTGTGAGGAAGGGCATGGTTCTGTTGCCTACACTCAGCTGACTGTAGAGTGGCACTTCAGAAGTTCTGAGATGATATCCCACATGCTGTCAGCCTAGAAGACCGTGGTTGTCCCGGGGATCTGGTGGCATGTGAGTGCCATTCAAGTAGTACTTGATTATTATGTGTAGGCAGTGCATTTGAAAAGTTCCTGTCAATGAAGGAATTGGATGAGGACCCTCACAAACCTGTTTTCATTATTTACCTGTTAAGACAGCAGAAATGATAAAGGAAAGGTCAAAGAAGTTTTTCCAAATCTTCCTACTTGTCTTCCAGCTTTTCAATCTTTATCCCTTTTTATGCACATTTTGCCATCAGAATTGAGAAAGAGATGGACTAGCTTGTCTTGAGGCAGAAATTGATCAAGACTTATGAATCTGAAGAAAAATATAAAATAAATATAATTTAGAACTTGATGTGTTTGCTTGTAACAACTATGCAGAATAATACTTTCAGAAATACCTTCAGAAGTTCACAGTGGTTTCCCCTTTCTACCTCTGAACTTTGAGCATCCAGATTACTGTATCACAGTATGACTCTGCCACCAACTTCTCAAGTAGAAAAGTTGCTATCAATTGAATATCTTGACAAGAAATAGAAAATTCTTGTGTGACATACAACAAATGATTTGTCATGAATCAGACTATATACAATTGAGAAGAAAAAGTCTTTTTCAACTTTTAGTAAATCACTTAAAATTAAATGTCTCTAATTTAGGGCAATTATGCAAATGTTTCTTCAATGAATGAAGACCATGATATGTTTAGTGTATTCTGTTAATGCAAACTTCACTCTGCTTTTGTCTGGTATGATTGAGGCTGTCACTTAGAAAGACTAAGGTATTCAACGAAAAAAGACTGTTGGCACAGAATACTAAGTATATTCTTGTACCTGGTGAAGCTAGAAGTAAAAAAGTGTGAAAAGGGGTAGGTATGCAAATCCTGTTCTATCTAATATAGAAAAGCGTTAATAAAGGTTTTAAAAGTATCCTTTTCTTTCTCCTGGATAAGTTAATTAAAAAAAGAAGGGGGGAGGTGGCTAAGGAAATTATTTTGCATGTATGCTTTTCATGTTTTTCCTTTAAGTGTCATCAATACATCTTAGTCTTTTTTTGGTTTTCGTTTTTTTTTTTTTTTTTTAGTTTCATTTACGTCATTCATTCCTTAGTAATTAGTTATAGCACTTCTGACACTTACATTGCTATTTCCATGGGACTCTTGGAGTCTTCTGTTACTTCTGCCTGATTGGAGGAAGGTTTTTCAACACTTGAAATTAGGTGTGTATAAGCTTGAGGAAATACCCCTTTTTATGTCCATGGCTTAATAGAGAGGAACAAAATGTGCTGGTTATTTTATAATCCACATAAAAATGCAAGATCCCTGTTTCAGATGGCTTTGAATTTGAACAAGAAACAAATAACTAAAAGATCTGCTGGAATGATATAATAGGATGCATTCATGTTCATCAATAAAAATACACACCTTTTCAAACCTTGCAGCGAAATGCATACAGCTTTTAATAAATGTGCTGAAATGCAGTACTGGTTTATGGGCATTTTCCCAAAAAAAATACATGTGACACTTCATATTGTTCATGTGTTCCATTTCTTCTGTAACCAGAGACAAAAATTGCTCTTACATTTCCCAAGAACCAAGTCAATGATTTTGATCATGCCAAATCACCCCTACTCTGGTGGAATAAAACTATACGAAAACAGTTGTAGCATCAGCTTAGCTCTTCCATTTGTCTCCAAGTCTAGGTAACCACTCATTGCTTTCACAAAGAAGCCGTTTACCTTCCCAGCTGCCAATGAAAGCTTTCTGAAAACCTCATAACCTGCTTTTCCTGATAGATGGTGGTCCTTTGGGCACACATATAATAGTACCATGAAGTGTTACATAAGTTTAGGAAACATATTAGCTACATCTTCCAAAAGATACTAGAAACAGCAGAAGCTAGTCCAGACATCTTGCCCGCCCACATTAAAGATATCCAGGCTGTGTTTTTCAATATTTGAGTAACTTCATTAAATGATGAAAGCTGACTGATAAAGTAGCTCAGTTGCTCTAAATTACCAGTGTGGGAAGCTTATGAGCTGAAACTCTTTCCAGCTCTTGCAGTCATATGTGCCTAGACTTTTATTAATTTAGGTAGTTTTGTAATTTGTTAAAAATGTCTGTGAAACAGAAAAACAGCTGTGGCTCTAAGCAGAGGACTGTGGGTAATAATTAATAGAGCTGTTATTTAGGCTTGAGAGTACTCAACAGCTGAATAGATCCAAATCTGTAAAACACGAATTCAATTAATATTTTTGTCTTATGTTTTGGCCACATTCAAGTGGGTTGCGCAGAGCAAAAGGCATAACAGAGCTCTTTATTTTTCTAGTCAAAGCACTTATTTTACTGGCAGCTGCTCTAATTAAAGATGTCTGAGTAAATGCAGTTTTTAAGCTTTGTTAAAAGAAAATGTTTTCTTAATGCTACGTTCTGATTTGTCATGCCTGCATACAATGGTGCAGATGGGCAAGTCCTGTGGCACCAACATCCGAGGCTTTCTGCAGGGATTCAGCTGTCCGGAGCTGTCAGCACCCAGCTGTGGAGACATGGAATTTGGCTGCTGTTAGATAGAGGAAAGGGGTAGGGGGCTCCCAGCAGTCTTAGGGTTCTCACTTAGGCAGATGTTGCCTTCAGGAGAGGGATGTGCTCCAGCAGCTACAGCTCCTCAAGCTGCTCCCCATTAAGAGTCAGTGGTGGAGAATGACAAGAATGGAAAGTTTCTTGTATAACTTCTGCAGAAATGGGCTTTCGGCTGGGTTTCCAAGGGAAGCTGGGATTTTCAAGGGAATGTTTTCCCCATATTTTGAGTGGTTTCTCAGACTCCAGAAATGGAGGACAGCAAAGGTTGATTTTACATCAGTTTTGAGTAACGGATGCATGAGGCTAATTTGTGTTATGCAGGAGCAGCTCACATCTAACACAATAACACTGGCTAAAATTTTTAGCTGTCTCTGAGTTAGAAAAAATTCTTCTTTAGCTCCCTGTGAGGTGAAAACACAGAAATAAACACAAAATTCCACTTCTTTCAGCTTAAAGTCTTAAAGGCAATTTTTCAAATCTGAGATTCAGCTCTGATAGTATATAAACACAGGTTGACTAGGAGTTTTCTTTTTCCTAATCTTCTTTATTTTCAGACTTACTCTTAACCACTTTCACAAGATAAGCCTTGTCTGTAATTTTCTTAGCTCTATCACAGCTGAAACTTAATCCTTTTTTTCCTTCCACGGCTCTGGTTTTCTTTCAGAACAGATTATATGTTTATGGAACACCAAGAACTGCAATTTTCTTCTATATTTTGTTGTTGCTGTTGTTGTTGTTGTTGTTGTTGTCGTGGTTGTCGTTGGTTATTTTCCTGCCTTTTTAATCAGGTTTTCTTCTTCTACCCTTATTCATGTTCTTCACTCTACACTCAGGAACAAATCCAAGTAAGGCTAGGGATAATGATAGGTAATAAATCTGCAGAGGAAACCCCAGATGGCAAAAGGTGTCTTTAACCTGGTGAGAAGATGACTATAAGTACTACAGCTAAGTAAACATTTAGGTTCTTAGTTTCCCACTGAAATATTCTGATGATCTAATAGCCCAATTAAGTTGCCATGAGATCTTAGAATTCTCATTAGTTGCACCTGATTAAAATAAAGATTGATTTTTCAGTTTTTTTATCTATGAAGACATTTAGACTGACAAGGAGTACAACTCATGTGCCTGATACCTCTAATAAACAGAGCACTAAGTGTTGTAGACCTCTTGAAAGCCAGCTGCCCTTAAGCACTCCTGCTTAACTAGCTCAGCATGGGATTTATCTGCCATTTTCTGAAGAATCAGTTGCCAAAATTAAGAGGAGGATATTGAAGCACAATGACTCTGGAGAATGAGAGAAGGTGAAGTATAAGTATGACTAACTGTTAGACTATTGTGTTTGAGTTAGTTCCAGTTTAGATGTTTTGGGGTTTTCATCTCAATTTATACTCCGTCCATTAACCTACAGGGCACACTTTTTCTGACAGATCATCCTGAGTTCAGGTCTTGTAGGCAGGGAGATAGTAGCATGTCTAATGGCACTCATCTCTTCTGTCAGGCATCAAAAGTGATGAAATAAAAGATTTTTTAATATAAAGTCAGAAAATACAGAACTTTATACAGGTGTTGTGGGCTGGTGTTTAAAGAAATATCATTATTTTCTTTGAAGAAAATGTGCTTGAATGGATGAGGACAAAATACCTCCAGTATTACACGTCATAGTCATTAGCCTGTGCTTGCAGTTTCTAGGTGATATATAAAACAGGGCTGCAGGTCTTCTCAGTTGGAAAAAAACTGGAAACAAAATGACTGCTTAAAGAAATGTAAGGAGGATATAAAGGGCTAAAATATACACGGGAGTATGCAAAATTCTTCCTGGTTTTGATAAATGCTAGAAATCTCATATAACTGAGAAAGGGACTTTGCATACATAATCATACACACAATAGATAGCTTGAAGGTGAAAGTCTTTGCTGGAGTCAATACTTAGAGATATACTTTTTATTTTTGTCATGAATAGAGTGGTCCAGGTGGGTGAAATCATCCTTTCTGAAAGTTGGATATGTTTGCTCATCAAAGGCTTTTGTTTAACCATGATGTAACGCAGATACATCAAGAAAATTTTTAATCTTTAAAACAATACGTCATTTCATTTTCCCTTTTTCCTTGGGTTAAACTTTATCAGGATCAATCTGTTATGCACCATAAATTTCTGGATTGTAACTAATCTTAAAGATAGATTTAAACAGTGTTATTATGGTTGACTTGTGAAATAGAGTGAGAGCATAAGAAATGATCATGAGCAATATTTCATTTGGGTAAAGAATTAAATGCCATTGGATTGGTAAGTAATATACGGTATATATTCTAAAGAATGATAAAATAAATTCATATTGATGATGTAGAAAATGCAGTTTGGCATATATAGAGAAGTACCTTCCAGACACATGACCTCTCTAAAACCAAATGTGCTAAAAAATTCACAGTCTTACAGGTCCATGTGCCCCGGTAGACAAAAAAACCAGTGCTCTGAGTCAGCCAGAGTTTCACAAGTGCTTGACCTTGGCGTTTATTCAGATATTCTAAAGTTTACAGCTTTATTTCAATTGTTCTCTATATGATTTCACCTGCAGTTACAGAGCAGTTTGCTGAAGTATTCTCATGGACTTTTCCAAAACAACTGTCATTCTGAACAGCTCATGGCATGGCACTCCAGAGTAATACCTTTCTATTCAGAAGTGGTGCTTAAGGAGAAGAATCCCAAAAGTGCTGTATATCTCCTACTGAGATTGAAAGATTGTGGCAGAATCCCTCTGAAATTGATATTTTATCTTAAGACTGTTCATTATAAAAGCTGTTCCTTTTTTTAAAAAAAAATTTATTGTCTGACCAGATTTCATATGTACATGGCCATTGTTCTCAAATAATACTTTATTTTGCAGTTACTGTTCCATTTACTTCCTCCCTCACATTTCTATAGCACCAAACAAAAGGATCATAATTATATTTATGCAATCTTTTTCTGTAAGAAAAGGCAGATAGAGTTCAATGCATAGAGGTAAAATCAAAATAATAAAACCACACCTTTATGACTTAAAAATTGTTTTTGGGAGTGTAACTCAAATTTCCTGTGTGTTTACCACACATACATGTTGACTGTGTTAGGATGAACAGTCTTTTTTTACTTGCTCGGTTGTAAAGGACTATTTATCAAGGACAAAACTGGACTTCTCTAAAAATTGGAACTGAATATTTATTATTAAAATTGTACAGACTCGTGGACAATAATTTAGCAGAAATTCAAGAAGGTAATACTGCATTGTGCTATAAATAAACTTACCTCTGTCTGGATTAAGAGTATGTGTCATTAAGAAAAAATTGCAGCCACATCTCAGTAATTGATTTTAATCAGTCACTCAGGCCCTGTGCCAGCAATCAGCAGACAGATGTATATATATTACCTCTGTAGTTATTATGTTGGTTTCTAGATTTGGGACAGGGTTTTTTTGGTTGGAACTGTATATATGAAAAAGGAATGCAAGAACAATGGTTGTCTACAACCCAGGGGCTTACATCTGCTGAAATATTTGATTTGTTGACAAGGAGCTGAAAACCAAAATATTTTGGTGCTGTGAACTGTGGAGCTAATCCCTCCCCGAGAGGACAGGCTCTCAGCAATGTTCTCTGGGAAACGTCATCTGGCTTTGGGAGGTTACACTACACGAACCAAATTTCTAACTAACATGCTCTAGAGGATGGTTACATACTACAAGAATAATTCCTCCATCCTGTTCTCCTGGTGGATTATGGCAACATCCATTTCCACTCATTCCTCATTGTCCTGCTATGATGTGCTTGGTCATATGAAATACTGGTACCTTGGTCATTGTGGTGCTTCACAGTGAAGATCATTAATAAAACATGCAGTTCACTATTAAGACTTTAGATGAAGCTGTGTAGCCCCTGAGATCAGGAGGCAGAGGTACTGACTTGGTGCTGCTAAGAATAAAGGAGTTGTTAATTCAGTTATAAAAAAAAAGATATTTTTGTATTATGATCCCTATTTTGCAGTTTTCTGCCCATAATGACCTATCTGAATTTCTTTAACTTTTGATTATCTGACAGTTGACTGACTATTGTTTGTGGCAGACCAAACTCCAAAGAGAGAAAACTATGGATCCCTCATGTTTGGTTTCCCCTCTCCAAAAGCAATATCTCAGAGAGCATATAGGATCTGCAGACCAGAGATACTTCTCTGATCTCTAGTCATTCTTCCTGGTGAAGCACTGGTACATCAACAAAACCATCAAAAAAAGGAGTAATACTGTACTTTAAAGTGCCAGTTCTGTGATGTGTCACTGATACCTAGGTGTAATTAAAAAGAAGAGAGTGCGTGAGGGTATGCTGTGCTTAGATTTGGCCTTACCTAGTTAGACAGCTTTAATGAATTTCACCTTGATTTACCTCCAGGTGTAGAAGTGAAGCAGGTCTAGTCCTTGGCAGAAAAGAAGGAGGCTTGTGAGCAAAGCTGACTCAAATCTTTATGGTAGCTTAATGGAAACTGAATTCAGTCACCCCAGAAAGGAGAAGAAAATAAGAGAGATTCACCATACAGGCCTCCTCCTTCCTGGTGAAGGCTGGAGCTCCCCATGCATCTTGCCAGGGCTGCCAGGCTCCTGTATGGCACAGGCAATGCCAAGATGATGCAGCTGGATTGCCTCCATCCTCCATCTCGTATCCTGCTGCTGAGTCTTGTCAGCACCTGTGTTCTGTGAAAAGGGTATGGCGGGTGCAGATTTGAAAGATCAGCACCTCTGTTAGTCCTGCTCCCCCTTTCCACTTGGGAAATGATCCATCATATTCAACCTTTGCAATTTAGAACAATACTAAATATTAAAATAAATATGATATTGTCATACTATAAAGTATTAAGAACAGCCTCCTGCATCCTGAAAATGAATCAATTCATTTTGCTTTAACTTAGTATTTCCTAACTAAAAAAACCCCAACTTGATCTATAGTCTTTTGCTTGGAGTGGGCTTTAGGAGATATATAAAGCACAGTTTCTGAAGACCTTTGTGATTAGCTGTGAGCTAGCTATATATTAGTTTCCTAACACTGTTCCATCGCTGCACAATAACTTACAAGTCCAGGCGTAATAATATGGACTCTAAAATAAGCTCTTGAGTGTGTCAGGAATGCCTTAGCAACAGCTGTAGAACTCTTGGTGTGCTGCAGAGTGTAGTGACAGCCAATTTTTAGACAATCCTCGCAGTTAAAATCATCTCTACAGTCCGTCTGTCGGGCAGGTGGTAGCTCCTGGAAAGAGGTCACTTGGTCTTTTCAGCCAGGAGGAGGCTGAGGGGAGACCTTGTTGCAGTTACAGCTTCCTCACGAGGGAAAGCAGAGGGGCGGACACTGACGTGTTCTCTGTGGTGACCAGTGACAGGACCCGAGGGAATGGCCTGAAGTTGTGTCAGACAAGGTTTAGGTTGGATATTAGAAAAAGGTTCTTCACCCAGACAGTGGTTGGGCACTGGAACAGGATGCTCAGGGAAGTGGGCCCAGCACCAGCCTGACAGAGCTCAAGAAGCATTTGGAAAATGCTTTCAGGCACATGACGTGGCTCTTGGGGATGGTACTGTGCAGGGCCAGGACGTGGACCCGATGATCCTTGTGAGTCCCTTCCAACTCAGCATATTCTGTGATTCTGTGAAAATGATGTCACTATACCATCTCTGTTCTGTACTAGCCTTTGTGGCTGGATTGCAGGTGCAAACTAGGCAGAAAACTGATACCCTCATCCAGATATTACCTTCATGTGACAGTGTCCTCCAGTTGGGCTGGAACAATTTTGATGGATCTTATCCCCAGTCCAGACAAGAGCCTGAAAGAACAGTAGTGGAAGTTCTGCCATCGTGCAGGAGTCAGTAGCAGACAGAGCTCTCTTCAGGTGCAATCTGCCATCCTCCATCTCCTCCTGAAGCTGACAGGCTACTTGCACGAGTGGCACAAAATCAGTAGTACTAAAGAAGCTCTCTTAATCTTAAAAGATTTGGGGCAAAATTATCTGCCAGAATTGTGCATTCATGAAAGAGTTGCACACATTGGTAAAAGCCATTAAATCCTGTGTTTTCTGAGACCGAATGTCCTTGTTCCTGATCCATGGGGTGGATCAACCTAGAGACCAGTCAGTTATAGAGTCACTGCAATTGGATGAAACATCTACAGTATCATGCACTTATTGTCTGCAAGACAGAGAAGGAAGGCTCCATATAAACAAACAGCTGAGGGATGGGTCTTTAACTAGTGGAACCTTGCACTGCTCCAGTTACCCCAGCAGATCTCTGCAGTTTCTGAAGCCGTTAATCAGCTGAAGATTTCAGTATTTATTTGGAATAAAAAGATACTGTAGTAACAGCAAGAAGCTGTGGTAGGGTGAACTACTGAAAAGGGCAGCTTGTGAGCTGAATGATGACAATAAAACCACCTGGTACAATGCTCGCAGAAGGAATCCTCGGAATGCTTAAGGGCAGAATTTGTATGAAAAAGCTGTCTGGTGACATCAGGTAAATATTTGTAGTATAACGCAAAATGTTTCCAGAATTGCTGTAATGGCACACAAGACTTAATAGTTTTTCAACTTTTATGTGTGCCACTTAGCTTTATTGATGCCAACAGACCTAAAGAATTGTTTCAGAGGCCTGAGAAATAAGGTCTCTTCCACAAATGACCCACAAATAAGTGAAAATCTCCTTTGATAGAGTGCCAGTCCTGAGTGTGAATTCTCTTTTCTTCTAAAAACTAAAATGATTTGTACCAAACTTCTCTTTTTGATTTCCCTCATGAAGCATTAGGAGGAACACTAGTACCCAGGGGGAAAGATAAAGACAGCTGTGCTGGCATTTAAGCTGGCAAAACACTGCAGTGGGAATACACTGCCCTGGAGAAATTTATGAAATATGCGTATCCAGATTAAGTATATCCCTTTTATTGTTATGGACTGTCTCTGAAGATGTTTGAAATGTTTAACTGCTTACTATTAAGTGAATGTTCTTGCCTTTGGGGAAGGCTTCACATGAAACCATGGAGCCAATAAATAAGAATTCAAAATAAAACTCAATAACAGTATTGCTAATTGCTATTAGTCAATATGTATAATAATTTATTTCAGTTTTCCTAATAAGTCATGGGAATAGCAGATGCATGTGCTAATATCTTATATTCCTACTGCTATTTGTACTCACCGGGAACATTTTATGAATATTGTCTATTTTGTTTACTAGTTATTATTTACGTATGGAATTGGAATTCCTTTCTAGGGAGTGTCCATCCATTCTAAGAGCAGACATTCATGTTAAGTTCTTGAAAGTGGTTTTAAAACTTGTTTGTTGAGACATGGTTGAGGTGATAAAAGCCCAACCTGATTTTATTCCACAAAATTTTTAATATGGGGAAGTTGATAGTCTGGCACTCGCTGGATGGTGAGAATTAAAGGGTGTGATAAAGAGCTTCATATTGTGGTTGCACTGAGTTGCAGGATGGCAGGACAAGCCAAAAGAAATTAGAAATGTAGGGGAAAAAATAGAAAAAATATATATTTAATTTTGATTAGCTGAGAGTTACAGAAGGATGCTGTAACGTCTGCTAGGCAGTGTTCACCTTTGGGTCACAAAATGGGAGTGTGTGGCTTGATTGTACTGGCAGGAATCAAATCTACCATGATTACAATTGCTTAAGAAACTACCGGGCTTCTGTAAATAAATACTGTGACATCACTGGGCATTCATTAACATGATTATGGAAGGCATTTAAGTTGGTCAAATCAATCAGAAAAGACCCTTTATTTCAGCATCTCCACAAAGTTGGAGTGGACCCTGATCAGCTCCTGGAACATAAACTTTTGATTGCTGCTGTTTCCTTTTTCCTCCAGCTGTGATTCCTTTTTCTCTGTTTTGCTTGTCTTTCTATTTTTTGTGCATTTGCAAGGGATTTGACTTATCTTCTCTCCATCCAACCACCTAGCAGCACGATATCATTGTATCTCTGTATGTAGAGGTGGTTAAAATAGGTATTTTTCAGCTGCTGGTTTGAGCCCACCACCTGATATGTGTGCCTCCAACAGGAAGGATACTAAAGAGAGTGAGCACTAGAGAAAGAGGCTTTCCCCAGCTTTCCTCTTTTTTTTTTTTTCTTGCGAACACTGAGCTTGTTCTGTCTTCTGGGAAGCATATGGCACTCTAATAACAGGAATGAAAGCTCCAGACTGGATATTTTCATCCCTGTGGAATGCTGGAGATTGGTGGAGTATTTTCAAGAGGTGTGGGAAAGTGCCTTAAATGAGATCATCGCCTGCAAACATCAATTTCACCGTCAGTGCATCCATACCTTCTCTGGAAAAGTCTGAGTTGGCCCTGCTGGTGTAAAAGTGTCACATGCAGCAGGGCTTCAGGCTTTAACTCCATCTTGCACCAATGGAGGATGAGATAAACTCCTGTGTTAACGTCTTACCATTTAACCTTGAAAAAGTGGCAAGTCTAGCTGATCTTCCTTCTCAGGAACTTCTCTGAAACTGAGTGGATGTCTATTTATATCACAGTCTTTTGGTTTTATACATGTGGGTGGTGGCCTTGGCTTAGGGTGAATGCAGCATAGACAAGACCCTGCAATGCTTGGGCAATAATGTGTATTATTTGCAAAGAAGATTGTTGTGGAATTGCTTTAAAGCATCCCTGCATAAGTAGTAAGTGGGATTGTGTTTCTTCAGGTCGATTTGCACGGTTCTAAATACAATTTTTCTTCTGAATATGAGAAATCTTCCCACTATAGAGAAGCTGGGGAAAGAGAAGTGTGCCTTCATTGTGTTTTCTCTTCCTCTCCCAAGTACTTCAAATGCTCTTACATACAGGTGAGATGCCTTTGTCTCATCCTGCTTAAATACCCAGGTGGACTATGCTCTGGTCTGGCAGACTCAGCAGTCTAGAGAATCCATCTAATTGAGATGAAATTTCAATAGTTTACAGCAAAATACTGTCACAATTAAGGCAAACATAGCCTGCCACTGAATCTCAATTTTCTAAATTGGGGTTCTCTTGCTTTTCATCTGGTTTTCTGTATGTACTCACCTGTTCATAAAAACGTGTTCACTCTGAGACCACTCACATACATTTATTTAAGACAAAGATATCTGCATTTTTCCTGTAGCATCATGAGTAGAAATGTATACAATCTCGATGCACCATTTTAATTTCTGTGATAACATGGGTGGAGTTTTTTTTTAAGAATAGGCAGAAAGAAACAGGATGGTAATTTAAATTACACCAACTTTCACATGAGCATTTTTATAAAACACATTAAAAGTAAATGTTATCGTCTAACTTTCTTTTAGATGGCTAATTCTTTAGATCTTGTGCAATAATATCAATAATGTATTTAGTTTCTTGGATATGATAATGTTCTGTAAAATTAAAAATTCAGAATTGTATATTTGAGAATTGGGATTTTACAGCTGGCTTTTTGGCAGAAAGGGACTTGAGTTTTTTGTAACAGCTCAACAATATAATCTTCATAAAATTAAGGGATTTCATAACTGTTCATTTGCTTGAGCTATTTCTAATACACTAGAACTTTATCTACATGGCGAAAGCAGATGTGAAAATGATAGTCTATAGTATATTCAAAAATGGCAAACCCTATTTGGTCTCCAAAATTTGTTGTACACACACAAAGTATAAGAAGTACAAAGCAAGGAACCATTTCCTTAGGAACAGATGATGTTTCATTTAGCTGTATTTTCACCTGCCAGAGAGAGAGCTAGAAGCTGTCCACTGGTGAGACAAATGAAAGTTTTTGGCATGAGGACTGTTCAGACAAGCTCTCATCAGGAGCCTGGTAGTGCCAGGAGAGGGTGAAAGGGAGATGAGAGGTGACAAATTGTGTTTGGTCCTGACCTAGTGCAAAATCTTCAAGGTTTATGTTTCTGTAATTCACATACTGATCTGTGAAATAGCTCCTAAAATTTCATTGAAAACAAGGGAGCAATTGTTATTTAGCTTACCTACTACATCATCTGGCAGGCATGGGGTGAAGAGAACAATTAACTGGGAAATGGTGATTTTAAAATCATTCCTCTGTACTATTCTTCTTCCCTTGGGGATCTCTCCAACTTGAGATCTTGTGCAATCAAGATTTGGTGTTGATGTTTCCCCTGATTTGATAAGATTATCAAGGCACACCTGGATACATAACAGAGAGTGTTCTCCCAGTTTTGTGTTTTCATAAAGTCAAAAGGATCTCTCAGCTAAGTTCAACAGCAGCTTGATTGGCTTCCATAGTTTTCTTTTTCTCTGTTGGATTTAAGCATGATATTAGTTTTTCCTTTTTCTTCCTAGGACTCAGGCTCACTTGTTGTCTCACCCTTGTTTCACTTCCAACCCTGTGATTTAATCAGTCTGAACTGACTCTTTGCTTCGTGCAGAGCTGGGCTGGCCTCGGTGGCACTTGGCTGTGCCTGGCAGACGATCAATATTTTTGATCAGATGCTACTTGGAGCAGGAATGGTCCCCTCGGGTAGGCCCTCTCTTGTGGCAGGAATTCCCCCTAAGCCAGGCTCATGTGCTGTGCACACCACCGGAGCCCCTTCCCCAGGCACGCAGCAGATGACAGAGACACGAACCCACACAGCGCATGCCCCTGCCAGCTGTACCCTGGCAGCAGGGCAGCCCAGGAGCAGACCCTTGGGTGGGGAGCGGGAATCAAGCCCAGAGCACCTCCTCGACAGGCTTCATCTGCAGGCACAGATGCCTCTGAAGTTCTGCAGAGACTCATAACATGGCTCCTGGCTGCAGTCCAGACAGAGCAGCCACCAAAAGCCTGATGGGTTCTGGCTGCTCCTGAGCACATGGGTCGGCTGAAGCGATCAGAAAATGCTTGGGTGACTAGGAAGTCTTCTGGAAATGTGTAAGTAGGAAAGAATGCTAAATATTTCAGATACGAGTTTTATCTAGCTGCAGCAAACAGTCAGTTTGGGAATACTCTTTTGCTTACTTTTCTTGTTTCAGTTTTTATTCCCAAGAGCTACCAGAGGCAGTTAGAGCAGGAATTATTTTCAAACGTGAATCACCACTCACCATATGGCTTGAAGTTGAAAATAAGCTTTTAATCATATTTACATGCAAAAACACTATTCAGAAAATTCAGAGGTTTTTTCTTGTATAGAATATAACTCTTAACCCAAACTAGAGATTACAGAACAACACACACAAATACACATGCAAAAGACTGTCTTTTCCTTGTCCTACATTTAATATCCTGTTCCTGAAAGCTTGAATTCTTTGGGAAAGAGTCTTCAAGAACATAAGTACACGCTGTATGTCACACATTTCATTCAGTCAGAAGAAGTTTGGGGTTTCTTTTCATTAGCCTTGTAGAATGTCTTTGTTAAGAATAAAAAAATTTAATTTTTTGTAAAGGAAGGAAAATGTTTCCACAGTTCACTTTCTACATTACACAAACATGCAGAATATGTATTTGGAAAGCATTGTCTATTTTACCACTTTTTTACCCCCAGCACACTTTAGCCATGGTTCAGATGAATATGGATCAGGTGGTGAGTACAGGCATGTAGGGCTACCTCTATTGCCTGTGATCTGTGCCTCCTGTGGACACTGCTGTGAAGACCCCATCAAAGCTCGGGCTCCCTACAGAGCCCGTGCAGGTGCTCCATGCCCTGCTGGGAGGGAATGGGATGAATGTTTATAAGTGAACTGCTAGTAGGCATCATGTAAGACAAAGCAGAATATATAGCAGAAAACTTTACTCAGCCCATCCAGAGAAAACTGGCAAGAGCTCAGGTGTTGCCATATCCCATGCTCTGGGGCTTGTCTGGCCTGTGGCATGAGGATCTCTGGCAGTAAATGATGGAGTAAATGATCAAACTTCTGTGGCTGGATTTAAATTATCTCAGTGATCCTGTAATACTACTTAATACTAACAAAAGATGGTATCAGTAAAGATTAAAATGATGTTGTTAAAAGAAAACATCAAGAGATTGAAAAGACACTCAAGCAAATTTGCTTAAGCATTAGAAAAAATATTGAGGATATTCAATACAATTTCTTTTTTTTTTTTGTTCCCACAGTGAGAGGGAAATCTCACAGACCCGCAGCTCCATTGAGTTTATAGTCATGGAATAAATTGTGTTTAGCCTATTTGGAAAAAAAGAGATGGTTTTAAAAGGAACCATATAGACCAGATAATCTAATAATTCAATGCTTACTGATATAATTCTCTGAATTGTTTTTTTAACTTTTTTTTTTTTGCCAGAACATACTTCAGTCCTTAGATTAAAGAGCCAGGATAATTTGATTGCAAAACAGAATTACAGTCCTCTGAAGGAAAATTCATGGGAGTTTTCTATTAAAAGGAAAACAAGTTCTCAAAATTACAGTCTGACCTATCCCAGTCTTAAAAATCTTCAACTACTGGCAGTAGAAAGCATATTAGTAGAAACAGATACACCACTGTTACATGGAGGGCTATATGTTTCGGTAAGGCATATGCTTTACTTTATGCCAGCACCCATTTTACAAGTTTGCCAGCTGGCAACTTGCACTTTTCATATTAGCAGTTATTCATAAGAATCATAAAATTATCTAATGATTTGGGTTGGAGGGGCCATCAAAGATCATCTAGTTCCAGCCTGTCTGCCACAGTCAGGGACATCTTCCACTAGACTAGGTTGCTCAGAGCTCCATCCAGTCTGGCCTTAAACACTTCCAGGGATGGGGCATCCACAGCTTCTCTGGGCAACCTAGGAAAGCTGATGTTAATAGCTCATGGCTTAGTGAGTAGTTACGCTTTAGTGTCTTTATGTGACTAAAAGAAAGCAGTGACAAGTGAAGAAACTTCATAACTTTTTATACAAAATTCTCATGTTCAAGAAGTCAAGTGAGAGAGAAGAAAGAGAGGAAAGAAAAGAGAAAAAGTGTTCCTCTGAAGGTTCAGTTTTGCCTGGGCTGTTGATGCTGTTTTCTTATACTCTGCAGCACTAAGACATTGATCAGTGCTAGTCTTCATGTACAGTTTTAGTCTAAAGATGTATTTATTCTTTTGTTTAAAATCTGGAGGACTTGGAGGGTATTTTTCATTATGAAGTGGGGTAAGAAGCAGTAAATGGATCATGCAGGAAAATCCGTACTTCCTACGTGAGGCTTATGTACACATTCAAATTGTCAGACACATGTCAGTGAGGAAGATGCAGCACAATGTTATTGTTTCCCTTGGTATTGAACTCCTGAGCTTACTTTTTGCTTTTGATACATTCCCACAGTTTTACAGAGCTACACCTTAAACTTAAAGGAAATAGTGTCTGGAGGTGGCAGAGTTCACCACCACTATTCCAAGGCTGAAGTCGGTAATGAAGTGTTACTTGGTAAAGATGACTTTACACAAAATATCCATCTACACTTGCTTCTGTTCTAAGGTCCACTCTTTTTTTTTTTGATTTCTCTCACCTGGAAGTTGCCTATATCTTTCTCCTTTTTCTAAGGATGAAAAATTGCGTTACTGAGGCGCTGTTTTCATCTGGGAGGAGATGGAAAAAATGCATTTCCTATCCATGTGCGAGATGTTTTACAGTGCGTAACTGCAGTGATAAGCAGTGGTCTGTCGGATCTGTTAGGCACAAAGAGAGAGAAAATGGCAGTGAAACTGTGCTATAACTTTTGCAAAAGCAGAAGCCTTTGGAATCTGTGTTTTTTGGCAGCAGAGACTCCTGTGAAGATGGAGGGAAAACACTGAGTTGCTGTGCTGAAAATCTCTCTGTCAGTACAATCAACATCTTGGTCAAGTGTTTTCTCTATAACTGGGCATCTACACTCATGCTTATTTTGTAAATTTTTCTGATGATTCCTTTAATGTATGAAAATATTTTATATATGAAATGGGTCTAAAATTTTTTCAATATCTCCAGTAACATCATCTAATTCATCTTCGATCTGCAGACCTGAATTTTTCAGATATGTTCTCAAAACGACCAAAAGTTGCACTACTAAGTTTTCTTAGGATTCATTCCTACACACAGTAATGATAATTACCAGATTTGCATGTGCCTAATAGTTTTTCAGTAATGAGATTGCTCCTTCAAGAGAGTAGAAGAAAACTTGCACTGAGTTTTCCATTGCAAGCTTCTCTTTGGCTCATCACTAGTAAGGGACCTTCATTGCCAGGCTGCAAATCTCCCCAATAACTAGGTGACCTGAGTTAGGTAATTGTCTCCTGAAAACTCTATTAACACAGTCATTCTATACGTTCCTAATTTTCTTCAGATGCTCAAAAAATTTCTTTCTAAGTTCAAGTACAAGTCAGTCACAGTCTGAGCAAATTTCAGTACTAAAGTTTCTTTCCATGAGAAAGTCCAAGGAGGAAAGTCTTCACTGACCTCACTGATCATTCTGTTTCATTGCAGGCAGGGTGAATTAATCTTTTTCTGTAAATTACTTGCCTGCCCAGCTTTTGTTAGAGTCAGAACTACCAGCCTTAGCAAACCCAGCACAGGAAGACCTGGCATGTTCCTGGAGTCAGACTGCATGAGGTGTCCATGAGTAGTCGGGTATATGCAAGACACATCAGCCTCTGTTTTGCATCCATAACTAATGCTGATTTGTGCTCTGGCTGTTTGTCCAGGACTTGGGCATTATGACAGCTGGGACTAGCAGGTACCCAGAAAATGGAGCCATTTCATGGAGTTTTAGAAATGGTCTTGCAGCTACAGAAGAGGGACAGTGGCTGAATTTGTCTGTACTTCAGGTTTGTTTTTTTTTTTTACTTTTCTTCCCAAAGAAGCAAAACTTGATTTTAAAGATTCATCAGTAATATTAAATACTGCCCATTTATCTATTTGGTTTTCACACAGTGCTCTCTGCTGTTTTAATAATCCTATCTCATCACAGCATCCAATTTCTCTTCCTCCCATATAATTATATAATCTTTCTCAATAGTATTGCATATATTTTTATAAACCCTGAAGGCAGTGTTAGAAACAGCCTAAACTTGACTAGGAGGAGACAGAAATGCTGAGCAATATTTTACACTGGCAGGAAAGAAGCTCTAGAGAATAAAAAATAGTGCAAAGATACAAAAGTGGTCTATAGGGATAAGTTTTTATCAGCATGTGGGGGAAGTATCATAAAGAGAAAAACCTTTCCTAAAAATCTTTAATACATCTTGAGCATTACAGCTCTCTGAAATTTAACTTTTCCAGAATGCCATAAAGCTTTTTATAAGACAGATAAATCTAATTCCGCAAACCTCTGGCTGATTCCTGGTTCAGTGCATGGGAACAGATGTCAAGATAATCTCATGCATCTTTGCCTTGCATTGTATCTCAGTGAGGTGGAAGACCTCACCGTGGTGTGCCCCAGCATACCAAGAGGCCAGTGTTGGAGCAGAATTTCAGTGATGCAGAGCCCATACTCTCTCTCTGCCCCTGAAAGGGATAAACACCTACAAAACCATGCTCAGGGTTGGAGAGTTTTAGATTAAATCACACTGCAGAGTGTTTCTCTCTCTGGGCATGAGAGCAGCAAGAACATTATGATGTCCTCTTAGATAAGAAGTGCTTTTTCTTTTTAAGTGACGTTATGTATTAGCTGGTCCTTTCAAGGACAGGATTTTTGGTAGGACTTTAAGTATCTAACACAAACAACTTGCCTGGTGTGAGACCTGGATTACACAATAATACTGCACAGCACTTCCTTACATCTTTTCAAAGGAGAACTTTTGAACCACAGTGGTAGCAAATGCTGTAACGAAGGCTTAAAGGGAATTACCTACTCTCAAGTCAAGGATGAAAGTCTGAAAAAATGGGCATTGCTCAAAAAAAAATTAGTAGATGGTTACAAATAAAGTTTTAAACAGCTCTTCTGACCACTGGTCAAAGAATGAGAAGCTCAATAAAAATGTGCCATGAGAAATAATATTAGGCTTTCTATGTACCACTTTCTATTTTCTGGGCATTTGAAAGGAAATTATACTTCATATTTCACATTATCCATTTTATGCAGATAAATGCCTTTATGTTATTAGCACAATTTGAAGTAGACTTATTCAGCTCTTTCTCTACTTCCCAGGTGGCATGTTTTGGGAGGAGTAGGAAAAAGAAAGGGAACAAACAGAGAAAAAAGTAATGCAAAAGCCACAGTCTCTTCTCTCAGGCTTACTTATCATGTTAAAGTGTGTCCAAAGGTTAGATTAAATAATCTCTTTCACCTAACAGGAAAATTGTTATAAATCCCCAAAAGCTAAGCTTAGAGAGCTACAACAGTAGCATTTTTGCCATATTAATAAAAATCAAACAATCTATTTCTGTGGCAGTGTGCTGCTGGAACCAAACGCATGTCTGAAAAGTCTAAGAATGACAGAAAAATATAGAAGTGGGGGAAGTGGACATTCCTCAAGCTTTTCAATGCTTGAAATATATTTTACCAGGTAGCATCACTTTCTCAGAATTCAGGATTCAAAATTAGAGACAGATAAGATGTAAAGTATCACTTAAAACCAGCCTTCTATCTTGGTTCCTATTTTAACACAGTAATCTTACCTATTCAAAACATGGTGTGCAACTGTGATGGCTATGACACTTTAAAAATACTTACACACAGAAAATCTGAAGATCCTTACTTGCCCAACAATCTCTGATGACTCGGTGTAAAACCTTTACTCAGAACCAAACCAAAAACCAACCAACCAAACAGCAACAAATAAAATATAAAAAAATTTTGACCCATCACTATGTGCGTGAGCACACACTTTTATCTGTCCACCCTTTGCTTGAGTCATTCTTGTCTGTATGAAATTTCAAGCTATTAAAATCTCACGAACAGATGTTGGTAATAGACGGAGCAAATTTTGTCTAGGAACAGTTTAGAAAACTGTGCTCCAAAGTTATATCTATTTATACCTTTATTTTGGGAGAACACTAATATGATTCATTAGAGTACCTTGAATGATGAGTCATCAGAACACAATGACAGAAGAATTATGTTTCAAAGAAAGCACGAATGTTAAGCTCTGACAATTTTATAGAAATAATAGTATGGTAGGAATTATATGTGTTACACATGCAGGTAGTTACTTTCCTGAAGTTTCACTTAGGATCAGGTTTTGCTGTTTCCTGCACTGAATATCACCACAATTAATGAGACTGTTTGCAGAGTTGCTTTCTATTGAAGTCTCCAAATCAGGATTTTTTAAAATATATTTACCATAGGCCATGATCAGTGTCATCCTTAATTATTTCATGGTGTTTGGAGATACCATAGTGATAAAATCCCAAGTATTGCATTAGTTAATACGAATTCAAGTGGGAGTTCATTGCTTCCTATTGCCTTAATTTCTTTTCCATGGCCATGACTTTCTTAGATGGAAAACATGAAAGTAGAGAGGTAATAAGCTCTTAGGCATGTGAGCTAGGGAGAGGAGCCTAGAGAAAAGGAACAGAACAATCTTGTGTGTTGAATAAGGTTTGCCCTTGAGGTTAATTATGAACCTTTGAATTCCACTGAAGAGGAAGATCACAATCTCCATTATGCAGGATGTAGAACCTACGCTTTTAAGTGCATCCCCATCCCCAGTATGGTCAGAAGTACGTATTTCTCCCACCCTCTTGTGTTCTGGCCACAAGCTTGGTCAGAGCTTCATAAGCTCTGAAGATGCATCTTCAGAAAAAAGAAAACATGAAATCAAAGTATACTATTTTCCCAAATACATTGGTTGAGTCGCAACAACATGGGAAGCTTTGGTGGCTGGAGTTTTGTTAGAAGTAAAATTTGGTGTATCAAACCAAAAGGAGGTCTTCCCATACTTCTTTTCTGCTATTCTTTGGCTATGGAAAAGGAAAAATGTCGAAGTATGTATGGGACTCTGAGGTTCTTAGGGTTAAGACTGACAGATGAGATGAAGGTGAAGCCTGAGCTACATTCATGGTTTGTTTCTGAAAAAGCAGACTCATTACTAAGGTAGGCACGAAGATCCTAGACCCAGGGAAGCCTAGGCTTGTCGAGGAGGTGTTGCAGTGGCTGCAATGTGCACAGCAGTAGCCCAGTGTCCTGACCTCAGCAGGGGAGAGCAGTAGGTGTCTGCAGAAAGAGCTTAAGCTTCTAGTGATATTCCCCTGCCACACTGCTTCCCAGGCCTCGGTGCTTTGCCTCTCTGTGTACAGGAGCACGGCACAGAGCTGAGAGCCATTTAACCGCACACTCCTGCGACTGGTTGTGCAGCTCGCTCTGAGTTCACAGCTGCACAACAAACGGCCTGGAAGCAAAATGGTCTGAAGCTGCCAGGGATATTGCCAGCAACAATCTGAAGACCAGAACGAGCAAATTTTCAATCTGGGAAAGGAGAACAGGAGAAGACGGAGGATATCAATCCCCAAATAATTGTCCCTAGAATTTGTTAGATAAAATGCTCAACTCACCCTGCAAAGCAAGATATTATTTGTTCTCCAGAAAAATGTGAAATCCTGAAGGAAAACTCCTTCCAGTCCCCGTGTCTGGTCAATGGGTTAATCACAAACAAGAGACAGAACTTTCCTGGTACCAGTGAGTGGCCCACACTGTGGTCTATCCCCGGTGCTTCAAAGGAGGGCAAGAGAATAAAACTCAAGAGCTTTGTTATTCCTCAGGAGTGCAAAAAAAGCTTCCTAGGCTTGCAGCTGAGCAGCAGAGCACTGAAGCATGGAATTAATTATATACAGTAATTATTTGTTTTGACAGTGCAACAAAGACCTGATAGCAAAGGCTTTATTCTGTCACTTGAACTATTCAAAAGGTGTTTCTGCATTCACTGAGCTCTATCTTGAAACAAAAAACTTTTCTCACTATTACCCTATTTAAAAAGCTCTTCCAGAGCCTTCACTACTGGGATGATTTGAACTTCCTGATACCAGCCTAAATTCACTCATGCTTGTCACATACTCATGTGATGTTGCAGAAAAACTGTCCTTTAATTGAACTAAAATCTTTTCTTTCCATAAAACTATTTCTTTGGAATGTGTTTAGAGAACTGTCTCTTCATTCTGGATTGCTATGCTGGCTTTGCAAATGGCAGATATCTGCACAGCCAAGCATCCTACCAACCCTTCGTCTTTGTGTTTATTTGAATTGATGTTTTCTGAGCACAGATATCCCTCACAACTTGATTTCTGTCCCAAAGAAATAGAAAGCCAGCCAGTTTCTTTGACTGACTGTTTCTTTTCAGTCCTACTTTCACCTATGGGGAGTGCTTCTGTAGCATAACAGGAGTGGCTGATGTCCTTTTTATGTAAAAGCTGCAAGGCAGGGGAAAAATGCACTGCACAAATGAAAGAGACTATTTACAGCACCTTGTGGTGACAGGACAAGGAGGAATGGCTTCAAACTGATGGTGGTTTAGACTAGATATTAGGGAGAAATTCTTCACTGTGAGAGTGGTGAGCCACTGGAACAGGTTGCCAAGAGAAGCTATGGATGTCCCATCCCTGGAAGTGTTCAAGGCTGGGTTTAATAGGGCTTTGAGCAACCTGGACTGGAGGAAGTTGTGCCTGTCCTTGGAAGGGGGATAAGAACTATATGATCTTTAAGGTCTATTCCAACTCAAGCCATCCTATGACTCTATGATACTGTACAGATTAACCTTCTATATTTCCAAGATTTACACTGAGCACAGGAAGAGCTGGGATTTTCTGCTGGTCTTTTCCATAAGCATTACATAATTGTCTCTCTGTCTCTTTTTTTTTTTCGGTTTGGTTTGATTTTGTTTGGGTTTTTTGGTTTTTTTTGGTTTTTTAGAAAACTAGCACAAGAGGCAAGTAACTAAAAGTAATCATGTTGCTGTTGCTCATATTTCAGAAGAAAAAAATCAATTTTAAAAAAGTTTGAATTGGAAGCAAAATACGGAAAAGGTGAGGCTTTGGTTACTTCAGTATAAACCCATTCCAGCTGTAACAGTGACTATGGAGTTCATTGAAGGGTTATGTTCAGCTGACCCCTTATTTCACAGTGCATCCTTTTGTTCTGGCCTCTTTCTTTCTCCTGACAGATTCTACCTTTCTATCTCTCCCATTCTGGTCTCTCCCTTGTCCCATGTGCCTTTCCCTATTATTTCCTGACTGCAGCTTCTAAGAAAGCTGAGGAATTTTAACTGAAAGCCTGTAGAACGGTTGCCCTAGGTTACTCTTAAATATGTCCAAGGAAGAAGAGTCTATAATATTCTAAGGTAATTCATCCCAGAATTTTTCCACCATAGCTCCATTGTATCAGCCTCAGACTTCTTTTTTTCTGTAATTCAGAAAATTTCTTTCTGTCAGTTGCCAAGAATTTTGGGGGCCAATACTGTTAACCAGTGTGAGCAACACCTTTACACAGTGTATAAAATCAAGGAGAGTGAGTTAAGTATATTTCAGCATGTGTTCTCTAGGTCCAGTGAACTTCTCTGTTGAATGACCACTTTCACAAAAGCATCTGCTCTCAAGTAAATCACCCTCCATTCATTTCCTAGCTGGAATAAAGGTAAATTGGCCCATGTCATCAGAAAAAAACCATCAGCCAGCTCCCACTAGATTTCACAGACCTGTGTGTTTGCTTATAATCCACTGTTTTAATTCCTCCTTGCTGTAAAAATATTTGAAATCAATTATTACCACAAGGTCCTATCCTTCAGTAGTACATTAGTGTTCATGAAGACATTCCCATAAGCAGAACTGCTTTTTCTGGTTTTTTTTCACCTTTTGATTTTCTAGGAGCCACTTATGTGCTCAGCTGCATGCCATGGCGTGAAATTTTCATGGAAGTTTCCAAAAAATAAAGGAAGATCCTCCTATAAACCCATTGACACATCATAGCCTGTAGATAATTTTATGTTTTGTGTAGTGATAAAGAAGGAATTTTTGGTTTCATTTAGCCATGGTAGTTAGTCAGCAAATATCTCTAAAATCACAATGCAAACACGTAAGTGGAACAGAAATGTCTATTCTGATTAAAATATGAATACTCAGATGTAGTATTTTCACCATTAAATGCAATGTGTTTAACAATTTCCCAGAAAAGCAAAACCAATGGGGTAAATGATTTTTGTGCTGAGAGGCTCTTCTTGGAGCTTAGTATTAGCTTAGTGGTATTCTAATGCAGGTTCGCCTTAGCAGAGGCACCAAATGCAGGAGTGATGTTCACTCCCTGCAATCAGAAAGTAAAGCAAAATTAGGCCTGAAAGGAGAATTGTTCTCTTATGAGAATTTTAATGTTAACATGAACATTTTGTGATCTTTGCATTAGCATGCACAGAAGAAAACCTTAGTGCTTCATAATGAGTGAATTTGTACAAGACAGTTTGTGACATATTTACCGGTGAAGAAACTTCTCATCACAGTAGGTGAAGAGCAAAGTGGCAAGCACCATAACTGGATGCTTTTGACTTGAATCCTGTTTTATCACATGATTTCTGACCATATAACCAGATCTGTTATAAAGTAGGACTCAAGAACTTGGGAATCGTTTGAGAGTCAAAAGCTTGGTATTGCAAGTAAATGCTTTTCCTGATAATTCAGCATTTCTCACCCTGTAATGAGCTTCTCCATCTAGTCAATATATTAGTAAATGCATTATGTATTTCTATAATTATACTAGTAAATACATGAATCCATTTATCCTATGTTTAAAATCTCCTGTATGTAGTGGGTTTGTCTGTGTAGCTGTTGCCCTACAAGCAATTTCACAGAGCTCCACTCTGTCTTTGTACTTTCCACAGTGGTTTTATCCAGAATCTCCAAAAATTCTTGTCAGAGAAAGATGTATAGGAAGCACCATCAGGCTGCTGGTTATCTTTCAGCTGCAGTCAGAATTGAACTAATTTCTGCTGTGGCTATAAATATCCCTGAAAAGCTTATTTTCACTGGAGTATTAATTATCTGGAAAAGGACAAGGGTTATGCAGTTGGATTGTTTGCTCCAGTGGGAACACAACAGTTTAACGGAAATGTAACAGGCAAATTTGATTTTTCTATTACCTTCAAATATTTTTTCCTTCCACATGTTTCATCTAACTTCTTTTTCAGCTCAAACTCTTTGCTACACTGTTGTTCAAATAAATCTCCAACTCTCAAAAAAAATTAACTCTTTACAATGGTTCTTTAAGTTGGCTTTTTACCCAAGGTAAACATTTGGCAGCAAATGCAAAAAACCTGTGTACTCATATATAAATTCTTCCCATCACCTCTCTGCGTGAAAATCCTGTCTGCTGATGAACAGAGGTTCCTGCAACCAGGCTCAGCCCATGCCAAGGGTGATGGTTTCTGCTCCCATCAGAAGTTGGGGAGCACAGTCTCAGCGTTCTCCCACACTTCTGACAACAGGACAGTGGCTTTCTAGTGCCACTAAGTCAAGCTCTCAGCCGGGAGAGGCTCATACACACCCTGGTGTACTGCACATCACCTGCCAGCTTTTCATCCCTTCGGCTGAAGCATTTCCTTGGAAAACTATATTTTGTAATTGAATTATGACTTACACTCCATTTTATTTCGGTATGTCTACAGAAATAGTGCTGCAACTGAATTTTCATGCCTTAGTATGTGTGTCTAAATAGACTTAACCTGGTGAAAGTACACCAAATTAAAAAACTGTAAAGAAATTGAATAGTCAAATACAGCAGTTACTTCAGATGCAGAAATTTCAGCATTGAGTAGATGACCTTGCAGGTTACATCTGTGTACATCTCCATGTGGTTGGGACCATGAGCTGAAGAGCAAAGATCGTAGCACAGACAATGATTTTTTTTTTCAAACTGCAGAAGAAAACCTCTGCAAGACACTTGTGACCTTTTTATTTACTGACAGCTTTTATTTAAATTTTTAAAGAGGAAAGGTTAATATTTACTGAACCCAGATGAAACCAGATATAAATTACCATCCAGGGAAGCTTGTCCACTGCCTCTCTCAAATTTAGCAAATAGACAATGATTCTCCATTGGGCTTCTTTTCTAAAAATATATTTTCCTAAATTATGACCAACTCATCTGTATATTTGTTTTAAAAGTACATGTATTTGAAATGATTTATCTTCCACATTTTCAAACCCCAGTTGTTGTTTAAAGCATTGAAAATATCTTTCATTAGTGACCATATCACATATATTTCAGTTCAATTTTCAAATTTCAGAGTTGGTGTCTGCAACCTCAGCTCTCAGAGGGCTTTCAGAGGTCCGTTGATTTCATTTATTCAAATTAATGGGACCTCTGAAATACTGGGAAATGGATGGAAGTGTGGAATAGAAAAGCAAGGGCAACATAGTAAGGAAAAATATTGAATGTATCCATGTCTTTTAATTCTAGATACTAGCCAATTAGTTTGTGCTGCGCAAGTATCAAATTTTGTAGCTGTAAATCTTAGAAAACTCCCCATATTTTCATCTTCTTTTTTCTCCAAAAATAAATTTAGGCAAATTTTTATAGCAACACTTATCTCAAGGGATAGCTTCCTTTGAAAAATAGAAATTATTTAGCAGACAAACGGTCACAACTTGCCACCACTGGGACTTAATAACTTCAAGAGACTAATCAAATTTCTATGTCGGAAAGACAGTGCTGGTATCATATTCTTTTAAGTTGATAGATTTTGGAATGCACTTTTCAGAAATGTGAAGATTATCTTGCTTTTTCCTTCATTTTTCAGATCACTGTATTAGGAAAAAGGAAAGTCTTGATCAACCCTTTCATATTCATGACTTATGTCTTGATAGCATTTAAAAGTAAAATTTCAGTTGCTATTTTTATTTTAAAATACTTTCCCCATTAACTCATTAGAAAATATTTAATTTCTGCCTAATGAAAACACACTTGAAGGTCAAAGCACAAATAAGCCCAGGCAGGGTTGAAATCCCTCCATCACTCTCTCATTGCTCCTGACAGCATTAAGCAAGGGACAAAAGGCAAATGTTAATAATGGAGTGTCAGCCTGGATGTTTGTCACTAATGTTGAATGTCCTTGCTCTACTGTGTATTTTATCAGTGCCCTTACATTCTTCTAAAACATTCCCTAGGAGAAAAACCTGTGAGAGGAAAACAGCACAATGTCAGCAAACAGTGCAATTATTTTGAGTTCATTATGAGGATTCTGAGGATCTCTTCAGATGTTGAATAGAGTTTCATTCATCTGTCCTTGATGAACTTCTCCCTAATTTTGGACTGCTCCTTGAGGGAGATGACACAAAAGAGGACATCACCAAAGGAAACAATCTAGGGAATTTATGGCCTATATGTTTTCCTAGAAATCATCAGAGATACTGGATCGCTGGACATTTTCATAGGAAAGGCCCTACCAATTTCCCTGCAGGTCAGAAGTGCTGGTCCAACAGCATTCAGTGCACTCCCACTGATGGCTTATTTTCATATGCTCTTTGAAATGTCACCATCAAGTTACCAAAAATCAAATATGACTAACAAGCTGTAGTGAGGATGAGTTAGTCACATCATTAGTGGCCTGGTCATGTCACTAACCTAGTCATGTCACTTAACTGGTCACCTCAACTGCAGCTGTCGTCAGATCTCAGGTTCTGGCTACCAGAGGTGTCCCAGGAGTGTCAGGAGAAGAGAGAAGGCTGTCTTTTCTCTGAGCCACTTCTTCAAGTCTGCTCCTTCCCTCATCTGTGATGAGCCAGTTGTCTCAGCCCAATCTCACTTCCACATCTTTCTCACTCCAGATGAAATCCATTGCCCAGAGAGGTTGGGAAGCTGAGCTGGTACATTTTGCTGCTTGGTGGGATCCTCTAAGGAAATGGTTTGGCCTGGATTAGGCCTTCAGAGACTTCTGGGATAGGGACTGAGATGACACTGTCCATATTTCTCTATTCAGTGCCAAACTAGGAGTCAAGCACGTTAGTGTCTTCTGAGCCTGTTAGAGACGGTCCAAGAGAAAGGATGCTATTGAACAAAGGTATCCAGACATGCCCAGAATTCCCTCCATCCTATGAGTTGTCTACAAAGCATTCATGTTACAGTGTAAGCAGCCTCAGCCAAAAATGTTTTATGCAAAGAGAAGCTGCGCTCGTGGGAAAGGTAGAGCTAATGGAGCAAAACTTAAGTTTTAAAGTGTGACATAGAACTACCATACACTGCATCATTGTCCTCTTGGAGTATGGTAGAGATATAGTGTTTGTTGCTGCTACTGCCACTGCAGGTTTGATGAGCTGAGCACAGTTGTTTGTTGGTCTGTTTATTTTATTGTGCTTACCATAACAGACAATTTTTATTTATTGTTCATAATGTACTTCTTCAATCTGTCTTCATAAGGTTAATAGAAATAAGTTGACCTGTGAATAATACACAATAGAAGAAAGGAAAAACATTTTCCTCAAAATTCAAAACACAGCAGTTTGTTTCCTAACCTGCAACAGACTTTTGAAGTGTGGCAAGATCAGTGCAGTCTAATATGACCGAAAACTCTGTGAAGTGAAATGAACTTGTGGGAGAAGAATGAGTGCAAAGTCATGGAACAAGCCTGTGCAGTTTGGATGCAAATTAGCCAAAGATAAACACAGGCATGGACTCTGCTTCAAACAAGGATCAGAACATCTCAGTCCATGCTCTGTCCCTATCCTGACATGTTGGTCATCTCAGGATAATTTCAGGCAGGAAATTGTCACTGGGAATCTCTGGGAGGCAGCCGTGGGGCTGTCCCACAACAGGCACCGGTAGCGTTTCTTGGGGGACACAGAAGGAGCTGTGGGAGGGCTCACCATGGGTCTTAGCAAACTTTGTCCTGTGAGAGCAGCAGCAGTCTGTGCAGCTCAGGTTCTCATGTGAGTACTGATCTCTGTGGGAGCTTTTTTAATTCAATGTAGTAAAACTAAAGGAGAACTGGAAAGCTGATAAAAAGAATGAAAGTAGAGAAAAAAGTCTGTCCTCATCCCTTATTATTGGTAGAGATGAATCCTAGTCACTGCTATGATTTTGGAGTCAGAGACAGAAAGAGATGTATGGGGCCATTAGTGTTTTCAAAAGAACTTACAGTCCCTGCAGCTAAACGTCTGAGTAAGATAAATTTACTCAAAGACTTTGGTAATTTTTTATACAGGTATTTAGTCTTCTGAATCAGTAATTTAAGTACTTCTGTTCAGCAATTTCTACAAATAAAATAGGCAAGTGGAATAAAATTGAACTGGCAGAACTTTTTATTTGGTTAATCATTTTAAATTCTCAAGCTTCAGCCTCAAAATCTGTTCTCATTCTACTAGTGTTTTGTGATCTCAAACTTTTGCTCAAGAGGATACATTTTTCTTGTTTCGTCTTACTTTAACATTCACACTACAGCAAACCAATTTTAACACAAAGATATATTAACCACCTCAGGCTTCATTCTCCTCCATGTTGCAATCACACATGTTTTAAGTTGTCCTGACCTGGAGACAAATTTATTTAACATTTGATTGTGAAGCATTGTTCTAACTTTTAATGCTGTTTATTTGTTTTTGCTTCAGCAGCACATTTATGACAAGAAATCCTTCTGACTGTTTTCCTTTATGACCAGCAAAGCAGTTACAGGCAGCACCACTGAGTGTCCATACCACACATTATCTGAATAGCTTGGGGAGGACAGCCTAGTTCATTACTTATTATTTTACTGTGATTTCTGTGCTTTATATCTCTTTCTCATTTTATATGCTAGCATTTTGTTTTCTAAAATGATGGCTGTTAGAAATGCCTCAAAACATTCAAGCACTTAGTTAATTTCAAAGTACTAAAGTAATTTTAAAAATATTAAAAATCAGAGGCTTTTCATTATGTGACTTCCTGGAAGTCCACTGAAATCGTGGCAGATGACTAATGGCTCCAACAACCTCCTGATAATGTCATATCTCTAGAACAAAATTGATGGTAATGGTATAGGCAAGCATCAGTATTCTGAGAGGACCTTGTAAAACTTGCACTGATTACCGTGTAAGTGTCTATCAGCCTGTCAAAACTCAGGAACCAAGAAAGTTTGTAAAACCACATCTGAGTAAAAACAGAGGGGAAAAAAGGTGAAAACTCTGACAGAGCTAGTTAGAGATAGCACTGAGATACCTCTGAGTATGAATAATTTATTTTTGCAGGCGTGGGGATTTTAAAGAACATAGCTTAGAGATTCACCATCACTTTGCTGCCATGGAGACATCAAGCGATTAGTGTTCAACTAAAGTCATCATCAAAACAATACTGTTCGGCAGATTTCACCTCAGAAAAATGTTGATTATGCATGCATTGTAAATATAAACAACTTGCGAGTGAGGTATGTATTACACTTTTATTAGATACAGAATGGGTTCCTGTCTCAGTCATGACTCCTGAAACTCAGAAGAGCAAAATTTGAATCAGTATGGGAAGAGGTCTTCTATTTAGCTGGTTTATTTTATTCAATAGCTTTATTCACCAGAAAGTATGCTTTTGGATGATCAGAAGTATTCATGAAGAATTAATTTAAGAAATTCCCAAACAATGTTAAAAAAGTATGCTACAAAGAGGGAGCAAAGTAATGTCAGAGAAGTTAGTATATCTCTTTTCTGACATAAACATTTTGAGATTTCATTTTTAAGTTTTCATTGCATAGGTCAGCATTTAAAAATAATGTGTTAGATCTATGAGAACTAAAAAATTACAAATAAATATTTGATTTGGGCTTTTTAAATTGGGTTTGGTATCTCAAATTCTTGAAGAGAAATTCTATGATTTTTATTTTAGAATAGTTAACCACTGGCTCTGTTTTATGTAATTCTAATAGCTAAGTTAAAATCTGATAATGTCACAACCACATATGCCTGAAATGTAAACACTGGAAAGATTTTAAGTTTCCTATTTACCCTTGCTTCATTGTACAGAAGTGATTTGTTCATAATCTCAACAAAATTAATAGTTTTTCAATAACTGATAGATTTACTCTTTCTGAGGGTTATTCTCATAGGCATTTTATTGAGGCTTAGAAGATACAGACGGTATTTTAAAAAGTTCTGAAGTGTTTAAAAAATGCTTTCTTTCTGACTGTTCAACACAGAAGTGCATCAGAATTACTTTCTTTATTTCAGCTGTCATAATGAATCAGCCAAATGAGTATTGGATGGTACAACTATAACATAGTATGAGATAATAAACCCATTTTGGCTATCATACATATAATATTCAGCAAAAATATAAAAAAATTGCCCAGAATATATTTCTGAATGACATGGCCTTTCACTACCCTGTATATCATTAGTAGTTTCTGCAGAGTAAATATAGACTGTCTCAAATGGACTTTATTACTATTTTTCATGACAAGTTATACTATGTGTGACATTACTATAAATTAAATTTAACATGGAGTATGTGCTGTTCAACCTAAAAATCACAAGATTAATTTACAAATATAATGTAATTTAAAATAGTAGAAATAGCCCTTCAAACAGGGTAATAATGTTTCAAGAGGAGTTTGTGTAGAGGAGATCATACATGTCAAAACCTAACACCACGCAAAATTACATTAAAATAATAATTATAATGCAACTAGATAAAAGAGAGCTAAACCCCATTTTTCATGAGAACTAGATAAAAATAACTTTTGATGATTTGAAACGTTTCCATTAAAATTTTCAATTTCCTTTGCCTCCAAAATAGGTGACTTATTAAAATTACTCCACAATATTTCTAGATGCATTTCTAGCCAAGAGTTATTCAACTATCCACATTTCTGGATACTGAATAAAGGTGAAGCCTAGTAAGCTTTCTCCCACTTGTTTGCTACTAATAATGTGGGAGGAATACTTCTGACTTTCCCATCTGGAGAGCAGATACAAAGGCTACTGCACTGTAAATCATCTCTATGGGATTATAACAAAATGGACAAAATTTGTTCAGAAGAAAATAGGTTCACAGAAATCTTCATGACTTTCTTCTGTTCACAGAGAAAACAAATAACCTTCACCTTCCAAGACCTGCCAGCACAATGAGTTACGGGACTACTTCTGAGTCCATAGTGAAGAATATAATACATTGTGAAGCTTTTCATAATCTGCAACCATGCCAAGAAACTTATTTTTCCTTCTTTTTATTGTTTAGTTGAAACCACATGAAGTCTCAACATACTGTGGTGGGTTGACCCTCACTGGATGCCAGGTGCCTATCAAAGCCATTTTATCACTCTCTTCCACAGCTGGAAAAGGGAGAGAAAAAATAACAAGAGGCGCATGGGCTGAGATAAGGACTGGTACAGATCACTCAGTAATTACTATCAGGGGCAAAACAGACTCAACTTGGGGAAATTAATTTAATTTATTACCAATCAAATCAGAGTAGGAAGAATGAGAATTCAAATGTAAATCATAAATTACCTTCTCCCTACCCCTCCCTTCTTCTGAGGCTCAACTTCATCCCCCTTTTTCTCTACCTCCTCTGCCCAGTGGCACAGGGTGATGGGAGCTGCAGTCAGTTCATCATGCATTGTCTCTGCCTCTCCTTCCTACTCAGGGAGAGGACTCCTCACAACCTTCCCCTGCTCCAGTGTGGGATCCCTCCATGGACTTCTGCAATGTGACACCTACCCATGGGGTGCAGTTCTTCAGTGACTTCTCCGGCTTGGTTCCCTTCCTTGCAGTGCAGTCCTTCAGGAACAGACAAGGTGCGGTCCTCCAGGAACAGGCGGCTTCAGGACATTTTCCCTGCAGGATTACAAGTCCTGCCAGGAAACCTGATCCAGCATGGGCTCCTCTCTCCATGGAGCCACAGGTCCTGCCAGAAGCCTGCTCCAGCATGGACTCTCTACAGGGTCACGGTCTCCTTCAGGCACATCCAGCTGCTCTGGTGTGGGGTCTCCCACAGGCTGCAGGTGGTTCTCTGCACCCCCGTGGACCTCCGTGGGCTGCAGCGTGACAGATGCCTCACCATGGTCTTCACCAAGGGCTGGATTCTAGATTTTGTGAAGTGGTCAGTGCAAGATTTGCAAGGGAAAGAAAAAAAATTGAAAGTAAAATGGATGCAATGAACTGTGAGACTACTCTTTTCTTCATTGTTGTCAGTTAATCTCATAAAAGACTAAATCAGAAAGAACTGTTTCTCTCCTTGTTTGTACCATTTTATTTAATCATGAAGCAAGCAAATCAGTATTATTCCGTTAATACTTTGTTTCCACAGAAACAGACAAGAAAACTAAATGACTTACCTAACGATTTAAATTTAAAGCACACAGAACAACTTGCATTGGACCCCAGTGTGGTAATGTTCAGAAACAGCTTTCATTTATGAAAATAAAATTTGTTTCTGAACAATCCAGACCATTTCATCCCAAGCAAAATTTTCTGAGCAGAAGCCTAACAGGTGCCTCATATTCATATCCTTAGATGAAAGGACTTCTTAAAGATGTCCTGAGAAATTAGATCTTCCCAGAAAAGTTTAGATTTTTTCTGTGTCATAGCAGAACTCCATGCCACATTGTTGTTTACAATATATGCTTTGAGTGATATATTTCAATATGTTGTTCAACAAGAGTAACACAACTGAAAAATGATACACTTGCCCAACATCATTGGGTTAATAATTCACAGAAAAGAATTTCCTTAATACCACATGTGCAACATTTTTTACAAAGCACTTAGAGGGTGAAACATAAAGCCTTATAGGTGAAGATTTTCTTTAAAATTCTTGTATCGGGTAAAGCAGCATTAGAGCTTCATTGATTTCCCTTGAATTTTTAGCATTTCATGAGCCATGTACAAAACAGACTGAATATAAGGGTTGGTAATATTGATGACAGATTTTAATGCATGTCTTGCAGCAGGGTGATGATGAGGTTTCTGCAGTCATATGAAAAATCTAACTGCTTGAGAGACTAAGTGTGGAAATTGAAATGAAGTAGGAGGAATAAACAGAAAAAAACCTCAGGACTATTCTTGTGCTAGAAAGTATTAGGAACCTGAGAGCACTCAGAAGGCCTTGCATAACACAGGTCCTATAACTCAGCAGTCTCGTAATTTCTCTCCTCCCAGTAAAGGATATTTAGTTTGGGAGCTACAGAGAGATTTTAAAGCAAGAGCATGATATTTTTTTTAAGAACTTTTTTTTTCTGAATAACTATTTGTTGAACATACTAGTGAAAATGTTATTATGTTGAACTCTTTATGTTAAGACATTTTAAAATGATGAAGACTGTCTTAATGAAAACAGAGTTTCTGCTCAACCTACTATGTAGCATCAAAACAATTTTTTAGGAATATAGTGTGAACACTGCATGCAAAGTAACTATTCCCTAAAGTCGTGGGGCATTTTGAAGACAGCAGGACATAATTATCAAAAAATCTTGTGGTCTTCTTTTTTTCTCTGAAAGGGGAAAGAGATGAAAATGCACTACCTTCTTGGAGCAGCAATTAAAAGTTGGGGCAATTAAAAGTTGGGGCAGGGTGTCTGGATTCTCTTCTTGAACAAAGGGCCATTCAGGTCTGTGAACATAATACTTGGCATATGAAACCATTTATCCTTCAAACAATACAAGGTATTAAAAGAAATAACTGGGCTGAAGGTAAAGAAATGCTTCTGACTGACGTGCAACTTACGGGTGAGAGGGCTCTCTCTGCACCCCTTGGAGTCCCTGCTTGCCAGTCACTGGCCACATCCTGACACATTGTCCTTAACTATACCATAGAGGCACAGCTTCAGGGTGTGGACATTAAGACATCTGCTGGTATCATGAGTATGTTCATATTGTAAAGTGTACAAGCACCACCTGCTTTACAATGACACAAGGTGATCCTAGATGAATGTCAGGGCCACAAAACCACCAGTGTGGTGGAATGGAAAACAGAGGAAATGGGTGAGGTTTCACCTATGACTTAAGTAGATACATGTCTTTACATCCATTACTCAATACCTGTTTTAACAGGAAACACTTTACATATTCCAATATGTTGCAATGTTTTACCTCTAGTTGTACGTTTTACTAGTTTTCCAAGGTTCTTGTTACTACTACAAACTAAATAAAGAGAAGTTTAAAACGACAACAACGGAATTCTGAGTGGAATGGAATTCCCTGTCCTATTGAACGGAAAAAGAAGAAAATAAACAAATTTGAGATAAAATTTTCCTGTAGTGAGACATTATGTTTTCTCATGCACAGTCTTGAAGTCCATGTTGTGTATTTATCTCCTAACAATCTCTGTGGACCTGGGCTCACATGTGGAAGCTGGAAGGCAGAAGTAGGTCACATCTATGACTTCTACTTGTCCTCTGGGGTGGCTGTTCCTGTGGGAGGTTGTCTAAAGAAAACTGGCAATGGTTTTGGTTTGTTTTGCTTCACTGACTATGAACTGGGCAGCTCTGGAGCTGATAGACCTTCTGTTGAGCCATGACAGCATTAGGGTGGCAGCGCCCAGAGAGGAGCTGCATAGGCAGGTTGAAAAAGCTCCCATGTCACCTGGCCCAGTTTAATCCCCACTACATTCAGGAAGATACAACAGTGTCACTCAGTGCTGCTTCCTTAGTTGCACAAAGCCATGTTGACTTCAGCAAAACTTTTGCGGGCAAGGCCCCTATCATGTTCATCTGAAACAGGTTGAATGTGCACACTGAAGCTTAAGGATGTCTGAAAAAATGAATATTATCACTGACCGAGACCAAAGAACAATTGAGAGCTGAAATAGTGTGCTGTCTGAAAGGCAGCAACTAGCTGAAAATGGAACTTCTTTGCTTCGCTTCTCTTCATTTATTCTCACAATACAGATCATACATTTTTCATGAGAAGCAAATGCCTATGCAGATAAATGTCAGCCAAGAGTGCAATTGGGATGCAAGAACCCATTTCGTACTCATATATGAATAACCTTTGGAAACTACTAAGTGTAATACAATATTGCAACAGTTTGGAAGTTATGTATGGATTTTCTATTGCATCCTGCTTCTCCAAAGATACAACAACCTCTTGACTCAAATGGAAAAACAGGTCAAGAACAGAGCAAGACATTCCTCATTTAATATGATCCCTTGACCGATATGTTCAAAATTACAGCAAACTTCACTTCTTAGCATACTTTACTTGTACTATGTTAGCATTTCATATTTCTACAACAGAAAACCAAAAGTAAAGCAAGTGGCTTTGAATGTCAAGGTTGAGCTGTAAAGTTTTATTCACTACTGTTCGCCATGTCAACCTTCTGCCCGTTTCTTTAAAAATGTATTCCCATGTTCATATAGAAATTGTTGCAGTTTGCAGTGTAGTACAGAGTATTCAAATCACTTGGATTTGCGTATGAGATGCAAACATAGGTGACAGAAAGTGTCAACCTGCATACACAGAAAACAACAAAACCTGTTCTCAACTGAAATAATTCAATAAACCTACCTTAAGTTTAAAATGATGTTCATAAACATTCCATTATATCCTGACAACTGTTTCTCTAAAGGAAGGAATAAAGCTTGTTTCCAAAATACTCCCACAATTTTGAGAAAAATTGCCAGCTCTTGCTGTGCCCCTCACTGTGGAGACAGACCCTTGACTGCAATTGTGGACTTAAAGTGCACAGTTTTCCAGGTTTGGACACATAAAGGCTATTCCCAAGATGAGTCAATTTATTGTTGGAAAATTTAGTTGGGGAAAGAGGAAAGGAATGAGGATTAAAAATTAATTTTATTCATCCTGGTATTGATCAAAGTGATTGTCAGCATAATTTAGGGAAGCCTATTTGAATCTTCCTTTACACTCCATCACCATCAGTCTTGCAAATTTTCCTTCCAACTGTGCTTATATTGGTGATCAAGATGGGCCTAAAAATCAGCACATCCAGAAGGTTTCTGAATACAGTGGATAGATTTCAATGCTGTAATTGGCTGGACACACAAAAAAATTTCCCTTGTCCTTCCCTAGCCTTTCAGATTTTTTCTCTTATTATGCTTTTTCCCATTATAAAGATGGTATAAATGCAGGAAAGTATCAGTTTCCCAGCCTGTTTTAGTCAGAGGGCTCACAACTACTGATGCTTTTCCACGAAGATTTAATAAAATCAGTGACGAAACGGAGAAACAAGTAATGCCATTAACAGAGACTAATAAGAACGTTGTTCTTAACTAATCATATTTTAAGACTGTTCAAGGATACATAGTTAGAGGGAAAAATAAGACAAGCCAGGATTGTTAGTTATTACAGCAGGCTGCACTAAAGTCTCCTCTCTCCAACCTGAACAACCTCAGCTCAACTTTTCCTCAAAGGAGAGGCTCGTTCTAGGAAACTTACTATTCTAAGGGTATCATCATGATTATTGCTTTTGGACAAAGTTTTGTCTTCACTTTATTCTTTGATCATAAAAGGACCCAAAGTGCATTGCATTGGTATTTATTTGCTACTGCTCATGACTTTCTCTGTTGGAAATTTTTGTGGGAAATATAACAAATCAGCACTCCAAGAAAACTTGTGCATTCTGTGTCCAAATGACATGTACTTACTCAATGCAAAATAAGATCAAGAAAAGGAAAGAAATTTCTAGACTTTAGTTTTGCCTCTTTCTGATTTCAGAACTTCAAAATCTGCTCCTTGAAATAATAGGAGAGAGCAGTGGTTTTTTTTCCAGCTCCCAAATGATGATAATTCTGCTACTTCTTCCAAGAAATGTAGTGTCTGTAGGAATACTCCCAGCCTCCAGGACCCCTGTGGAATATCATGGTGCATTTACTTCTGCAAGATTCAGAGAAGGTTTTAGCTTAGTGCTGCAACAGCTCTGATATATCTAAGGTGGTGGCATGCAAAATAACTCCAAGCATGCCCAGAATCCTGACATGTCAGGAATATGCCAGGTGACCAGGGAGTCAGTAGAGACTTTCTGTGCCATAAAGTAACACAATGGCAGCTAAAAAGTGCCCTGATAGTAGAGACACCAGCTGGGTGAGCTTGCCTTGGATACAGTCACTTTTTTTTTTCTTTGTTTTTCACATTTAAGTTCCTAATTTGTATATCTTCAAGTTTAGCATTATACATGTGCGTGTGTGTGTGTATATTTATGTGCACATATGTATACATAGGTACAGGCCTTGTTGATACTAGTTCTTAATCTCTGACAGAACCTGGGATATTTTTCCCAAAAGCCTTGTACCACAGTAGGTGCCCATGCCCCTGAGCACAAGCTGAATAATGTCACCTGGGGAAGGAGGGTTGTAATACAGCTAAAGATAATGCAGGAGAAATACTATTAACCTAACCTCAGCCTTCGTGCCCAAGCAATTCTTTGAATCAAGATTTCCCTTAGATCTGACTATTTCTAAAGTCTCAACTAGACCTGACTGAGCTGAGTTGTAAATTGTTCTGTGTTTCTTCAGCTAAAATTGACCTGTTTTGGTCTACTTTATTTGTGTCATCTTTTGTAATTAAACCACTCTACCTGAGGTCTCTATGCTCTGTGAAGCCTTTTGTGTCTGGGCCTCAATAATTCTTTTTCTAGCACCTCTTAATGCATATTTCCTGCCAGGGCACTTTACTGCAAGATATCTGGGAATAATTGGGTACAAAATAATGAGTTCCATAGAAAAGTCTGTGCAAAAGCAAAAGACATGTGTTGTAGTATTTAAATGACCAAAATTATTGACCTAATAAATCACTAATGACGTAGAAGGGAAGAACAAAAAAGAAGACTGTGATCCACTTGAAAGGTCTCTTTTTTCCATCCACTGTTTTGAGATATACATCTTTCCACACTTCTGAGCTGTTCTTTCATCCACGACTGACTAAACATAGTATGATTAGCTCCTTTCAGCTCAGAGGATACGTATTTAGCATCCTTTCACAGGAAGGAAAATAATAAGCAAATTGGACTTTCCAATATTAGCCACTGAGCACAGAGCATGGTTTGCAAGAGGTACCGAGATCGAAAGAGAGTGCAATTTCCAAATGCTCATTTTGGCTTTGCAATTGAAAGAAGATTTTTTTGTTATGTTATTTACTGGCATGGGCTTTTTTTATGGAGTTTTTTTCCAAGAACCTCTTTTGTTTTAACATACTGGTTTAAAAAGACACAAGACTTTCTTCATCCTACTGAAGCTTTGTCTTTGTCAGAGTATTTTAAAATAAAACAGATGTGTATTATAGTCAAGATATTTCCAAATTAATGATGAAATTCTATGTTTACCCAATTTTACCTTGTTTTCTTTCAAGATTTTTATAGAAAATACCAGTGATTGAGGTTTAACAACACATTTGATCTCTTCAATGTTATTAAAACCAAAAATACTATGTCTCTTGTATCAGACATGGAGCTGATACTGAAGCAGTTATCTTCAAATTGAGTTTTTTCTGCTTTTTGGTTTCTCACTTGATTGCTAAATAGCAGAATTAGAGCATGAGCCTTTATTCCTTTGGATATTGTTCCTATAATAAATGTTCAAAGTACTGTGGACTTAAACAGAAACTTTCTTTAAAGGACCAGATCTAAATAAAACAAAAGTAATGGGGGGATACAAACGTTCTTTCTCAATGTTAACTGAGAGTAATTAATCAGCAGTTAATCAAAAGGAAGACTAATTGCAGTGGCTCAGGTTGGAAACACAAGCCAGATTTATTCTAGAGGATTAATTTTTTTTCTTTTTTTTTCTTTATCTATATATATACTTTTTTTTTTTTTTTTTTTTTTTTTTTTTTTTTTTTTTTTTTTTTTTTTTTTTCAAATGACATCCTAATCTGGATCCCAATGTGGGTCTTTGACCATTTTTGGTAGAGCAGGGTGGTGCTTTTCAGGAAATGATACTTCAAGGTAGACCTTACATTACTAATACATGTGAATCAACATTTTCCCCTGTTGGACATATTCCCCTCTGGACTGGAAACCATCAGTAAAAATATAATTGCTGGAGTTGAAGACTCTGTTTCAATCTCCCACTCCTGAGATTAGAGAGGTTAAAGGCATAATAGAGTCACCTCCTGTTCCCATGGAAACTTTTTTTTTTGCATAGATACTTCCAGGCAAATGACAATACTGGTGATTGTTTGAAGAGCAGAATTTCAAATGTCTATTTGAAATACTTCCCAAATTCTGTTGTTGCCTCAGAAAGAAAAATAACAATCATAGAATACCGATATTATTAATAATAATAAAGTTCTGAGTAATGCACATTGTCTTTAGTTTTTTATAAGTGACTTGACATTGGTTTAACTGATTGTCTGGATTAATTTTGGACCAGGTGCTGTAATTGCACCTGACCTGGAAAAGGCTAGACGGTGTTTTTTGAGGAGTAGTTTTGGTTGGCTTTCTTTCACTTTTGGTATTTATTTGAAAGTCACTGAACTGCTGTTTTATATCTGAGGACTGAAGCTTGCCATAAGTTATTCTGCTAGGCTTCATCAGCCTGAGACAAAGGAGAAGGGGTGTCATTTCCTCCTAAGGTGCGCATTCCAACACGTGGCATTAGACATCCCACCCTTGTGTCTGTCCTCACCAGTGTCCAGTCCTGCCCGTTATAATTTATACAGCAGTGGTCTCCCTGGAAAAGCTGGAATATGCTTCTGGGCACTGAGGATGGAGGATGGAGGCAGCAGAACTTTCTCTGGCCCTGAGCAGCATCTATTCACCTACAGATCACTGGATGAGAATCCCAGAGGAGCAGACTCAGGTCTTTGCAAGAGGTGTAAGGAGAAGCGTTTCCACCCCGTTTTCTTAGAAATCTTACACTATTGGACAAAGGTTCCACAGCCTTAGAAGTCAGCAGAAAAAACTCGCTCCTTCCTCGTGCTGTGGTGCAGTCCTGCTGCACAGCCCAGGAGGAGCACCCCGTGCAGACATCTTCCTGCAGCTCCTCGCGCTGACGGCAGGTACAAGGGGCATTCCAGCAGCAGCATTCTTTCTTGGCTCGTTCTTTACCGAATTCATCAACTGGATCTTTTGCACTGCTTACTGGTTAGCCTTATTAGAGAGACTTCACTGATGTGTTACCTTGAATGTCTGATGTCTTCCTCGAATACCACAAATTTCTTTTCAGTTCATAAGTTACTCTCCTCCAAGAGTATAAAAGACTGCTTTTCTTCAGTAATGCCGAACGCTGCACAAAAAAGCCTCAAAACCCTTATAGTTTTTCCTCTTTTAAAAAATACCCCAAAATACAGAAAGATAAGCAAATAAAATATAGTAATACTTAAAAAATTAAAATGTTTCTTCAAGCAAGGATAGAATGGAAAAAACAGGTGATCTAAATTTTAGGACACAGGGAGTTACACAACTCTGGGGCTCCTCCAGTAAAAGCCTTGTTACCTGTGAACTTGGAGCTGATGTCAAAAACATCATGACCAACCAAAAGGTGACAGAAAAGGTCTCAAAAATAAACAGTGCTAGATCTCCCTGAAAATTTGTAGCAGCAATGACAATTACAGAGACAATTTTTTACTGTTTTTCCAAAGAATGAAAATTTGTAATTGAATAAGTCCATTTTATTCTCCCAATGGTCTTTTGCATCGGCCACTCTAAGTGGCAGAGAAGTGAACATTACCAGCTGGAATGCTATCTGTGAAACAGAATCTTGACCGAGCATACATACAAATGTGTCTGTTTGAAATCACTGCATTAATGCAGCCCCTGGGCAAAGGTGACAGGCAATAGTGAAACAAACATACTAATTAGTAATATTTCTATGCAGTAAACAAATACAGATAAAACATCGTTATTTTTTCCAGCCTCAGAGCCATTCTCTTGCCTTCTAACAATTGTGAAGTCACCCTTCTGGTGTGTCTAACTCGAAGAGAGGTAATTTATGGCAGGTAGATTAGATGCTAAGGATGTTGTTTTCCAACAGAGATCCCATGGTCTGGCATGCGTCATAGTATGGCATTTGTTTCCAGGCACCCTTGCCACCCCTGACTATGAACAAATCCATTTGACATCTGGATGCTCTGTCACCTGCTCTGTTAAAAATGGATATTGAGCAAGAGAAACAAAAACTCAGTAACTGACACACAGGAATGAAAGTTTTCTCTACTTTGAATTAGAATCATAATGAAGCTAAGAAGATTCAAAACAAATGTTGTCATCTGTATTTTAACACTTTCATAAAATACTTACTGAAAGCTGATATATGCTATCTTTTGGAATCACAGTTATTTAAAGCTTTTGCCTTTGTAGTAATTTTACTTTAGGAAGCGCACAGGATTTCCAATCCTGTAAAAAGAGTTGATTTTCCATTCTATTTTTACACCAATGTTCTAATAGCTTGCCTGCATTAAGAAAAATTTTAAACATTTGACTAAAGTAGTGAAGTAAAAGAATTTAGTACCACTGAATAAAAGCTCTCCTTTTTAAACAAAGAGCACCGCCACTCAAAAAATCCCCCACAAAATAAAAACTTTCCCATACTGTGACTAAATTATTCCATTAAATAATTTATTCCATTAAAATAATCTTCACTGTTTTCTGAGAAAGATGAAACCCAAGTTTCTACTTGTGAAGATTTGTGGGATTTTGTAATCTCTTTTCAAATTCTTGCTAGGTTCTGCATTAGAGTTTGAGCAGGAAGCAATCAAGGAAAGTAGTGGGAACAGAGCGAGCTAAAGGGAACCATAAAGGTAACTTAATATCCCTGAGGCCTACAGGTCAGCAACTAAGATGGTTTTCACTGCATGCTACAGTGGCAATTCACTCTTCAGATGCTCTGGGCATTGCAGGAGCACACCCTAATTCTTGTGTCTGAAATGAAGGACCTCCGTCCTGAGCGGGTGCTCAGATCTGCCACCAGGCCTTGTCCTTTATCCTGCCTGGGGAAAGAATGCAGCTCAAATCAAGCACCTGGGTGGTACAGTCCTGGGAGGCTCAAGGGTTGGATTGCAGCCCATCTGCTGTCTCACGACTGCAGATGCTGTGTTCTAACTCCTGTCTTTCCATTAGGATGAATTTCCTTCTCCTTGGACTCTCAAAGCACTCCACAATTTGATATCAGTCAGGAAGAAGAAACAAAGTAATTAATGCCTTACCCAGATCAACATTTGGGCTTTTCTCATTAGCCTTCACCAGACAGCAAATTATAAAACAGAAGTTTCAGAGCACGCATTTGATGCCTATTAGCAAACCCCTCAGCAGCATGCCTGAATCAGAGGACAGTGTCCTGCCATGTTAACATCTGTGCAAAACCAATCCTTTCCACTCGCTTCAGTGGGGACAGTTTTACACAGGAGATTTTCTTTGGGCTGCTGCAGCACTGATTTTGTTGTCTTTATCTGAGAGCACGCAACAGTTCCTAAAGAAGCAGCAGGGTTATTATTAGCTCTCTATGTCAATACACATGTAATTCTAAAAGAATAATAACATTAATCTGATGACGTCAGTAAATCTGGTGGCATTATTAGGACCTAATTTCCAAATTCAGCTTCCTCCTAGCAGATATCACTTGAAATAACTTACGGAGATTTTATCTTTTCTATTCATCCCTCTTGCCATGTATGTTTTTTTTGTCTTCTCTTCCTTGGAAAAGGCAAATTAGCTCCATGCACTCACTTTGTAACCTTCCAGGCTGTTGACATCCCTGATGGTTTTCAATCTCTCTGAAGCATGCACACACAAATATTAGGAAAAGCAACAAGCTCACACATACTTAGGACCTGACACTGTTACAACCCCTTTGCTCATCACACAAACTAAAGGAACTTTTAGGTTCATCTACTACCTCAAAGATTTTTTTAAAAGAAGCTCTGCATGGAGAGAGCTCGGTCTAGGTCATGTTCACCTCTCTAGATGACTTTTCTAGCAAATACTCACCCAAAGGCCTGACTATAAAACATATCATGCAATAATGCAGTCACAATTTTCAGCCTGCTTGTGTGAGATTAATCATGATTCTATTCCACTGACATTAAACTTCTGTGTTCCTTGTCAGCTGTTTCAGAAAAGAAACCTGTTTAACAGTTAATCAGTACCTTCTAAAATAACTGTTTTAATTTTAAGCCACAATCCTGACATCCCAGTACAAGGCTAAGGAGGTTTTTCTGAAGCTAAACAGGACATTATGGTCCAAAAGAGGAACCAACATGTGAGCAGCCCGATTCCAGGTAGTTTGTCACCATTCACAATAAATACTAAGGAGAGGGAAACACTGCAAAAAAGTTGGTGCAGGAAAAGGTTTAAAGTTTTGTCTTTTACTCACACAGCTTCAACTCCATCAGAAAGCTGGAGCTGCTGCTTCCACCAGCGTGGACTTACAATGATACTCTGCTTCCCCTCTGTGGCAGAGTTTGGTAATCCACCAGCCATGCAGCAGCATAAAAAGGAATGGAGGAGGTTTGTACTTCTTATTAAAGAACTTGAATGAGAAAAAAAAAAAGGAAATTATTATAAAAAGGAATGATTATCAGAAACAGTTTCAATAGTGTTCATCCCTTCACTACAGTCGTTCTTTTTTATTTCCATCTTCCACCTGTTTCAAGACTATTTTTGTCACCATAGGTTGCAATGCGAGGTATTCTTAAAGTCTCCCTGTTACTGCACTTCCAGGCTGGACGCTCGCAGCCGTGCGCAAGAGGAGCGGCGGGGTGGAGGGTTTGCCCTGCCCGTGGGGATCTTCAGCACGGCCCGTCCTGCCTCAGGCACGTGTGGGGCTGGAAGGGGCCTGGCTGCCGCTGCGCAGCTGATCTGTGCCCCGCCGGAGCTGCGTGCCGCTGGGCAGCGCGGGCGGGCGCAGCCGGGCCGCACCGGGGACA